>JAODKF010000001.1:39174275-39187983 GCA_026779585.1 Mormyrus proboscirostris | reverse complement strand
TCTTTTATAAAGTGGAGACATGTTTGAAAAGGTTCTGGTTACAAGGTTACACTTTTGAAAGTTGTTAAACATACTGAGAAGTATAGTTTCTGTGGTGATACATTTAAGTAAAACTGTTTTGCAGTACAAGGTCAACTCGTTCTTGTGCAATATGCTGTGGAGACGAGACGCAGCACTGTTCAGCACTTTTTCAGATAATTTCATTTGTATGTTTATGTATCTGAGCAATGTTCTTTTATAAAAAAAGGTTTGTTTAATAAATACAGATCTTACAACCATACATAATCTATATACATTTGATTTTTCTGTTAAAAAGACTTGAAAAGACTCGAAAGTCAAACCGTAGGACTTTGGACTTGACTTGAGACTTGTTGGCCTTTGACTTGGGACTTGACTCGGGACTTGCTTGTCTTGACTTGGGACTTGACTCGGGACTTGAGGGCAATGAATTGAGACTTACTTGTGACTTGCCAAACAATGACTTTGTCCCACCTCTGGCTTTCATCACTAGAGAGGTGAGAGCCACGAGCCGAAGATCATTCAAGGCTTTGGTTATGCTTTTTTTGGGAATGGGGATAACTGGAATTCTTCCAGAGGCGGGATACTATGCCACTGTCCATAGAGCTCTGGAACAAGGTCTGGAATACTCCACCTAGTTGCTGAGCACAGTGCCGTAAGACTCTGCTGCAGATGTGGTCTGGGCCGGGTGCGCTTCTCTCTCTAGTCTTCTTAATAAGACTTGACAGGGTATCTACCCCCTTGACCATTTTTTTTTTAGAAATAAATTTCGGACCAGGAAGAACCTTTAGCAAAGCACTTTGACTAACAAGGACATCATTAGTGGCGACATGATTCTAATGCACAAGATGAAGCTTTAAAGTCTGTTTGTCTTCAAGGCTTTGAATGGACTGAAAAGACCATTTTTCACATCAAAACCATTGTAAAACTGGTAAATGTAGCATCACTAAGCACAGCGGTGATAGATCTACACCCAGGTATTTCAGATTGAAAATAACATCAAGCACACATACAGTATATAGACTAAACATTCATTTCATTAATCTTTTAACCATTTATCAAGATCAGGTTTACAAGGAGGCCGGGAGCCTATTCCAGGTGGCATAGGGAATAAGGGTGAGATACCAATACATCGCAGGACATGCACACGTTCACAGAATCAATCATAATCTAAATTTCAGACCTCATTTAGTCTAACTGCATGTACTGAATGCCCAGAATAAACAAAAAGAAAAATATACAAACTCTACACACACAAGATACAGGTGGGATTCTATGATTCTATTTACAAATTGATCTCTACCATCCCTCCTGTTGAGACATGGCATGGCCCATGGCTCAAAATTGCAGCTGCTTTGTACATGTTTCTAGGAAGGATGGGTTTGTAGTGTACGGGGTAGAGGTTGTCTTGCATTTGGGCCGGTAGCGCACAAGCTACGGGGTCAAGTCTCTTTGAGAAGTAGGTTATGGGTTTTATCCTTCCCCCATGTACCTAAGCTAGCATTGACGTCAAAAACTGACCTTTGCAGTCCACTGTTTGTACAAAGATTTTGCTATAGTCTGGTAGTCCTATTACCATGGCCCCTGTCAATAGAGTCTTCAGTGTGGACAGAGCTTGCTCACTTTCCGGTGTCCATTCTATCTCTTCTATCATTGTCATTGGTTTGGAATGGATAGTGTCTAATAATGGTTGTGTAACGGCGGCATAGTTAGGGACCAAGGAAGCTCTCTCATATGTGCATGTGTGATCCTACAGTATTAAAGTGTGAGCACTGTTGTGTCCTTCTGTGTACAACATCTTCAAAATTTAATGACAGTTTCTAAGAAAGCAATATCAGTACAGTACAATGAATCTCTAAATTTAATAAGCAACGTTATTTTTCAATATAATTCTGGTACTTATAAATCTTGGTTATTAAATTTGTCAAAAATGTGAGGTTTAACTTTCACTAGAACATATATTGTTTAGGAAACAAAGCTTAGCAAGCTATGCAATTTTAATGACAGCTCCTTTTCAGGATTATCTAGTATATGTTTATAACATTAGTTAGTTTACCGCCTCTCTGCATGAGCTCTTCAGGCCATTCCTAATCATTTTCATCCTTGCTGTTTAAATCACTATGAATAGACATGTTTGTTGGAAATTGATTTACTTTGAACTAAAATAATACAATATTAATTGCAGAAATGGATATCCAGTATTATACAGCCTGAGTAGTTAACACAAACTACTACGAGATATTTAAAAACATACAAAGCAACATTCAACATGGAGCAGTAAAGTAATATGAGGCAGAGCGAAGTACTGTATGATGTGGAGCAGTGGTTAGAATACAGAGAATGCTCCAGCAGTATTAAACAATTAGCGACTTGATCACTGTGGAGTAAGGTGGGCTGAAAAAAAAATCTAAATTTCCAATAGCATTTTCAAATAGGTGGTATCAAATTGGAACAATTTTACATTGCATTATGATATGGATGATACGTAGCGTGGATTTGCGCATTGATCAGCATTCAGGCTGTAGCCTCAATTCAGAATGTCTTTTAGAGCAATATTTAGGCAAGAAATATCCTCTCTGCTCCAGCAGGTAGAAGGTAACGCTATCAGTGAGGATTTTGGCAATCATTTAAGATTCATTTAAGATAAGATCGCACCTGGTACCGTCCTTTTGGTATAGCACCTTCAATATTTTCCAGAGTGCAAAGAAAATTGAACATCGGCAGGCCCGGGAGGGGAGGTATATTGGGTCTGTTATGTCTTAGGCATTAGGCAAGAAGAGATTGTTTTGAAAACTGTGTGCCCTGAAGACCTTGGAAAGATGGACAGTGGAGAAAGGGGGGAGAAGCCACCTGCAGAAAGGGATTTCAAACTGCCCCAACTGGTGCACAGAGAGTTGTAGTTATAACATAGTCGCAGTAGGCCATACGCAATATGGTATACAGTAGTACAAATGTGTAGTTGTCATATTAATCATATGTTAACCAAGTATTTACAGCAAATCAATATCTATATCAATATCACAAGAAGATGTCTAGTGGTTGAGACATGTTTTGGAAAACTGAGCAAAATGAGTGGATGTACCCTGCCACCAAGGCGAACAATATATTAAATTATATTGTTATACATTTGAGCTTGGTTTGTTGGTGTTTTGTGACCAATCAGGACATAGAAGTCCTTATAAGGAATTGGGTGTTATGATTTATCAACCGGGTGGCATAGTGGCGAAGTGGTTAGCACCACTCCCTCACATCAAGAAGGTCCTGGGTTCAGTCCTGGGTCCTTTTTGTGTGGAGTTTGCACGTTTTCGGCGGGGGCTCCGGTTTCCTCCCACGGTCCAAAAGTGTGCAGGATAGGTTGATTGGTGAGTCGAAATTGGCCCTATGAAAATGTGCAGCCTGCATTGTGTTGGCGACTGCCCAAAGTTGGTTCCCGCCTGAGTCCATTGTTCCTGCGATATGCTCCGTTTCCCCCCACGACCCCAGTTGGGATTAAGCGGTTTCAAAAAATAGATGGGTTTATCAAGTGGTAGCTCTTTGTGCTTTAGGGTGCCTGGTGCCAGGGTGTGACTGAAGCGCTTGGCTGGATTACTTGAATAAAAGAGACAACTGAGTGGTGTGGAATTTTATTCTAAGTGGGTTAACTAGAGAAATTGGATTTGAATTTGTATTACCAAAAGAAAAGATGATCTTTACCACTGTTTATTTCTAGCTTAATGTAATAAAAGTGTACTAAGTGTTGAAAAAGTGACAAGTAAAAAAGTGTTTAGTGACTTTACAAATGGCACCCCATAGGATTCAGACCCCCAACCCAAGAGGGGTGAAGCAACAGCACTACCATTTAAGCCACCCACATTTATTTCAGCCCTTGAAAAAATACATAAAACCTGCATAATTAGGCCTGCCAAGCCAAAAGCTTACAACAGTGGCACAATGCCAATATTGACAGAAGAATCCAAATCAGGACAAAAATACAGGACTGAATTATTATGTCCATTAGAAAATGTCTAATAATGTAAAGCACCTTTATATTACCTGAGAAATATTCAGTTATATCAATTTCATAGTAAACTATTTAGCCCGCAGTGTGATTGTTAATTCTTAATTTCATGGTATCTGTGGCACACTTCTGGAAAAGCATCCTTATTGCTATTTCCAGAGGGAAAACATTAGCATAATTGCTGCAGATGTGTGCACATCAGACAGTCATTTAAAATTCAGTGCCATCTCAAAACATACAGGCTAGTGCCAATTCAGGAAGTCAGGTATAAGAAAATGCATAATACCAAACTCAACTGATACCATCTTTTCATCATTATTTATGGCATTATCATAATGCTTGGAAAATTAGAAGCCCAGTAACTTGAAGTACTATCTGTTCTTGAAATGAAGAGAAAAAATATGCTCTTACCTTGTTTGAATATTATTGTTATTATTATTATTTTATTATTATTATTAATAATAATAATAATAATAATAATAATAGTAATAAAATAATAATAACGACTGATTATTTTATCCTCCAGTCCTCGAAAAGATAACTATATAATCATAAATCAGTGCACATAATAATTAAATGGTAATGAACCAATTTTAGATGCAGAACTAAATAGGAAGAATAAGAAAAATTTGCACAAAAAAATCCATAAACTCTGGACTGTTTCAGTTACTGATCATGAACAGAAGTAGAATTAAATGGCATTGCATCTCACAAGCCCAAATTCCCAACTTTCTGTGGTATATAGTTTCATCAAGTCTGTCATGGAGCATCTGAATTATATTATCATGTACTTCTTTTGTTTTATTATGGAAAGCACTGTGTTTTAACACAAATGCAAAATCTCTGTTGTGCCATAATATTACATATCACACATAAATCAAAGAAAAGGTGATCTGTATAATACTGATTAAGCTAAGAAAGACTGTAGGTTGACAGAGAAGATTACCCAACAGATCCTAAAGAAGAAACAGGAAATTGCAATTACCTTTCATCCTAAAGTCCCATGATTTTCTAGAGAACTTTTTAAAGCTCCTAAACATGGTGAAACATTATTTATTATTCTAATTATTGTATTAATTACTGTGATCATTCAGGCAGATGGATGCTTTATATTATACCCCCGCCTCCAAATGCTGAACGCATTTCAATACTATTTAATTAAACATCCAGAGGGGCCTCTCAGGTTCTTCCCCTATGTGATTACATATTACTGTAAGTATGTTTTTGCATCACTTCAGTGAGTACTATGGGGGGGGGTCAAATTCTGAACATAGGATGACAGAAAAAAGCTCGGCAAATGTCTTTCCTGTTTAGAACGACATTTCAATACAGTGTATACTGTGTATATTGTTGTACTGACAATAAACCAATCTTAATGAAATTCAATGAAGTATAACAGCTACACAGAGAAACTACACAAGAAATTAGTAATAATGCAATTTCATCAAACCTCAAATATAATACATTTAAAAATTAACATCTATAAATCCATTATTTCTGGTTAAAGTAACATTAGATAAACACATTTAAATATAAAATTAAAATATTTAGAACTAAAGCTTGATATGTCCTGATATAAGCTTTATTTTGCCGTTTGGTTATTGAACATGCTTTTTATTCAGAATTTAATTCAGTAACTTCCCTATACGGGCATGGTTTGTAAATCTATGAGCATTGCTGGCTAAAAATAACATTTTGTTTTTTTTTGCCTTTTAATAGAATTTGTATAACACCCCACCTGTTCTCTCCCTAGGATGGCCCTAGCAAGCCAGACTCAGTAATCATTTGTCTTACCTCTCATTTCACCCCTTGTGTGACTTACTCCAGCTGTGTCTAGTTTTCTCTTTCATCAGTGGTGTAATAAAGTGCTTCCCAGCCATGTCATTGATGTCATTCCCTGCATGTACTCCAGTGCTTTCCCTGTGTTAGAATCCCTATTCTTTGTCCTGCTCCTGTTTTGATTTGAATAGAACCCTTTCACTTCCTACTCTTACCCTCACCTCTTTCAATGGCTATCCATTATATAATGACAGGACTCCACAAGAGTCTCTCAGCCTCTGTGTTTCCACATGCTTTCTCTTTCGCCAGTTGTCAGGCTTCGATCTCCACCTTCCGGTCTGTTGCCTTAGTGGTTTGTAAACAACTCTTTTATCAATCCACTGAGCAATAGCAACCTGAAGAAGACAGGGAATTATCAGGCATGCAGATTGCCCTGGTGTGGATATTGTACTGGACTTCCTGAGCCTATCCCAGAAGCAATGGGCACAAGGCAGGGAGCAACCCTGGACAGGGAGCCAGCCCATCACAGGGCACACTCACACATGCAATTTATTAACTCCAATTAGCATGTGGGGGGAAACCGGAGTACCCGGAGGAAACCCCACGACGACACAGGGAGAACATGCAAACGCCACACACATGTAACCCAGGCGGAGACTCGAACCCAGGTCCCAAAGGTGTGAGACAACAGTGCTGACCACTGCAACACCATGTCATCCGGCTTGGTGAGCGGATATCTAGGATCAAAAGAAACTGCCAGCATTGCTTACTATGTACTTTTATTATGTTTCTGCAAGTGTTCCAATTTGCATTTTGTAATGTCTTTACTTTGATGTCAAATTACAAGAATCTGACATATTTACTGTTTTGAACAATCTGAATGTCATGCACTGTACTGTATTTCTATTACTTTTTAAAAAAATAAAGTATTTTCTAAGACCTGTCAGGTTTCGAAGTGTTCACACAACATGAAATCTAGGTTTCAGGGAAAAGGGATTCTTTGCAGACATCACTGCAAGCATGCTGTATGAATGTAATTAAGATTTTCAATGATCATGATTTTTCAACTTTGCATTAAATGTAATTTTGTTTCCAATTATTGCATGGCAGGAACACAATAATCTCCTTCTAGTAATTTTCCCTTCTAAGCACAAAATCCAGTGGTACATATTGCCAATTATATTTTATCTTTTCACATTTGTATTTTTCCTCATGTGTGCTTTTAACAGCTGACAGTCCACTAACCAGAAATTCAAGGAAAAGTGAGCAATGGAACAAAAATTGCTCTTATTGGTATTAGTATGTGTATATAACAGTGTGCTGAGTTTACCAAGTACTATGGATATTTTCCCATTTTGGCTCTTTATATTTAGAGTTGTTTGGTATGCTCTACTTATAAGAAGTTTCTCTGAGAGTTTTCCAAACAGTGGTGTTTCATAATCCTTTCAAATTTTGACATATTCCATAGTTCATAAATATTGCTATCCATAACAGCAATAAGTGCCTTACGAGACACAGTATAAGTTTTTAAATATTTAGAAATTTAAAGTGGGTGACAATTGTTTGGTATTTGCTAAAGATTCCTTCTAGAAATAATTCATGCATTTCAGTTTAGTTTTACAGAATTAAGGTGCAGTCCAGTAAGACTACCCAATCCAAGCCAAATTATTCTGACAACATCATATGTAGCTTCCAGCAATGTGTAATTGTATTATTAATTAAGCTAATAATAATATCAAACTAACTACAGAAAATACAGCTTTACTCTTTTTATATAAATGCTATCAGTTACATGTCTTCCATATCCTTTCTGTCATCAAACAGTTGGGTTTGAGTATATTTATTGAAAAATGCTGTTTTAACATTTTTGTGAGGACTCAGTCTAATGTATCAATGTGTATTGTTACAGGATCATTTAAATGATTTAGAAATGCCACTGAAACAGGCAGGATGATTTGCAGTCACTAACAAGTTACTAGAATCTGCCTTGTTTTTTTTTTTTTTTTTTAAGGCACCTCAGAAAAAGGGATGGAGAAGAAAAACTCCCTGGCGTATCATACATGGAGTGGGAGTAGCTGATACCCTACTTTCTGCAATCCACCACAGTTCTTTAGAACTACTTGGCTCAGGCCCCGCAGATGTTACAGCACGTGTCATCAGTTTCCCTCCCTTCCCTCTAACATCTAGATGGTCTCATTAACGTTTCGTGTCCTATAAAGTCAACAAGCTGGTTTGTCAAACCTAATGGGAAATTTAGTAACATCACTAGAGGGCTAACTTGTGGAGGGAAAAGAAGCACAAATACATGTTCTGAAATATTCTACAGGGGATAAGGCTTTGTACTTAAAGAGATGTTCAATTGCCTTTTTAGCCAAGGAGCAAAAAATCCATACTTCCTAGCTGGCAGAGGTGGATCTGGATCATTGACTTCAGCTCTCAGCAGGCATATAAAACCAAGGTGCTCCTAACAAATTGTTTATTATAAAACTCTAGAAGAGAATGACAGAAAACAGTCAATTTTGCCTATTGTGAGTCTTTTGAGGCTTGTAAAGAAATTTACATACTACATTATTCGTTCTTTGGTTCCACAGCAATCTGTATTCACAGTAAACATTAGACATTTGCACACACATACTCAATCATACACTACATGCAATTCACAGATGCCATTTAACCTAATTGCATGTCTTAGGATGGTAGGAGAAAACCTGAGTCCTTCGAGGAAACCTGCATGACACCAGGAGAACATGCAGACTCCGCACACCCAGAGCAGAAGCAAGATTCAAAGCCCCAGTTCCATTGCGGCAATGTAACAGTGCAATCCTCTGAGGCCCTGGGCCAACCATCGTTACATTTAGAGCAATATACAGACAGCAGGAGACAGTAATTTCACAAGTTACTGCCCTGTTGTGATAAAAGCTTGGGAGTCCGGTGTGGATTTATTGACAGATGCACAGAGAACAAAGCTTATTTTCCTTTTATTAGCTGCAGAGATCACTGCTATCTCTCTTTCTAAATTTAACATAGCTCATGCCACTCTGCAATATAAATCTGTTATATAAAATACAAAGGGGAATTACGTCAGAAGCTGTTTGCTGCCCTGTTCAGAAAAGCAATAGCTTAAATATGAATAAGTGTAAAAGCAGTATAGGTGTTCCATTATCACAAAGAATGTGATTTAGAAGTCTTATGTTTTGTACAAGGTGTGGGTATTGCTGGTAATTATGTGACTTAAGTAATTTTGATAGGGGTAGCATTGTGACACATGGTGTCCAACAAATTATTTAACGCATTTGCAAAAACTGAAAGATTATCTCTATTTAAATCCAGACTAATATTGTGAAAAGTGTTAATCGCCTCACATTAACTATTATCATTTCTGATTCTAGACTGGATCATGCTGTAGTGTGCTGTGTCAATTCAGATGTCTTTGGGCAGGAAGAAAGTGTCTCCTCCTCGTTGTGGCCACTGGAATACTGCTACGGAATACATATACTGTATAATGACTTATTATTAATTATTAGTTCCTGTATTTAGCACAATAGCAAGACACTTATAACAGACACCTGTAATAAATCTCAACATAGTCTAATTTTTGGGAATCCCCCCCCCAATTTTTCCTATTTATTCCAGTCTGCTTTAATAAAACATAAACATTTTGTCCTCATTTGATATATCCAAGTGACCATATGATAACCGTCTTACAAACTGCCTCTGTCTCACTAGGCAAGCTGCCATAATATATCAGGAGAATTAAGATGACAATAGTAGTGTAATAAGACATATATTCCTCTATATATCTATGAGCTTCTTCATCTTAATGTGAACAGTCAAGCCACTTGTGAATCAAAGCAGAACCCAGAGCCCATTTTTGTATTTAGACTCCGGCCTCTCCAAGAACTGGGTTTGTAACCAGTGTGTGTGACGTAATTCTGGGTTGAGCTATTTTCTTTCTGAAATTAATATTAAATTAATTCTGAAATTAAAATAAAAACAATACATTGCTACATAAAGTGCTTAGTTCTGCATTTATGAGCATATCATTTCAAAAGACATCTGTGTTTTATTAGCACAATGTCATTTGACAGTACTGACAGGCTTGTATGACAAGCCATTGATCCAGTCTGGGATGATGTTTATATCTCTAGTGTTTATTTTAGACTTCATTTTGTTTCATTGTAAAAGGAACAAAATTCTAGTTAAGATGGTAATGAAACAGTATTCATATACCAACCTTTAGGAGGAAATAGAAAACATCTGTAAGTAATCTTAAGCAAATAAATATTAAAATTAATATTTTATTATTGTACAACATTAATATAGGCATCATTGCCTTCATTTTCAAACATCCAGCGTGATGTCTGGTTGGGAGATAATATTTGTTATAATTAGCAAGTGCTCAACAGAAAACCTCTGCCTCCAAGATATTCAAAGGGTGGCTAATTAACAGGCCCAATTATCTGAGAACAACCCTAGTCTAGGCTCCAAGATGTCATCATGTGGAACACGATTAAACAAACTGCATGGGTAGTCTGCAATAAAGTAAATAAGTAAATACTACTTGCTTGAAATTTATTGAGACTTAAAATGTAATAGTGTACTGTATGGCTTCATCCTCATAATGATTGTGTGATCATCACATCAGCATTTTTTACACTAATTTTAATGGCAGAATTATATTGACTTTTCCAGAAAGATTGTGGGGTGGAGTAAAGAACTGCTTAGGAGTCATTATCTTTCTGATCATTAAGACTTAATGAACTTGTTTACCACTTTCACCTATGCATTAAATGCACCACAAAAAGCCAGTAAAGTAGTACTTGGTATGTCAAAAACAGAGCGACTCAGGAGGAGCTTCTACCCTCACGCTGTAAGACTTCCTAATCAGGACATGCCACCACTGCATCCTTAGTATACACAACCCATGTAAACCGTCACCGACCTGCTGTTTTTACAAACTGTAAATTACATGTCCACCCACCTTTGCTGCTTATATTTATATTTAAACTTATGTCACCTGCACTTTAAATGCAAAGTTCTGTCGTTATATGCACATGTACAGTTTTAACCTTAAGATTATTTTCTATATTAGAACTGTATTTCTCTATATTATGTATACAATTTAGTTATGGTAACTTTTTAGTTTATTGCAAGATATTTTTCTTGTTGTTTTATTTTTTTTTTTTGATTGGCACCATCTAACGGTTGTTCAAGGTACATTTCACATACATGTTGTACTTCTATAACCATGCATGTGGCAAATAAAGTATGTTGTATCTTGACATCAAGCTGTATTTGACAGTTTCAGTTAAAATTTTTATTAATGTTCGATTATATATTTGTTTACTTAATAGATTCTCCAACATAAAAAAACAATAAAAAAATTATTTCAATGAGTTCAAGATGCCACATCCCTGAATCATGATCAGGTTCACACCTGGTATTAACATGCATCCTGGGTGACACGGCTTAATACAGGTGTGAACACACCCAAAATGCATTGAAAACATGTTGCAAACCACTTTTGGAGGTGGCACATGATCACATTCTTATAGCAGTGTGAACACGAACTCTGGAAAGTAGATTTAATATCAGAATGTCATGACCCATTCCCATGGAAATGTGTCAAAGTACACATCATTAACATTCTCCACAAATTTTGGAAAACTAAATTGTGTAAGAAGTGATTTTTTTAAAGATGTTTTGAAATTTGCACAGATCATATATATTTAATGCACACTTTGATGAAGCTTTATTAACACTGGTGAAACAGGGCAGTAAAATATACATGATTTCAAAATTAAAGCGTGTCGGTAAGAATGTGCGTTCAGTAGCCTAGATAATGGATATGTTAATAGAAACATATAACAACACTGTGATTGTTTATATAGTTTTATATTAGGTTATGCGGGGGCTTGAACTCCTGATGAAAAATTCAGTTCCACTCTAGTCCTGACTACTTCGCTTCCTTTACCCTAACCTAAGTAGGCCTACTGAAAGACCTTTTAACACGTACATTTGTATCTTTTTGACACGGTATAAAAATGCATGCCTAAAATGTGAAGTGGAGCTTTATTGCGAAATATAGTTTGACTTATTTAAGAAATCATGTTTCCATTATGTGAAATTATATTTTATAATAATGACTGCCAAATAAAAATGTGATAGTCATTATTATGAAATATTAAAGATTATACATATAGAACATAAAGTTTATCAAGACATATACTTTTTTATGAAATTATTTAAAAAAATAGAAAAAATAGATAATATATAAATATTTCAATAATTTGTTTAATTTAATTCATTCATTCATTCATGCATTTCTTTATTTCATTTTGAGCATTATGGCATTCATTACAAACATCTTAGGTGGTTTGGTTACCCTGGAATGCAACCAATAGCATTTCTTCTTCTCCTTCTTTTGATGTTTGCCAGATTCTGCATATGGAAGTGATTAAAGTGCTTATTTTATTCAAGTTGCAAGAAAGTGAGATCCTATTACAAATAGTTGGTCAAGACGCATGTAGAGATGCATGTTAATGAAAGCTGTGGACAGTGCCTATATAATAGCAGCTGAAAATATTTACTTTTTTTTCATTTATTGCACATATTGAACATTTTATATCATGTTTGGCAGAATACCATCATGCCTTACCTGTAATCTGAAAATAATTATTTGAATTTGTTCTTTGCATGAAGAGATTTTATATTGGACGTGGTATATAGATGTGAAATGGTCAGCAAAGAAAAGGGATATCAGTAATAAGTATAAAAATGCTAGTTCTATTATCCATAAGAATCCAAAGGAATCTTCATTAATCCTATCCACAGAGGTATAGGAATCCTGCCTTTTACAGGGGAGACCCACACTCACAAACAGTATTGACATATTTGGTGTTTTCATAATATAACGTCACACAAAGTACAGAAAGCACGACCGAAATGCAGCATCTGGTGCTGAAAAAACCCCCACAAAGGAACTTTATTAAAGAGAGGACATAAATTCAGAGGCACGCTGTAGCCAAGCAACAATGACAAGACTAGCAGACACAGAACTGGAGAGAACTTAAATACACTGACTAATGAGAGCCAAATAAGATACAGGTGGAAGTAGTACGCATGAGGGCAGGAACGAGAGGTGAGGCAAATGGGAAACAGGTGTGGCTTGTTCAGAGCCACACCATGGAATAAACAGGAAGATGAGGCAGGCAGGGTGAGCTGGGCATGACATACAGACTGTAATCTAACCAAAGCAGACTTTTACACCAGAGGAGTTGAAATATGTCTGAATTTTTTAAACAATAGTTATGGGTGCAAATTGATTTTCATGGAAAACAGAATCCGCAGATATAATCAAACTGTAACCACACACTGTGAATTAGAAAACATAACAATAAATAAAAATGAAAACTTATTAACCATGTGCCATCCTAAAATGTAAATTTGATGGGTTTAGATAAAATAACAGTGAACTCTCAGAAAATGTACCTGAAGTTAGATATAATTTAATCACATCAGAATGATGAGGCAGACATCATGAAAATAATTTAAAACAATAAAATGACGATGCTATTTTGATACAATAACCAAATATGGCAGCTTGGCCATTTAATAGGACCATTATGGAATTCAGACCATCCATCCATCCATCCATCTCCTATCACTTTTCCGGGTTGGGTCGCAGGGCCAGCAGCCTAAGCAGGGAAACCCAGACTTCCCGCTCCCTGGCCACTTTGTCCAACATCTCTGGAGGAATCCAGAGGTGTTCCTAGGCCAGCCGAGAGAAATAGTCTCTACAGCGTGCCCTGGGTCTTAAGAACATAAGAACATAAGGAATATACAAACGAGAGGAGGCCATTCGGCCCATCAAGCTCGCTTGGGGAGAACTTAACTAATAGCTCAGAGTTGTTA
>JAODKF010000001.1:39126061-39138501 GCA_026779585.1 Mormyrus proboscirostris | reverse complement strand
CTCCGGCACGAATGCTGAAACCCTATGTGAGTGCAGGCCAGAGGGGGAGTGGGGAGGGGGGACAATCGTACTCGGGCAACCATGCCTAGTGTGAGTACACCCTAAGTCTCATATATCGTTGGATTTCGTAACAGGCCTTCCTCCAAGTTTTCAGTGGAGTTCTCACAATTGTGGACCGCTTCTCTAAGGCCGTGCATTTTGTTCCTGTGCCCAGACTGCCTTGAGCGAAGGAGACAGCCCAGTTATTAGTGGACCATGTCTTCAAGTTGCACGGTCTACCATCTGACATTGGTTCTGACAGGGGCCTACAATTTGTTTCCAGATTCTGGAGGGAATTCTGTAGGTTGCTTGGTGCCACTGCTAGTCTGTCCTCCGGATTCCACCCGCAGTCCAATGGACAAACAGAGAGAGCCAACCAGGACCAGGAGCAGATGCTACATTGTATGGCCTCGCACTCGCCTGAATCATGGAGTGGCTTCATTTCTTGGGTGGAATACACCTATAATTCGCTGCCTGTATCCTCCACAAGTATGTCCCCGTTCCAGTGTTGTGTTGGGTATCAACCTCCCTTATTTCCAGCTGTAGAGGAAGAGGTCCTGGTCCCAGACGTCCACCGTTTTCTTCATCGTTGTCAATGGACCTGGAATAGGGCCAGGTCCTTCCTGCTATGCGCCCCTAAACACATGGAAAAGTATGCCAACCGCCGCAGATCTCGGGCTCCCACTTTCCATGTGGGACAGACAGTGTGGTTGGATGCTAGGAACCTTCCTCTACGTTAGCTGATTATGAGAAAGATCTTGGTGTCTATGTTGATGCTTCCATGTCCCACTCTCACTAGAGTGGGGAAGCGATAAAAAGGCCAATAGAATGTTGGGTTATATATCTTGGTGTGTGGAGTTTAAGTCAAGGGAGGTGATGTTACATTTATATAATTCCATGGTAAGACCCCACCTAGAATATTGTGTGCAGGTTTGGTCACTATACATTATTAAGACTTAAGATTATTAAGACATTGCTGCCTTAGAAAAGGTGCAATGGAGGGCTACGAGAATAATTCCTGGTCTTAGAGGAATGTCTTATGAGGAGAGGTTAGCTGAGCTGAATATGTTTAGCCTTGTGCAAAGGAGACTAAGGGGGGACATGATCCAGGTATATAAGATTCTAACAGGACTGGATGCTGTTCAGCCAAATGGCTTTTTCAATATCAGTTTAAATACTAGAACTCATGGCCATAAGTGGAAATTAGCGGGAGATCATTTTAAAACAAATTTGAGGAAGCACTTATTTACACAGCGTGTAGTAAAAGTATGGAATAGTCTTCCTGTTAGTGTAGCAGAAGCTAAAACCCTGGGTTCCTTTAAGTCAAAGCTGGATAAGATAAGATAATGAGAGGATGAGCTATTAGTTAAGTTCTCCCCAAACAAGCTTGATGGGCCGAATGGCCTCCTCTCATTTGTAAATTTCTTATGTTCTCACAAGTAACTTCTACAGCTGCATTGTGGAGAGCACACTGATCAGCTGCATCACCACGTGGTATGGCAGCACTACAGTTATGAACTGCAAATGCCTGCAGAGTGTGGTGAAGACTGCAGAGATCATCAGGACTGCGCTGCCCTCTTTGCAGGTACCACCGCAAAGTCCAGAGGAGAGCTGCCTCCATCCACAAAAACCCCACACACCCCCAACACGGACTGTTCACACTTCTGATCTTAGGACGGAGGTACAGAAGTGTGAAACCTAGGACCTCCTGACTTAACAACTCCTTCTTCCCCACTGCCATCAGACTCCTTAACAGCTGACAGGTGAATGAATAATGGACATCAAGAACTGTCTTTCATTAATAGCTTTGACAAACCTTTGCCAAGCACAACTAAACATAGTTATATTCACCAATGGAGCTTAAATCTTTACTGCGCAAAAAAGAAGTCATATGTTAACAATGTCCAGAAGCAGCCTTGACTTCTCTGGGCTCAGAGGCATCTGGGATGGACCATCACACAATGAAGACATACATTGTAGTCAGATGAATTAGTATACCAGATATTTTCAAAAGAAATGGACGCGGTGTGCTCCAGAACAAAGTCAAAAAGGACCATCCAGGCTGTTATCAGGAACAAGTCCAAAACTGTAATGGTCTTAGAATGTGTCATTGCCATTGGCAAAGGTAATTTATATTTCTGTGATGGCAACATTAATTCAGAAAAGTACATTGAGAATGACCGGGGCCCCACCCTGGAGCCAGGCCTGGGGGAGGGGCCCGTTGGCGAGCGGCTGGTGGCCAGGCCTAGGCCTGTGGGGCCCGGCTGGGCATAGCCCGAAAGAGGCACGTGAGACTATCCCCAGGTGGGCCCACCACCGGCAGGGGGAATGTCAGGGGTTCAGTGCAATGTGGATCGGGTGGCGGCCAAGGGAGGCCCTGGCAGTCCAATCCCCAGCTGACAAAACTGGCTTTCGGGACATAGATTGTCACCTCTCTGGTGGGGAAGGAGCCTGAGCTCGTGCGTGAGGTTGAGAGATACCAACTAGATGTAGTCGGGCTCACTTCAACGCATAGCATGGGTTATGGAACCAATCTCCAGTGAGAGGGGCTGGACGTTCTTTTCTTCTGGAGTTGCGCCAGGTGAGCGACGCCGGGCTGGGGTGGGGCTACTGGTGGCCCCACAGCTCGGTGCATTAACATCGGAGTTTACCCCGGTGAACGAGAGGGTTGTTTCCCTGTGCCTTCGGGTCTCTGACTGTCATCTGCGCTTATGCACCGAATGTCGGTTCAGAGAACCCAGCCTTCTTGGATTGCCTTAGTGGTATGCTGGTTGGCGTGCCACGAGGGGATTCCATCGTTCAGCTGAGGGACTTCAACGCTCACATGGGCAATGACAGTGTGACCTGGAAGGGGGTGATTGGGAGGAACGGTCTCCCTGACCTGAACCCGAGTGGTGTTTTGTTATTGGACTTCTGTGCAATGCATGGTTTGTTTATAACAAACACCATGTTCGAGCATAAGGTTGTCCATAAGTGGACATGGTACGAACATGCCTGGGGCTACAGGTTGATGATCGATTTTATAATCGTGTCATCTGATCTGCGGCCTTCTGTCTTGGACACTCAGGTAAAGAGGGGCAGAGCTGTCAACTGATCACCACCTGGTGGTGAGTTGGCTCAGGTGGCGGGGGAGGTGGCCGGTCAGACCTGGTAGGCTCAAGCATATAGTGAGGGTATGCTGGGAACGTCTGGCAGTGGCTCCTGTTCACCGGAGCTATAACTCACACCTTCGGCAGAATTCCAACTACATACCGGGCGGGGGAGGTTGGGGACATTGAGTCTGAATGGACACTGTTCCGGACCTCCATTGTGGAAGCGGCCGTACAGAGCTGTGGCTGCTGGGTCGTCGGTGCCAGTCCTGGCGGTAACCCCCGTACCCGATGGTGGACACCAGAAGTGAGGGGGGCTGTCAAGCCGAAGAAGGAGGCTTACCAGGAATTATTAGCCCAGGCGTCTCAGGAAGCAGCTGACGGGTACCAGCAGGCCAAGCAGAACGCGGCCCGGGCAGTTGCAGAAGCAAAAACCTGGGTGTGGGAGGAGTTCAGTGAGGCCATGGAAAGTGACTTCCGATCGGCCTCAAAAAGGTTCTGGCAAACCATCCGGAATATCAGGAGGGGGAAGCAGCTCCTAGTTCCTACTGTTTGTAGTGGAGAGGGGGCGCTGTTGACCTTACCTGGGGACATCACCTGGAGGTGGAAGGAATACTTTGAGGACCTCCTCATCCCTGCCTCAGATACATATACCTCCTCACTGTCTCAAGGCAGGGCCGGGGCTCTAGGACCTCGGGGGGCGCTGCAGCCTCTGGGACAATGGGGGGCGCTGCAGCCTCTGGAAACACGGGGGGCGCTGCAGTCTCTGGAAACACGGGGGGCCCTGCACGCTTCCAAAACCTCGGAACCCGCGGGATAGCGTCCGGAATGGACCTGGCCCCTTTAAGGGCCAGGCGCGTCCCATTGAAAGGGCAGGCGGCTCGCTTTAGCAGCGGGCAGACGCACTTCGGGCTACTGTCTAGGCAAAGCAGTGACATCATCCACAAAAATAGCTGGGTTGAGGATCGGGCAGGGATTCTCCGGACATACAGAAGAGTCAGCGGTAGAAACATAGACGGCCCCCAGACAGACCTCCCCTCTTCTGCTTCTCCGCTTCTTCTTGCGGTGCTTCTCGGTGGGGGGTGACGGCGTCTGTGGAGCAGTCCGCTAGCGGAGGCTACCTTCTGCAGATTCACCTCAGCCACCCCGACATATGGTCATGCACCTCCAAAGTGTCCCTGGTCTGGCTGGCGATAGCCCGAAGCAGGGGATCCTCCTGGACTTCGGGCTGATCTAACCAGTAGAATACCTCGTCCACCATACTGAGGTATTCCTCCTCAGTAAGGTGAGGCGTCTTCTGGTGGAGTGTACATTCTGTTACGCCACGTAAAGGAGCAGGCGCAGGAAGCCAGGGATATAATGAAACAGGGATTTATTGCGATCGGACTCAAAGACACACGTAACGTCAACTTCAATGGGGAATGGGGAAACAAAGTGAAACGCGGACTAAATACATGACACTGATCAGGACAACTCAAAACAGCTTATAAACACGGGGATTCCACATGGGGCTGATGAGGGGGCGTGGCACACGAGAGGAGCGGACGATCGGGGCATGACACTATCATTAGGTAGGTATCACACTCGGAGGGCGCACGGAGTGCGGATAGAGCGGAGGACACCGAAAGTCAGGGTGAAAAACGGGGTTTATTATGACAACTGGTAGGCAACACAGGGGCTGACATAACAATGACCGGACTGGGGAAACAAACTGAAACGTGGACTAAATACGTTACACTGATCAGGACAACTCAAAACAGTTGAGGAACACGGGGAATCCACATGAGGTTAACGAGGGGGGTGTGGCACAGGAGGATCGGCACGATCAGGGTGTGACAGTAGGTGTTTATACAGGCAATCATTTGGGGGTCTGGAAGGGATTAATCCAATTTGCAATATTTCTTATTGGAAAAACTGATTAGATTTTCGACCAAATCAGCCCTCAAACAGTGTTCTTGAACTGATTAAGTTCAAGAACCAAGGTTCCACTGTATCAACATCAGTTTAAAAGGTTATCATATGAGTTCTCTAGTTACCCCTTAGACTATTTTTGTCAAACAAGCAAAAGACGATTAAATAATACCTGTGCACTCTCTCTTGTGTTTTACTTATTACAAAATATTAGTCAAATAAAAATATACGCAGCATACGAAACCTTTAACCACTGTTAAACATTAATAGCTGTTTTTAAATTAAGTACCAGCAGATGGCGCAATTATGACAACTTCCCAAGAAAAGAGTACAATACTGAATTTTGGTCATTTGCAATGCATAACTATTAAATAATGTAAAGAATGGATGTTTATGTAGCATATGTATTATATATCCACCTTTGTAATAATGATGTGCCACGCCCCCCTCGTTAACCTCATGTGGATTCCCCGTGTTCCTCAGCTGTTTTGAGTTGTCCTGATCAGTGTAAAGTATTTAGTCCACGTTTCAGTTTGTTTCCCCAGTCCGGTCATTGTTATGTCAGCCCCTTTGTTGCCTACCAGTTGTCATAATAAACCCCGTTTTTCGCCCTGACTTTCGGTGTCCTCCGCTCTGTCCGCACTCCGTGCGCCCTCCGAGTGTGACACCTACCTAATGATAGGGTCACGGGATAATCACCGGGCCTAAACAATATTGAGTTAGATGTGTTATTATTTGATATAAGACACTGCACCAGCACACCAGTTATTATGTGAACGTATAACCAGTAACAAGCATGACATCTGGCATTACGTATGCAGTCCTGCATAATAACCACCATACTATTGACGGAAATCTAAAGTTTTCAATGGAATCAGGGTTTCACTGAAGAACTTTATAAAATCCAGTGAGTTTCCTGGCCTCAGTAACTAGATAGATAGATAGATAGATAGATATTGCGTGTATCATTCATTCTTTCAATTATTCATTTCAAAATCAAATTGAAAAAAAAAAGTGTTTTTTTTTTTTTTTGCTTGTTTTTCTGTTTTAAAAGCATAATGGGAAAAAGAAAAAAATCAGGTTTCATGTTTTATTTTTCTGTTTTGAAACCATAGAGGAAAACTGCAAAATCGCTTTTTTTTTTAGCTTTGTGATATTTACGTTAAATCCAAGGCATGTTGGATAATATAACATATTACTTAATATAACACATTATTTTAATATTATCCCGTGACCCAATAGGATAAAGCGGGTTGGAAAATGAATGAATGAATGAATGAATGAATTTTAATATTATACTGCGACATATAGAGTGCTAGTCAAAAGTTTGGAAACACCTACCCATAATTGTCTACCCATAATTTTGGTAATTTATTATGGTTTATTTCTAACCATTTTAGGTTAATTATTAAGACATCAAAATTATAATATAACTTATCACTGCTGGGAAAAAAACAAAGCATAGATCAGCACAGCTGGTTACCATAATGATCAGCATAATGCATACTGGTTGTATCAACATATGCTGCGTTTTGGTGCTGGAGGACCAGCATCATTAATGAAATATGCTGCTCCACTAGCTACACTAGCACCAAACCAGCACTAACCAGCATAGTGTTCTATGGAAATTGTGCTGGTCAATGTTGTCTTTTCAGCAGGAATATGCCTTATGCACTGAACAAAAAGTATTTAAAAAAATAATGATTTCTTGGGGGTAAGGGGGGCAAGTCTGTAGGTTGGGAATCAGAATATTGCTGGTGCAAATCCCTGGGTCAGCAGAGTGATCAAAAATAAACCATGTCCCCCCTTCAAATATCATACCCATCATGCATTGCACTTAAAGGTTCCACGATAATGTTAAAAAAGATAATCACCTTGAATAATATCAAACAGTGAAAAAGTACTGTAAACAACACTTAAAAGGTTCCTTTGTTGGGTTATAACACTCACACCAAATATTCTTGTGGATGTCAAACAGGTATTGCTTATTTTTAGCAGCAAAAATGAACATGAATTCAAACATCTTTAAAGCTCAGCAAAAGTTAACCAATAAACAGTGAGCATGCTGTTTACCACAAGAGTTTATTTTTGAAAGACTGAACTCTTGCTGAGCAGTCATCACCAAGTGCCAAGAAAACTTTCTGAATCACCTCACATGCGAATTTCAGCTCTTTAGGATAGTGAAAATTGAGAGCATAAAAAAAAAGTGCAAATGCATTTGGCAAATAAGTGATGTTGTGCATTATTACCATCTCCTCTATGATGGCATAGTCTACAATGTGTGGTGAGCTCTATATACCAAGATGGGAACGTCATGCAAAGAAACCCTATGTCTTCAGTGACAGGAATTCTATGTATTTTATAGAATTCTGGTAGGCCACCACACAGACCTGCAAAAATCATCATGCCCTCTCTGTATCTAATTCCATCCACTTGGATTTCGGACAACAAAGACACAGACTTGAGAGAAAACCTTCTCTTTAAGGCTCCTTTCCATGATGCATCTAAGACGTAGCCTTTACAACTTTCACACTCTCAACATGGATACAGTATCTGAATAGATGTGAATCAAGGTGATATGCAACCATTAACTGGTGTTTGGATGCCAGGGTTACTAGAACATTCTTGAAATTTTGGGTATCATGGATAACCTTTTTCAAAAACTGTGCTTTGCTTCAAAACGCATTCTCCATAATTCGACCAAGGGACCAAAACACCTAACAAGATGTGCATAGTGTTCTAAATAATGATGTTTGGGTCGTAAACACAGATTAGGAAAAGCCTAAAGTAGCAAGCTACGATGGTCTGCTACTTTAGTTTCCAAAAAATTCAGCAATCTTCCTGAGAAACACAAAGACAATTTCAGTAATATCTTTCAGATCCATGACAATTTTCCATGCAGGGTCATGTCCTGGCACACGATCACCTATCATAAGAGGCAATAACCTTAACAAACACCAGTTTTCATGGCCATTGCCCCAGGCAACCTCTCAAAAAACTGGATTGGGGTATTTTGTGCGGCTTGTTAACTTTGTCATAGTACTTGTATGGGAATGACATTATAGAGCAGTTCCCAGCATCGAGAGAAATTAAGTTTTTCCTTATAAGTTCTTTTAGACATAAGGCTAATTCTAGAGGCACAATCCCCTCAAAGAGATAGAACGTCGGGAGGAAAGTCTGTGATAGGGTGGAAATGAGTCAAGTGTTTGCTTAAAATGCACTCACCTTTAACACCACAAATAGTGTTATTGGCCGGACTTCTTCTCATTACTTAATCATGCTGCTCAGGAGTCCTCAGCAGAAAATCACAAGGAGTTTCTACCAGAGTGTCTTGACTAATCAGACAGAATCTGCAGAAATTGGCAACAGAAAAGCTATCTTGAAAGCCAGCTAATCCATGTGCTGCCAAATTATTGGCACAGACACAAAAATGGTTCCTTTCATATTGTGACGTTTTGCCTCAAGTTATATCCCTTCCTTTTCCAAAATGGAAATTTCTCTCAGTAAGGGGGCAAGGAATCTGTCAGATCCAAACAGCTTCACATCATCACTGCCAAGAGCAGTCAAATGAATGGTTGACAAACATGACCAAAACCTTGCTGGTAAGTACAGCAGTATCTAGTAAACAGCAGTGATTTTGTGTTTTCTTCTAGAAGTACCCAATGGATTGCATATTTCAAACTTGTCAATGTAAAGGCCTAAAGTAAAGCTAGATTCTTCTTCTCTAAACAGTTTATTGCTTTAGCAGTATAGTCCATTTCTGAATTACTGAATAAAACCAATCAGAGTCTTCTCTCCAGTGAAATGAATGTTTCCCACAGCATCCCGACAACAAAGTAGGCACTCAAGCATTTGCAAAACTGGAACATATACAAAGGACTTCTTTGCCACTCTGTCATACAGACACTCTACTGGTTGTACTACTGGAAAGTTTGCCTCATAGTAACTGTTCCTGCGTAATCAGTGACAAGAGCTCCCTTTGCTTTAGTACTCTGATACAAGGGGTTAGCTCTAAGAACGGCTTCTGTCACTTCCTGGACAACAGTGTCATCAACATTCTGGTTGTGTCTAGAAAATACCTCTCTCACATTCTGATGTACATGCAATCTTGAAAAATGAACAATGGCATTCAATTCCTCAATTATTTTCTGTGTAGCCTGTCTTGAAATATGTAAAACTGTCTGCATGCAAAGAACAAGTGAAGCAACTTTATGCTCTTGAGAAGGTGCATCCACTCGTCACAAGCACTTGCTGCTGATGCAGAGGGAATTAGGTCGTCACTGGCTCCTGGTCTACAAGACCAGTTTCTGTCTCCACAAAACCAGTTCCAACTGAAGTTCTTAAATCTTTCAATGTGTGCTGTTTATGAGACCTACTTCTGTGACTACTGAAAGCAGGTACCACATTGGTTTTGAAATCACAGTTTACAAATGGGCATCTGACTGTCTGGCGACTCCTTAAATGTGATCCTAAATAACTAAAAACCTGCTTTTCATTGCAAACATCCATGAAATCACACAATTCACATGCAAATGTTGCATTTTGTACGTGTTTAGACATTTTTAACTTGGACAGATGACACCTTAATGATCATGATGTTTTAAAAGAGCAGATGCAGTCACTGAAGAAACAGGGCCAGCAGGCTCCTTCCCAACTGTGGTGTATCCTGTAGTGTCTCAGAAGAGTCTCTGCATTGTGGTGTGAAAACAAACAAAACTTGCACTACATAAGGTTGCTTCACTAAGTTGAAGAGAAATGTAAAATAAACAGAACTATTAGAACAAAGACATGCATGATGAGGAAAATGCTACTACTATTTGTAAAGGATACCATATATGAAACTACAAATGAACAAGTAACGTTTCATGTTAACAAAAGCAGACATGTCATGGTCATCCACTACACGTAATGTAAATCAATACTATGACAAGTAAATTTTTGTTTTTGCAAGACTTTTTTCCAACTGTATTGCCACTCAGAAATGACTTACAGCGAAAATGTAGCAAAGAATAAAAAAAAAAAAATCAAATACGAGTGTGGTTAGCGACCTAGTGGCAAGAAACAAACTGGCTAGTGTAACGCGCCGATGGCAAAAAGCAAGCGGATCCCCGATTGCGGACACTCAGCAGGTTTATAAGGAAGACTAAGAACAGAGCCAAATCGGGAGACAGGAATCTTGGTCGTGGGACAAGTCAGGGGTCAGTTGCCAGTCGAGTCAATCCTACAGGTATGGACAGGACAGGAGGACGATGGGCAGACCGGATCAACGTAGACGGGATCGGAGGGACGGACAGACAGGCAAGGCAGGCAGGGCAGGGCAAGACAGGCAGGCAGGCAAGATGGGCAAGGCAGACGGAGCAGGACGGGAAACAGGGAGAGACGAGAGACAGGTAGGTGGTCAGTAGTGTTCCGGAACATTGGCAACAATACTTCGCACTGGAAGTTACGTCTGATCTGCTTAAGACGCAGAGCAAATCAACGGAACATTGCCTTCTGTTGCTTGGTCCCGCCTGGGTGGGTGTGACAGCTAGCACACTTGGTGATTATGTTTGTCATCCGATTTTGCTGAAGTGTTAAGTTCGGCCATGAAGGATTTCTCTAGTTAATTTGTAGTTATTTAATCATGTTCATTTAGTTCATTAATTTATAGCTTTCATATTTTCACATATTTATTTTTATATTTCTTTCTGTTCTTGCTGCTCGCTCATCATATTCTTTGCCTATCTCATACAACATACTCACACCAAGGCCATCCAACTCCCTGGCTCCAGGAGTCTGTACAAAGACCATAGATAAAGATAGATTATCTAGGAAATTAATGTTTCTGCAAGGCCGACTACTGAGAAGGGAGGAATGGAGCCTCCAGACGTTGATGTGGAGTATATGAGAAAGATCTCAGTGAATATCTGGACACAGATGGTGTTTAAAGTACACAGCTTCTGGCATCCGTGAGAAATATGCTATTAATACAGATTCAGGTGGCATTTGGTCTGTGGATGACATGCGAAGAACATGGGAAAAAGCACGGCGCATCGAAGATCCAAAAAAGCATACATTTTGTCAAAAAAGCAAGGGATTGTGCAACTACAACAGGACGTGGGTGGATTCCTACACCGAAATAGTTCAACCACTCAATAATCTACTGAAAGGCAGGAAAGACTCCAAAGAACAACCTGCAGGAACATTTAGCAGACTCAGGAGTGGTGGTGCACTGTTCCACAAGACCTTCATAGGCAGCATCAGCAGAAGAAAACCTTACCTGCATCCCCATCATAAAATCCAACATCAGAAGTATGCAACAGAACATGTACCGAAGCCTGATGCGTTTTGGAAACAAGTACTGTGGACTGATGAATTTAAAATAGAACTCTTTGGCCACAATCAGCAAAGGCATATTTGAAGAAAAAAGGGAGCAGCATTTCATGAAAAGAACACTTTGCCAACTACTGTATTAAGCATGAGGGTGGATCTATCGTGCTTTGGGGTTGTGTTGCAGCCAGTGGCACAGGAAACATTGCACGGGTGGAGGGAAGAATGGATTCCACTAAATACCAGCAAATTCTGGAAGCAAACATCACACCATCTGTAAAAAAGCTGAAGCTGAAAAGAGGATGGCTTCTACAACAGGACAATGATCTTAAACATACCTCGAAATCCACCATGGACTACCTCAAGAGAAGCAAGCTTAGGACTTTGGAATGGTCATCTCAGTCCCCTGATTTAAATATCATTGACAATTTGTGGGTAGTTCTTTAAAGAGCTGTGCATGCTAGGAGAGCAAAGAATATTACAGAACTAGAAGCCTGTTGCAAGGAAGAATGGGAGAAAATCCCAAGTACGAGAATTGAAAGACAGTTAGCTGGCTATAAAAAGCATTTGCCAGCTGTTATATCCGCCAGAGGAGGTGTTACTAAGTACTGATTATATAGGGTGCCACAGAGTGCCACAATGTTTTTATTTTTTATGTTTTTTCAATTTATGACATAAAAAGTAACTATGCATCAGTGAAAATAAATGGTGAAAATATTGTGCATTTTTTTCCGTTTCCTACAGAGACTGTGTTTACATCTTTTCCATTAAAAATGACCAAAATATGTTATTTATCAAGGGATGCCCAAACTTATGCATACAACTATAGTTTGATGCCCATTATTCGTTCTCCTGTCGGCTGTTAAGGAATCTGATCGCAGTGGGGAAGAAGGAGTTGTTAAATTCAATTTCAGCCTTTCAGTTTATAGGGTTTTATATAATTTAACATGTTAAATATAATTTAACATGTATTATAATAATACATTGTATTTTATCATTCTTGAATTGAGATATATATGTAAGGAATAATTGACGACGGGCCGTTGAATTATTAGAAAATAATGCACACCCGAGGTGGTGATGCGGCCACGA
>JAODKF010000001.1:39093365-39103433 GCA_026779585.1 Mormyrus proboscirostris | reverse complement strand
ATCTCCATAATGAGGGCGTGTGCATGAACACTTCCTTGGCGCGAACTGTCTGTCTCGCTCTTGCGCTTCCTAGATAGCTGGCGCGCCCCTGGTGACCGTTAGCAGTACAAAAAGAGTAAAAAAAAGATAGATAAGTCGCACCGTTGTATAAGCCGCAGGGTCCAAAGCAAGTGAAAATAGTAGTGGCTTATAGCCCGGAAATTACGGTAATTTTTTTGAGCAGGGTATATTCATAATGCAGCTTAGCAGAGGATGCCCCCTGCTGGCTGTTTGTTTAGTTACAACGTTTCAATTTAATCAAACGCTTCAATCCTAACTCCTACACTATAATTACAGGCTGCAATGTACAGTATTTCATCGACTTATACAGAACACCTGAATATTAAATTTTCAGCCTGCTCTTACTGACAATTTCTGGAAAGTCACTACAGAAATTTCACAACCAGGTATAAATTATGCCTTTGTAAACATTCATTGTCTTGTACATCATGAAAACTGGCTTTGCTTTTTAACAAAATTACGTTACGTACTGAAAAAGGCCAACATGAAAATCCCATCGTTGCCAACTCTCAGCTGGTCGGCATCACTGAAATCCTCCCGGGGTGGAAATTCCTCCTCCTTCAGAAAGAGAAATGCATTACTTCCAAGGGACAGAAGGGAAGCAGAATTAAGGAGCACAGTCACTAAATTGAGGCTGTGCGTGTGTATTTGTGTGTGTGTATATGTGTTTTTTACTTGTTTTATACTTCAACATAAGAAGAACATAAATGTTGTGCAACGTTATTAACATCCATTTTCCGGAAAATGTATTTATGGAAATAACACTGAAGACTCGTGTCTCAAGTCACCCAAGTACTTAAACTATCGACTACTCATGTCTACCGGCTGGAGAAGAGATTTCATTAGTGCTTGACTGAACCTGTTAATATTTAGAATGGCAGCAAGCTTTGATCACTGGCAACCTTTTTTCAGGATGTCATATTGTTTTGCTGGTACAATAACACTATTATGTTTTCCTCCAAATATCAATTAATTCATTGAAAAGCAATACTTGGAACAACAAATAATCCTCTTTGCCTAGTACATATCCAGCATATCCATATTAATGCACTTCATAGAACAAGAGACCGCTCAAACAAGGGGTAACACCATTCAAAGATCACATCAAAGTGGTGCTCAACAGAATCAGGTACAGACAAGTGCCTGATGTGAATGTTGCTGCCCGCATCTGTCCGTAAAGGACTTCCTTAATCTGTACTTAAGACAGCCAACCGGAGTGAAAGTCGACAGAACCACCATGGGTAGTTGCCCTTGAACTGCCTATACTGACCTTTTTTATTATTTACTTAATAAAGGCAACTTATTTTATCATTCTTGGTGCAAACAAAAATCTTGTGTGGGGAATGAGGGTCTGTCATGCCCCGTTTACACTGCTTTCCCCTCCAACTCCCATGTAGCTAGGTCAAGCCAGTGCTAAAAGTTTACCCTCTGTGCCGCCTCCACGGCTGCTGCTGCCATGGCGGCTGCTTTGGCCTTCTCTGCCTCATCGTAGGTGGGGAGGGAGGTCGCCACACTGTATGGGGGAGGAACCGGGAAGTCCCCCTGAAAGCCAACCTCTGTGGGACATTGGAGATAGAAAGGCCTTATCGTCAGTGTGCTAGTCAATTATTAAGTGGTAGGCACAAATACAACAGGGTTCACGCATTTGCGGGCCATATGCACTTCGTCAGAGGGCAGGTACTAAGAAAGGACTTTTTTCCCCAAAATCAGAAGCCTTTTGTTGGAGGAATTTGTATTGGAGGATACAGAGAGGACTAATGGTTTAGACCGGTTTCTCTGCCACTTCTAAGTAGTTCAAGAATATGAGAATACTGCATTGCTGTTGCAAAGCTTGTACTGAAGTTGAAAACACAAAGCACCTTGATGGTGTTTGAGGGAATATAGTTGTGGTCTTTCGTGTTTACTTATAAGGAGATCATTGCACCTCCTCACACTGCATACCAGAAGGCTGTACTTCGCAGTGAAAATAATGATGTGCGGATCATCCACCCAACCATCTTTTGGATTTGCCATGGTGCAGCTTTCTAAATATAACGACCTACCTTGCTTTATAGGACAAGTCATTCTAAGGTAATGGCCCAGTGTGTGCAAGGTACAGAGTGAAATAGCACTGCTTTGCACAAACCAGCATTTTTCATACTAGCAAAGACAAAAGATACAGAGTCATATCTGAAGCAAACTAGACAGGCAGTTACATGGCTATGCATACAGCACATAGTGTAGTTTACTAAGAGGTAGCGATAAACTTTGAGACCAAAGTTCATATCAATTTCAATAATCTGATAAAATTAAAACATAAAAACACTTTGTGAACAACATTGTAATAGCAATAATACTAAACTGAAGCAGTGCCTTTTCTTTCAAAAGACTTAATTTTTTGCCTATTTATATGGTACAGTAATCCTCAAAGCACAGTACAGGACTACCTTCTGCCCATACATTTATTGCACAACCTCATTTGGGTTGTAGAAAACCCTAAGATTATTTTACCTGGTGCTGCCGTTGCTCCAGTCGCAATGCTGGCATATGGAGGGGGCGGGGCCTCCACATCAACTGACAAAGTGGGTTCTGCCAGAGGGGGCTCATGACTGGATGTGGAAGGCACAGCTCTGGCGGAAGCTTCAGAGGGGTCATCCTCATTATGCAACTGGACATATAGGAGAGGATTTGAGGCAAACACTGCAAAGACAAGCCTGCATCCAGTATATGGATACTGAGACAACTCATTTACATTACGTTAATTTATACAGCAGAATCATTTGTCCTAAGTGACATACATGTGAGGAATGTTTGGGGTCAATCCCTGGAATAGCTGGGGTTCAGAGCTTTTCTCAGGTGGTATGATTACTCTGCCAGCCCAGAACTTGAAATCTTCCAGACCAGGGCTCAGGTGGTAACACTGTGGCTACCAGCTTTCTCAGTTGGCCATACTAGCACATGATTTGAATTAGAGGTCGACCGATATATCGGGGCGATATTTGGCATTTTTAAATGCATCCGCATCGGCCGTTATCCGAGCGCACTACGCCGATTTAGAGACAGGCACGTCTGTGAGTGTTATTGTTGTTGTGGAACAGGTGACCCATGCTGCCTTGTGCTGGATCCCAGCCAGACGTTTTGGAAGAGTCCTGGGAGAAAACGGTAAGGCTTAAATTCTGATTTTTCAAACACCAATTTAACTGGTTTGCTATGAAATGTTGCTTTAAAAGAAAACGCAAGCATTTTTGAAAGAGATTGCAAATTATGCTGTCGGGAACTGGCATAATGATAATGAGCCTTCAACCAACTGTAGCTTACAGGTAACGTTAAGGATCATTGATTCTGACAGGGTTAGTTTTGTGCGCTTGTTGGTGGGCTCACAGACGTTTTTTTAATTATTAAAATCATTTTAATTATTACCACATCAGCCCGATGTTATCAGTTCTGTTTCTTTTTCTTGTGTCGGAGAGTTTCACTCTGTGTGTGTGTGGGGCAGAACATGCAGCTCTCAAACACTGCAGCGTGTGTGAGAGTTGCATTACTCTGCCCTGATTTTACACCGACAGACAGCACTGTCCTTGAAGACACAGAGCTGCTAAGAACAATGCATGGCGGAGAAAACTGTTTTTTCAAAAGTGTGGTTACCATTCACCTGAGCTGAAGCTGACAATGGTCCTTCTGTGCAACTTGTTTGCATTTGAGAGTGGAGATTCAAACAATTTGTCAGACGTCTAGATAAAAAGTGATAAAACTTTGCGCAGTTAGTTTCCTCATTAAACGTGTCTATCCTTTTATACGGGCTTTTTCCATCGACAATGTCACAATCATAAGGGGCTTATGTTGTCCTTGCATACAACAAAGTTATTTTATTTTATTTTCTGCGATCGCTAGATTCTGATTGTGAATTTGGCTTGTAAGCAGTCTGTCTGCTAACAACATAAAGAACATGTTAGTGAAAGGTTTTGGGCCTTGTACACTACTATCATAACATGATGACTGATATGCACTTAGTTAATAGTTCTTTCAAGATGTATTAGAGTTTAATTGTTTTAACGTGCATGGAATACTGGAATTGTAGAATGAATCGAAGAAGGCAATATAATAAAAATGCTAACCTTGTATTTTTTTCTGTTTTCATAATTGCTGTCTGGTGGCTGAACAAAAATCTAATCCTGTATGTAAGCATTTCACCAAGCCAACACCAGGAAAAGCCAAGTTCAATATCTGCAGCAGGCTGGTGAGCTTGAGAGCTGAAGAAGGAGTTTGCTGCTATATTGTGCACTAAAAGAGATTCTGATGCTGCTATTTTTATTGTTTACAAGTTGTACTGTGTTTGTTATTTAAGTTTATATTTAAATTTGCACACGTCGGTATTCAATAAATGCTGAGAAAAAGTTGAGAAATTTTGTGTACCCTTTGTTATTATTAATGTAATATTTTATCATGCAAATAGAGGGGAAAACATCCAATTTTCTGACAAAAAATATCGGCAGCATATATCGGCAATCAGCTGACCCTGACTCCTAAATATTGCCATCAGCAATTGAAAAACCCATATCGGTCGACCTCTAATTTGAACACATACTTTTTTTTGGTGCAGTATGGTATTAATCAATGACCTTGCATGCTGATGAATAGATGTCCTAATTTGCATACCCCGGTTTTTCTCTTGATGAAAGACTGATAATGACCTAAGATTTAATATACCCCCATTATATTAATGAGGGCCATGGGAGGCACCTCTAACCACTACCCATAACAGTCTGCTAGCCTGAATGATAAATCTATTTATTACCAATTTCTAAACGAACAGTGGTGTACACATTGATCATCAAATTACTTTATAATATTCTATGAAGACATCTAAAATTATGGCCCTGTATGTACAAAATTATTACTGAATGCATGAGAAGCACTCTGGTTTGGACTCATTATTAAATTAAAAATGTTTCATTATATTAAAAATGCAAACTGTAACGAAAAGTTAAAATGTTACTGAGAGAAACAAGAGTCACAGCTATGTGAATGAGGCAGGTTACCGAGACAAAGATGCATGACGTATGCAAGCCAAGACCTTTAGTACATACTTACACAAACAAATAATATGTATTAATAGAATGTACACATTATATCACCCATTATGGGACCAAAATTATTTTCAGTATTGTTTTTGGCCTACACGTCTGCGATCTGTCGACAAGCTCCAAAAACATTTTCATTCAGTTGTTCACACCTAATTTGCAAATGACCAAAACCACAAATGTTGAATGTGTGAATGTGAAGGGGGTCAATTACTCTTCTTGGAAAATACTCTAATCTGAAAATTAACTTTAACGACTCTCATTACCACTTGTTTCTGTCTCAAGACTAATCTTAATAGAATCAGCTATGGACAACTTCATTTTTGCAACACGTTAACAACACAGTTTTGCTATAATGCCACGGTTGTGCACATTTTATCTTTAGTGCACCAATATGTACATAGTCCTGGGTGCAAGTAAAATAAGACCAACTCATAAAAGAAAAAAAGGAAAAAGGAAGAAGGAAAAAAAGGAAGGAAAAAAAATTGAGAACTGGTGCCACTAGAGGACTGGTTTTGAATTTTCCATTTCCATGTATTGGCATCATACGCCTCTATCAATTCCTTTGATGCCAGCAGGTGCACATTGATTGCAAATTATCATCATCACACGTGTGTCTTGTGTTGCCTTAGCAGAGAGGAAGAAGTGGTCCAAAATATGGCTATATTTCACAAAGAAAGATAAAAGCATTAGTTGTAATGACAATCATTTTGGAGACAAGTAAGGGTGGAAACACCAGCAACATGTTGAAACCTTTTAAGCAACATGAGATTCACTTCCAAGAGTGCCATGTATTTGACACTCATGTTTTTTTTTTTCTTTTTTTTCTACTGCTTTTTATTTCGCTTCTTGCGGTTTGCCACGTGTTTCAAAAGATGGTGGTTGTATTATGTGTTTCGATGGCAGCCTATTTGTATAACCAATCGACAGCAAATACATTTGCAAGTCGCACCCCAAAGTACCGAAGTAGTACCCCAGCTGGTTTGGCACTTTCGGTACTGGTACTCGACCGGAAGTCAATGGTCATTAATTATGTATATAAAGCTCATGATAGATGTGATACGATTCAAAAACACTGGTCCATAGAATGATTTCTGCTGAGATAGAGAAATGTTAGATTTTATTATGTCGAAAGCAATCCTATCTTGAAAAGATACATTGGTTTAACACCTTAATAAATTGCAGGCATTGATAAAAGTTCCATAAAGTCAAAGTCAGTGCAATTACTAGGAAACAGAATAATTTGTATCACCTCGGCATTGTAAATATTACATGAATACCAAGCACACACCCTCACGCTATAAAGCAGCTAAAAACGATGCAATGCTTTCATAGACCTGTTGCTACCCAAAATAAATCATTGCAGCTGGAGACAGTGGCAAACCTGACCTCATCAGGAGAGCCAGCTTACCATTATCAAATCTTTAACTAGAGGCACTTTTCCACCAAATCAAGTATTATACTTTTGGTACTTTCCCTTTTCCATTGACTTCTGGTTGAGTACCAGTACCAAAAGTGCCAAACCAGTTGGGGCACTTCTTTGGTACTTCAGGGTGGGACTTGGAACACTTTCTTTGTCGACTGATTATGCAAATAGCCTGCCTCTGAAATGCAAAACAACCGCAATCTTTAAGAAAAAAAGTTACGAACTTAGAAAACAATAAACAAAGGAAAAAAAATCATTTCAATCTGGTCGGAAGGAGGCATAGGAAATTTCAAAAGTTTGAATTAACATACTAAGGCAGCACGCAGATACCAAGCGTGCCATCCTAGCATTGTGATTTTGTTATAAAAACATTTTGGAGTGTTTATAAAGCAAAAACAAGTTAAATTTATTACAAACCCATGTATGAGTGATTAAAACAGCAAGGATGAAAATGAATGCATGCAGCGTTCATGCAAAAGCAGTGGAAGTAAACTTGACCTACACGTTTAAAAATCCTATAAAACGAATAATAATTATAACTGCAAAGCTAGCAAGCATTTATTTCTATAACAGAGTAAAAATGTTTTGGCAAAACAAAATCCCCACGTTCTCTGTTGGTATTAATATTGCACATTGTCCAGCCCTGTAATATGCTATAGCCATTTTTTGAATTCAGTACAAAATACCATCCTTTTATCAATGCCTGCCTCACGTTTGTAATGTCATTGCACAGTGCTGGTACCAGGCACGTGCACAGGTAGGACTCAACCTGTGCAAAACACATGCCCTTTTAGTAATTATACTCGGAAGTGCCATTTTTTTTGGGGGAGTTTTTTTTTTTTTTTTTTTTTAAATAAATCAATGCTATTGGTATGTCTTTTTAACAAATATTTAACCAATGAAAGGCATTAAAAAGCACATCTCTTACAAGGCTCAAACTGTCAGTCAAACTTCACAACTCTGCCCCCTGAGCGTCACAAACTTACGTTTCAGCACGTCAGAGACAGAGTCATAGAGCAGAAGCAGATGAACATCTTCGTCTTGTAACAGTAAAATATCTTGTTTGAACAAGTGCAACTTTGTCTTTATGAAATAAACACTAGTATGTCTATAAAGGTTTATATAATGCATCACTACACCAGTGTGATGTTGACGTAATGTGATGTCGTCCTTTTAATGACGGACAAATTGCACACGTTCGCTGGTCTAAAACCTACGGTGTAACTGCATTGGAGTTTGATACAAAGCAACCGAATGATCCTTGTCAGCTAGGTAAAATATAAGAAATTTCTATTTTGATTTTATGGCTATCTGCTGAATATGCTGATGCATGTAAATTACATGATGTAATTTATTAACATTTCATCATATTATATAGCCTATGTTCACACAGCATGGTAGGTTAAAGTTTATGATGCTATTATATTATACGTTTGCTGGCTAGATTTTTTTATAAATCTAGTATTGCATACTCCCCGCTCGTCTTCACATGTATAGACATAGAAAAACATGGTTTACTACTGTAATAATGTTGTATAAAATAAAAAAATGAGAACGAGAATCATCAGGTCACTGTCACAGTAGCCATTGAGAGGGACATCCCAGTGGATCACAGTGAGGTCATAAACATCTTCAAACACATGGCTCACAGAAGAGTGCTGTTGTAATTAGTTTTAAAGATACCCTCTATATGTATATATTATCTGTATAAAAGTTATTAACACTAAATTAAATATAATATAAGAATATTATTGTGTGTTATTTTTTTTGGTGGTGGAGGGGTTCGTAGAGGGGTTGGGGGGGTGCCCATTTTTCAGTTTTCAGCACATGCCCTTCAAAAGGTCTGTACACAGCCCTGGCTGGTACCAGTTTTTATACCAGTGAAAAACCAATACCCAGAAGTACCGTAATTTTGATACTTTCTTGAAGTACAGTACCTGGTGCAGTGGAAAAGCGTCATAGGAGTGTATCAGTGCCAACAATATTATCAAACTGTTTGGTGTGCCCCAAATGGTTCAATATGCACACATGAACTAAGGAATTATAAAATTGTTATGTTATACAATTATTGTTATTGTTAACATAACAATTGTTATCGTTATGTTCCTACATGTATTGGCACAAATATGAGACTTTTTTTTATTTCAAGGGCTACAATTTAAATGTTGTTATACAATAGCAGATGCTGTAAATAACCCACCTCATGGCTAAAGGTAGCCGCATACTTCAAACATGATCATCATCATTTCAGTAATACCATGTTGTATGAGCAGCGATCCTACCCACTATTGACAACTGGCTGACATGTGATGCCTTGGGAATGGTCAGCACCCAGCATGCTTTGTACCATGCTAATCTTTAAATGATGTAAATTTATGCGTGTATTCATGAATTATAGTTAATTGTAAATGTCATTACTGTGTAATGTTTGCTGTGGAATGTGTGTGTTTCATTAGCATAACTGTCAGTGTCATGTAAACTGTTGGTTTGCTTGTCTGTGCTGCTGCTAGCATTAATTAAACCAACAGTGGTTTAAAGAGAGTATTTTAGAGAAGAGAGAGTAAAGAATACTTAATTTTAAAAGAATTGTCATCTTCTGTATTAAAAAAAACTTGACTACTCGCCACATGTATTAGGATGAACTCGCGGACGATTACGTCGCGTATGTAGTAAATGAATTGCGTAGATGGACTGATTACTTGAAATTCACATACATCGTCCATGATTCACCCATAGTATTATTGTTTCAGGGTTGAACTGTATAAATGTGTTTTTTACTTATTATTTGTATAGCTTATTTTTCATGAGTAACTTGTTTCTTATAAGAGGGGCCAGGATGCTCCAATAGTCATAAAAATTCCTGCCCTGGGAAATATTCTGTTTAAAGACACTTACCCTGTTATTTCTAACTTATGGGATGCTTAAGCTGTTAAAAAGATGCTCACCTTGTGATTTTATAAGGGGTTCCATATGTAAGTAAGATGCTACTAGTAAGATGCTTATCTCCTCCTCAAGGAAAGGGGAGGATCGGTTTGAGGGACAAAACTTTAGGAAACAGAGGACCTTATCTTGTTTAGCAGGGTTGAGAAGGCATTAAGCAAGAAGGCATTAAGCAAGCAGTATTACCCAGACGGGAGTGGGAATTGGAGAACACATTGCCTGAGGGGAGGGGTGAACCTGACCAGCTCATCCCCTGCCCGCACACAGCGCCCAATTTAGTATAAGGGGGAAATCTCAGTACTGACCGGAGCTCAGCCGTGGGATAAAGCGCGCATCGCTTTCTCAGAACTCACGTTTTGGTCTCCGGCCAGGATTGAAAAGAGCTCCCCGGTCCATGTGTGAAGGTGGGTGATGAGGGCACGTCTGAGTGTAAATAGCTTTGTAATTGCTTATGCCTTTCATTGATTCTTGGGAGTAATTATCACCACTTGTGATAATATTTCGTAACTTTTATGTTTCTTTGCTTCTTTTCTACATATATTTATATTTGTATCTTTGCATCTACTACTATCAGCTATTATT
>JAODKF010000001.1:39080536-39093265 GCA_026779585.1 Mormyrus proboscirostris | reverse complement strand
ATAGTATTGAGTTATTTTGCATTGCGCTTTCGATATGACAGCTTGGTATTGATGTTAATGCGAGACTATTTTGTATTACTTATTAAAATGTTTTTCAGTGAACCTAAGCGTGCCTGTTTGTTCCTTTGAGAGCCCTATATCCCTCTCATATCCATTTTAATACACCACATACTTTTTTGCCCACTTTATGTGGGTCAGCAGCATCAAAAACAAAAACATCCTGCGCTCTCTTAGGTGTGGGTTTGTAATATTGATTACCTGTCTATTCTCACTGTGCTGTGATTGCTTGCGGTTCCTTCTTTAAAGTGTTATGCTTAACTTCATATAAATGGGCTGCATTTATATAGTGCTTTTCTACTCCTACGAGTACTCACATTCACCCATCCACACACATTCATACACCAGAGGCGAATATATGTTTTTCTCAAATAAAATTAATTTTCTTCATAACATTTGGTAGCAGTCACCTTGCTTCAGAGAATGTTGACATGCTTATCTTTTTACAAAGAACCTCACCATGAAGAAATCAGATAGAATTTGGACAGCAGATTGCAGATTCACAGAAAAAGTTCTCAGTTCTGAATCATCAGCTGCTTCTCTGTTATATGGTGTCCCACAGGGCTCAATTTAAGTGGCATTGCTCTTTTTCCTGTATTTACTGCCTCTAGCATCCATCCATAGAAGGCATAGGATCTCGTTTCATTGTTACGCTGATGACTGCCAAATTTATTTACCGTTGAAACAGAAGGATGCACTCTCCATAAAACCTGTTTTGGCATGTCTAGATGACATTGAAGCTTGGTTGGCCTCAAACTTTTTAAATTTTAATGAAAAGAAAACAGAGGTGATGGTGTTTGGACCCAGTGGCCCATTTGAGTCCTCCCCTGTTGATTTGCGACCCTTGGAAGCATATATTAAACCTATTAGTGTTGATCTTGGTGTTAAGTTGGACAGTGATTAGAATTTAGAGCTATAGTTAAGTCTATTTTTTATCACTTAAGGTGACTGGCAAATGTAAAATCTTTTCTTCCTATGCAGCACTTTGAAACTGATCCATGCTTTTATTTCATCCCATCTGGATTACTGCAACTCATTTTATGTGGGAGTCAGTCAGTCGTTGCTCTCGCCTCTGCAGCTGGTTCAAAACGCCGCTGCACGACTTTTAACAGGGACTCATAAAAGAGAGCACATAACCCCTGTCGTGGCCTCACTCCACTGGCTGCCTTTACATTACAGGGTTCAATTTAAAATTATGTTTGTGAAAAGAAAACAATCTTGCACTTGACTTTGTATTTGTTTTTCTTTTCTCTCTCCAATGCACAGCACTTTGTGTCGGCTATAGTTGTATTAAAAGTGCTTTTATAAATAAAGATGGTATGGTATGATAAATACGCATCTCATTAGGGTACAAACTTAATTTTGCATTGTGTTATTTTTACATTTCATACTGCCTATAGAAGTATGTCCCATTTATATAAATTAGAGAGAGCAACTTCAAGGTTGTCAAAGCTTAGAGAGAATGCCAACCCAGAATGCTTAGGCAGGTGGCTCACTTGATGCTACACTTTATGTTTTTTTATATTTAATATTGCATACACATGTACTGTACATACTAAGTGCACTGTTAATTATAAATGTAATAGACAATGTACCTACACATTATCAAAGTTCAGAAGCATTTTCAGATTAGCCAGCTGTATTCTTTTCATGCGATTATGTATCCCTTGAGAGGCAAGGAAAAGGGGAAAAAAAGACTAAAATGACTATGAATTAAGAGTTCCTAAGATGCTCTCTTGCTTCAGTCATTTCTTTTTTCATTTACAGCATTCAGAAGGCCCATAAAGAACATGTGTTTATAAAGGATCGTTTAGCAAATTTCTATGCCATAAACTGCACCACTCTGGCACCACTAAGCTTTGATTAATGTTGGAAAGCCCACATTGATCTACTTTAATGACAACATAAGCGGAGTTTCGGTCAACATTACATCCACATTTGATGTGTTCTTGATGTTGTCCTTCAAAACAGGCATACTGCCATTCACTGCAAAATTTCACAGCAAATAAAATATTTATAAGCAAGGCTTAAAAACACACTTTGAAGCATTTTATGCATGATCAGTGGTGAATTTAGAACAGCTTATCTGCAGTTATGACACCCTGCACATCAGCACTCCAATTACCTGGGAATCAATTAACACATTTACTTTTCAAGGCTACTCCTAAAGCAGTAGAAATGGAAACAAACTAGGATAGTACTGATCTCCAGTTTTGTAAACAGCATGGTTCTTGTGGGAAAGAATCATACCATTGTAAGATGATCTCCAGATGGGGTAGAGATAGAGTCAGATGATTCCACCAGCTGCCACTGTCAGATAATCTGGTGGCTTGGGGACCTAGTTTTTCTTACAAAAGAGCTAGCAACACCAGCAAAATGTAATAGTTTTGTCAAGTGTTTTCTCTGTGGATGTATAGCAAAGGGTATTATGCATGTTCCACTCATTTAAATCCAATGACACAAATGTATGGATTAAGTAATGTACTATTTAATTCAGTCATTTAAATATTGTTCTAGAGAGCATGAAGTATTCCTTTACAATTACCAAATGATTCCCCTGGATTTCTGTAGTTACTGAGATTTTTATTTTTGGGTTGCATAACAATACACACTACTTACGCATGCCCTTTGCTGTATAGGATAGGCTCCAGGCCACCAATGGGATAGTGAATTAGATAGGCAGCTGCTAGATGGATATACAAAAGCTATTATGATATGTTGCATACAAAGAAGAAGGGGTGTGTGTGTGCGTTGCGCGTGTGGGAGGGTGGAAGGCTGAACTGAAAACCTAATCATACTTTCACGCATACATCCCTGATATCTTGTTTTGCTGATAATTTCCAAAGAATCACTAGACAAACACCAGAGATTGCTGATTACTGATAATATTGCCATTTTGCCTATTACATTCACAAAAACTTGCATTCACATCAGTTATCAAAAAAGTTTAACTGCACTTAAAGATGCATTTTAGCTACAATACTTTCATCTGTTTGTGATGATTGTGTTATTATTATACATATTTTCTATTCCATCCTTGGATGGAATGCCAGTTCATCAAGAGCACATACAAATTCACAATCACACTTCACATTACACACTGTACGTAATCAATAACTGCCAGTTTGCCCAACTACATGTCTTAGGATTGCAAGAGAAACACTGAGTTCATGCAGGAAACCCACACATTATTCAGAACTTGCACAGAAACACAGGGCAACCCCCAACCTTAGAGGTCTGAGATGACACGTCAATCCATTGTGAATTTTCCATACAGATTATCTAACACAGGCCTGCAATAAGCCTGGAAGCTCGCTTATGCTAAAGGTTGTCTAACACCAGCCAAATAACACCATTATACAAAAAATACAACTGTCTCAATTTATACATTAGGAAAAGCGTGAAAGGTGTTATGTATTATCTGAACGTCACAGCAAGCTTTCAGTTTTGTATCCACTAGATGAAAACGCAATCACGTTTTTGATTTTCAGATGGTTGGTTTTCTTATTATGTGTCAATGCCATCACGCAGAGAGCAAAATGCTCCATAAAGGCCTATATTAAACACTGATAAGACGGGATCAAAGGTACCATAGACGCTCATCGATGAATGGTACATACAACGCCTGAAATTGCCTACACTGACTTAACGCACAAGCGCCCTTTCCCATGCACTACGGCCGACCACACCGCAATAAAGCCGTGCTCCTGCACCGCATTTATGCCCACGTCTAAACAACCATCGAGAACACACAGTAAACGTCTCATATCTGCATATACAATATGCTTGATTAAATGGTTACGTTTCATGGATATGGAGGGCTGATGGTTAGCGATGTCAAGCTGGCACGTACGCCCACACGGCTAGCTAGCTTACGAGCTAAAAACGCGGAAGTGTGGATAACAGCGACGTTCAGGTAGTTATTGTATTTCTCGTACACTTATATCATATACCACACCCTTAGTTACATTTAATATATCTTGTCTGGTTTACTCGTCGTTTCGGGCAGTGTCGGGGGATCGATTTGTTTCCATACCACTCGGTATCGGCTTGCCGCCTGATGATGGTCCATCGCGTCGGCTTAGCTATCGAAGACGGCCAGCGGAAATCGAGATCAAACGCTGCTACTCCGCTGAACCACCTCTCCTGCTGCGGTTGAGGGCCCACGCCGTTCGAGTCAGATGGTTTAAATTGCGTAAACGGTGCCTACGCGACTTCCTAGACCAAAGAACATCGTATAAGGCACTCAGATCCAGAGAGCTGTGAGAAAAAAAAAATAATAATGATAAAATAGAGAGAGAGAAAAAACCAACCGGAGGCTCCGTGACGTGCGCCGACTACGTCTGCCAACTACGACTCCCACCGCGGTTTCACTCGGCTTCGTTCGGCTCAGTAGTAATTGGCCGCTGGGACAGCCCGCGGGATTCCTGGTTATAGCGAAAATCAGTGATATTCGATGAAACTTTAAAACCTCTATCCAAGTATGTAATATTTTTATTGCTGGGCGAGGTAATACTTTAATAGTCACCAGTAAGAATTATTAGTATTTATCAACGCACATTTTATTACATTACACACACTCCATGTCATAAACATAATAATAAGAATTAAACTCAATTTTATATACAGTATTATTATAAATACATATACAATAATATAAATAAATACAATTATAAATACAGTATTGTAAGGGAGCTTGCCTATTATTAAGACAACGGATATGCGAGCCATACAATCACTTAAAATATGTTGACGATTATATTCATCTTTATCGAGTTACGATTTTTCTAAATTTTTACCAGAAAGTAAAAATCCAGACCCTGATTTTGTTTCAACCAACCAGTTGAGTACGCTATGGCGGTGACTCTTTATGCTCAACTGGTTGAAAGTAAATCATGGTCTGGATTTTTACTTTCTGGACCTGAAATTGCCACCTCTGCAAATAAGGAACTACTTTTCAACTATCAGAAGTTAAGAATGAAATGCTATGATTTAGTCTGGATATTTTTCGCCATCTCTAAAGGTCAATTCATACTTTTAACAATTAAATTAAATACATAATACACACAGACACATCACATATAGGCTACTGGAAGGACTTGATAAGTTGAAATGTTTTTTGTGCTTTTTTTACACTTTTGAATAGTATTGCGTAAATTTTTGCCCACTTTATGTATATGAAATTTACCTAATAACAAAAGTTTATTAATAACATATAGATTGTTTAGCATCAAATGTAGTAACCTTTAAAATAAAAAAAAAATGCATACACAAATAGGCCAATCACTATATCATTTTTTGAGTTGTTCTTAATAAACTGTTGTATATATATATATATAATCTTGTAATCTTGATAAAACATATGTATAGTGTTTTCCTTTTCTATCACAGGTGCCTTATTACAACGTGCAGCTCACACATCCCGGTTTGAAGTGCGTAGAACGTACTTTACGTAGGACATGCTCGAGGGACGCGTACATTATCTCGCGATATTTCTCGCGGGAGTCAACAGTCGCCATGTTTACGGAGCGGGGCTGAGAGTGGGCGAAAACTGCTGGAAAAGATTCCAATATATTTGCATGTTCAACTAGCTGTATGCTTCACGCCGATCACGGAACACTCGTTCTTGTATCTGCGAATCTCCCACTTTCCCGTTAGAAACAGGACGAGCAAGCTGGGTGAAACAGGGCGTACTTTGGCACAGTTCAGCACGTCTTTGGTTCCGTGCGGCCTTTGAGCTAGCGGCGGTAGCTAACGCTGCCTGCACGTCGCGTGTGTTGCTACTTTCGGTGTATTTAGCCTCCTGTCCCTTGTAAGGGTTAAGCCCTACAGTATTTGGAAAGGTAGACTGCTTTCTGAAAAATGATTATAGAGAACCTTGATGCCTTGAAGTCCTGGCTCTCGAAAACCCTTGAACCAATGTAAGTAGCGCCCGTTGAGTGAAATCGGCCAGCTAGCTATTTAATTTGCTAATTTAGAAATGTAACATGTTCTGTCTGTCTAATACCTAGACTGCTTTGCGCCACGAAACATTTAATCCTCTGCTTCTAATTAATCACAGTTAAACTGTGCATGACAGGGTGATATCTTAAGATTTCGACTGGGAGCTGCAAGTGAAAATAATTCCTACTGGACTTATTTGTTCAAGTAACATTTGTATCAAGTTGAACTAATAGGTCAGTGTCCGCAGCTGTCGTTGCTAAAGCTTTGTTGATACATATAGCGGAATTATGCGTCGCAAGCTAAATGTTCATGTGCAACACTGACAAACCGTTAGCGTTGCTGACGCAACGTTTTGCTATTTCTATGTTACTGCATAGCGAATATGAAGCAATTTATTGAGTTTATCTTAACTTTACATTATCAGTCAGTAATTCCAGAATGATGACTTTCTAGTTTGTAAACAAGCATAAATGTTTTGGGTGGGCTTGCCGAAACTTTCTTAACGCTACGTCGTTCGTAGCTTCTGCCTTAAGTTGTCTCTTTACGTTCCGACGATGTTCCCCGAAAATTTCTTAATTAAGTATATCTTCCCTGAGATATTTCGTTAAGGTTGGCCTGAGACGCTGTTAGCTGTCTCTGATCGCCGTTGTCGGCTCACACGCTTCATTTAAAATAAGACTAACATCGTTAAGGGTACAGTTTCATAACCAAACATCAATTAACTAAAAAAAAAAAAAAGATTCACATGGTAAATTTTTTTTTTTTCTGATATGAATACAATCTTTGTTAGGTTTCGTCCTTATGACCTGATTGCTTAGCCAATTTGCTTCAGTACCTTGAGGATTCACAATGAAAGATAATGAAGGCGTTGTTGGTTGTTTATTAACGGGGAAGGGAGTTGTATTTTCCCTGGAATAGTCCCTAGTAATCAATACTGAAGCACATAGGACATTCTCTTATTTTAAGATGGTAACGTTTTCTTTTGGCTATCATGCCATAGCTCATCCCAATATCAATGACATGCACACACATTGGTGCAAGCAGGTGTGTTATAGAACAAAAAATAAAATGTCAATACGAAAATCATATTTACGGTTTGATGATTCAGTTTGTTAATTTTGCATTTTATTTTTAGGTTCTGCCCAGTTCTGATTAATGCAATATTTTGAACGATTCCTGGAGTGTTCTTTACAAAGAACACCTTTTTCCCTGATGTGGCAGTCAGGCAGTCGCTGCATGGAGGGAATAATTCAGATTGTATTCACTGGCTAAGGGGATCTGACAAATGCTGTAAATGTGTGTGTATATATAATCAATTCTTGAGCCATCAATGTCAACCAGTCAGATGTTCGGTGCCTTTTAAGGTTGCACTGAAAAAGCTCTCCCTTAAGCAGTCTCTTAAGATTGTTTATGAATTGGACATAGGATAAGAAATACCTTTTGTAAGACATCTTTAGGTTCTGAGAGTCATCATCAGGAATTGCACCCTTGATTAAAAAACGTGCACCATTTTCATTGAATCATTTTGTTTAAACATCAACTTCACGTCTGTAATTTAAAAGATGAGCTGAGAATATACAATACTGCCTGGTGCAGTTGAACATTTTATGCTGTGTATGTGAAAAAGACTACCTATTTTTTATGCTGAACTAATTGATAAGAAGTGAATCCAAATGCTTTGCAGATAATCACATGCATGTAATCAATTTAGTGTTGTATTTAGATGTTGGAGCTTTTTAGAATTTGTCAATGGAGGGGATTGAGTACGAGACTTTCGTATGAGTAAACTTTTGGAGTTGTCAGTTTGTTGGTAGATGATGTTAGGTTTGAGTTCCATTGCTGTTAAGCACTTGTGGTTTCAGTTTCATCTGTGCATAAGACTGTGAAATCTAGTTTTTGTATGCATGTTTGATTATGTGAAGTGTGACTATTTCCTTTTGCCTTTTAGATGTGATGCTGACCCGTCAGCTCTGGCTAAATATGTTGTAGCCTTGGTGAAGAAAGATAAATCAGAGAAAGACCTGAAAGCGCTATGCATTGACCAGTTGGATGTATTTCTCCAGAAAGGTAAGGTCCTGCTTGCACATTTTGAACCTTTTCTCCTTTTGAAGTATCTCATAAATATAATGCCTAAAATGTGGACTGGATGTTGTGTACAGCTCACTTGCAGAGGTTTGTGAATTGCTAATCCTTTTAAACCTGGCATCTCATAACTATGTAGCTGTTTAATATGTGAAGCAGTTTTTTGTGTAAGTGTAGATGATCTTAGCATCCCTTCTTTATTATGATGCATGAAATGTCATCATAATTTGGGCAGTTCATGTATTAAATGTTTTATTGTTTGAAAGTGAAATTTTCTGATAAAAGGTACTGAATCCTAGATCCAGGAATATGATCCAAATCCATTTTGTACCCATAGAAACACAGATCTTTGTAGATAAACTTTTTGAAGCTGTGAACACAAAGAGTTATCTACCTCAGTTTGAGCAGTCATCCACAGTCATCAAAACGGAAGCTTACCAGCGGCAAGAAAAAGACGAACAGAAGAAAGAAGAGGTAACCTTTGAGCTTATAGCTTATATTAGTATATCTAAATACTTTTAAAATTGGTATAAATTGTAGTGCAAGCAGTTGGGATATTATTATTATTGCTGACAGTCTCCCAGATTTTCCTACATAGTCATTGTGCTGCATTTATTTATGTTTACATTATGTTAGTTTTTTTAACTCCGAGAATCCACCGGTCATGTTCTGGTTTTGTTTTCCAGCCCAACAAAGATGATGACAGGGACAAAAAATTCTCACGGAGGGTGACACACAGCCCTCTCCAGTCCACTTCACGGTACAGAGACAGCAGGTGAGGACATGGCAAGATAATTTGTTAGTTCATATCTGCTCTTGTGGTGTGCATCTGTAACATGGACTGTTGATGTTGAGAATGCCTGAATTGATATTCCCATATGCCCATATTTTTTGTTCTGATCTTGACTTATTAACGGCACACTCTCATTTTGGAAATTGCAATTACCTCTTCAGATCATAAATTATTGGGCAAACACAAAGATCTCAAGTGCAGTTTTATTTTGAAAAAATAAATATATGCCTTAAAACCCATATAAGATTATCAATGACCCAACACACGTCCCCTATGATGACTTTTAGCTGTTTACATCAGGAATGCAATTCAGACCGCCTGTATAACAAATGAGGAATTTTAGGTTTATTCCAGAAGCCATCAGATTGGGGAACAGTAACAGTGCAAGAGAGTCCATTTACCTTGAAGGCACTTGCAGTTTAGCTTGCACTTTAATTTTAATTTTTTTACGCAGTTGTACATACATAAAGAGACCACTCTATATTCTTAAACAAATCTGCATTTTAAATGCTGGCTTAATCGTAGTTCTACTGGCGGAAGGTTATGCAAAGCAGCAGGTTGCTTACAGGTTCAAAATTTGAGAGCAGTACACAAGAATAAGGTGAAGACACTGGGAATGACAAGAAACCAGCCAGGTAAAGGGCAGAAGTGACAATCTAATGCCAGAGATAGCAGTTAACTTGTCCGACAGTTTCTTATGAATCATAGGATGACATCAAGTGACCCTCAGAAGGAATGGGAGACACTAAGTGCCGGTGTGAAGTGCACTGCTAAGACAGTGTGTATCAGGCTCCTAGAAGCAGGACTGAAGTAGGGAAGAACCAGGCTAGACTTTGCAAGAGAATATATATATTAAGATTCATACTCATAAATTGAGAAATGGGTGAAACAAAAAATTGTGCTGTGGTCTCTTAATTTTTTCTGCGGCTGTATTTATGTATTTTTTTTTTTTTTAGATTGTTTTAGAATGTCAGTATATTGTCAGAGAATTGTTAGTATTTGTGTGTGTTTGAATGAAATTTGTCCATTTTATTGCTTACACGCTTGCCTTGAATTGCCTCTTAGAGGCCAAAGTATTTTGTATTGAAGTGGATTGAAACAAAACTTGTGGAACAGCAGGGCTGATTCAATTGTTTTGTTATACATTGGCATTTGGGTTTTTGATCAAAAAATGAATTTGGCATGAAAGTTCAGAATTTGACCTTTTGCTCCTTCATTTGTATGTACATCTATGTGTTAAGCATCAAAGAACATGGCACTTTTTGTATCAGACCACCCAGTTTTTAGGTGAGCAAAAGTATAGGAACAGGGTCTTAAAGTAAATAACCTTTAATATTTAGTGGCGTATCCTTTGCATGCAGTAACTGCCATAATGAAATTGTTGGTTTCTTTCATTTGTAATGCAGTCTTTTTTCTTTTTTTTTGTGTGCATGCTCAGCTGAGTTAAGGTCTGGTGATTGACTTGGCCAGTCTAAATCCTTTGACTTTTTTCTCCCAGAAGTGTGTTTTTGATCATTGTCTTGCTGCCTGAAGAATTTTGTCCACATTAGTTTGGATAAATTTTCTGGACTCCAGACTTTCGTTTCCGGTGATAGCACTGCTGTTACCAGCTTTCCCAGTTGGTTGCACCAGTACATAATTTGGGTGCACCCTTTTTTGTAGTGCAGCATGGTGTTAATCATTCTCTTTGCATGTTAATTAGTGCTGCAACTAACGACTGTTTTGATATTTGACTAGCCATTGACTGTTAAAACGATTAGTCATCTAATCGGATTATAAATTGCATAATTATAAAATGGGTCCTATTTAGCTACCAGCTTTTACATTTAGCATGACTTGAATGCTGCAACAAAATCATGTAAAATGGGAAAGCTGTTGTGTGATTGTGCAAATAGATTTAACACAAAATAGGAGCCATCTTTTTAGATATTGCCAAAAACTAAATAAGTATAGGACATGGATTGGTCACACATGGCCGATACCTGATCCATCAAATAGGTCTGGATCAGTGCCGATATCGATCCGAAAGATACAATCTGTTATCAGGGCTGCATATAACTGGTACGCAAGTACGCATTCACCTTTAAAAGCTATAAGTGCAGCAATCCATTGCTGTGAAAGTGCAAATGCGTACGTATTTTATGTGCATTTATGCTGATGTGAAAAGAAATTTATCATGAATTTAACCTGTACATGCTAATTCGTACTTCATTTGCAGTATAGAGGTTAAAATGCACGGCAATTTCTTGTCATGTTCGCTATTTATATAGCCTATATTTACAATTAAAAGCTCATTTTAAAAGCAGGCTTAAAAATCCCAAGATCCCGACCCAAAATACAGGAAATTTAGAGCGGCTTCCCATTGCCATTCCTCTAACAGCAAGAAGACTTCAAAACTGCTGTTTATTTATTTTTAACTGAGCATAAGCTCTCGCCTCACTTGCGACATCGGAGCCACTGTCCTGAATATTGAAGCTTTGAAGTTTTGGCTTCTTTATCTATTTAAGCAATGGGTTTTCTCCGCTGCTTTCTGACATTTTTTTAGCTATTATTAGCGAATAAGACATTTCATGACACACCACTGACTTCTAAACATATAGATTCTATTCTGATCTTTTTTGAAATGGTAAAATATACTACTACTAACCTATTATGCCATGTTGTTGTTGTAGTAGTAGTAGTAGTTGTAGTAGTAGTAGTTGTATTTTTTGACTAAAGCAACTTGTGAAGTGCCTTCAGCTGCAGCATATGCCATGTTCGGCTAACTCGGTATGTGCGTGTTAACCAGCGCGAATGCGTTCAGCGGCTACTGAGAGGAGGAGAGGGGCTGTGCGAGTATGTGAGTGCGTGCACGCGCGCCTGCGCTGTAGCGGTGCTGTGTGAAGTGTGGCGAATGAGGCGAAAACCGCACTGTTGGTATCAATAATGGTGAAAATGAGTATTTAATCAGATACCAATTTTTAATATCGTTTAGAGTCTGAGACTTAATTTTTGACAACCCCAATGTCTCATTACTTTCAACTCTAGCGTCAGCTGTATCTTCCATTTCTGATCTTTCGTGGTACATTTTTAGCTATGCAGCAGTGAAAGAAGTCGCTGTGAAGGCTACTTAAACGGGTATTGGGGTATAAGAAAAAAATCATATCAGAACAATAATAAAAAAACGGTTTTTGGTATGAACCGGTATACCACCCAGCACTAGCATACGCATGTACTGTACACGCATTTACATGTATGTCAGACTTTTATTACCTTGTAAATAGTCTGCCGAGTTTGCGAACTACCCCAACACTTTAAATGTAGCTAATTTTAGGTTTATAATGAAATAATATAGATTTTCCGTAAGATTTCTTCCGTGAGCATGGGAGTCTGAAAGCGTGAGTGTCAGCAAGTAGGACAATCCTCTTCTCTACAGTAAATGTCCTGTCCCAATTACAATTACCCCCTGTTAAGGCACATTGGAGCCTGTTATTTTATCTATGATTAAAACCATAGGGTACTGAGTCTGGGTAGAATTTTTAAACATGACTGTAAGCATGATGAGATTAAAAATCTTAATATTATTTTTTTAAAACTCCTGTTCTGAAGCATGTGCTGCGAGTACAGTCCGTCACCATATCAAGAATGAGATGCATCCGTAGGTCATTTTAAGTCGGATTTGTAGGTAAGTTGGAAAAATAGTAATACTGTAGATTCATATTGTGATTCTTAACCTGAGGATTGCCTGTTTTCTTATTCAGTGTACTTTTTTGGTGTTCCCTTTAATTAGATACCTGTTGACAGGGGCGCCGCTAAGGGGGGGAAAGTTGGGACAATTCTAAGGGCCCACGCCCTTTAGGGGCCCCCAGAGATCT
>JAODKF010000001.1:39041286-39056283 GCA_026779585.1 Mormyrus proboscirostris | reverse complement strand
GACAGCACGCTATATGCATGCTGTCCCAGTATATTGAACAAAATATTTTTTTAATTTCTTGATATAGCTCCCCTGATATTTTTGTTGTATCTGCCCATCCGACCAGATTAAAATTATTTTTTTTTACTTAGTTTATTGTTTTCTGGGTTTGTAACTTTTTATGAATGTTAAATGTGACAAGCTTATGAAAACTGGCTAAATAGAGTGAAATTAGCACCGCTCTGAGTTCTAACATACATAATTGATATTCAACTTGTCAGATCCATTCATCCCTTTAGCACCCCCATTAGACCAAATCTCCCCGCGTGTTTTTGCTTATAAATTTTGAATTCTTTAGCCTAGCTTAACCTTAAGCCATCCCTATTGAGTTTTCCACCATTTTCAATTTTTCTAAAAACCTACTTTTGGAAATTGTCATAGGCCTTTGATCCAATCACCATGAAACTTGGTCTGCTTCCTCTACAGAGGGTTTCAACCAAAAGTTATTCACAGAATTATGTTAAGTGGAATGCAATGGCCACTGTCGTCCATTGAATTTGAGGACTAAGCCACTAAACAAGATGTCTGGCTATATCTCAGCAATACTTCCACTGGTCAAAATTTAAATTTGGCAACTGGCCTTGGGACCAAGGAAGATCAACAAAAATGGCATCTTTCATCACTAGAGGCCGCTGCAATAAGCAATGTGTTTTAGCTAATAACTATTGAATGGTTAGACCTAGAAAAAGTTTTCTTATGTTGCCTAACACTATTTGCAGGGCCAAGTCTGACATGTACAGTAAAGACTTTCATGTCCACTTAATTGCTGCAGCCCCCATATTAGATTTAACATTTTGAATTTTCTGCAATTCACAAATTTTGTCCAAACTTCACCAGATTTGTCAGAGTTAATCTTAGTACCAAGCCACACAAGGCCTACCCAAGGGGTTTTTGATTTTGTCCATCATAGCAAATGAATTTTGTGGCAAAGCTGCCAATCGGGATGTGTGACCTAGTCCCAGTAATGCTTTGGTCTTTTGAGACCAAACTTGGTCTTTTAGTCTGTGTCTGACTTTGTTTCCCCAGACCAGTCATTGATGTTTGTTGCCATCTGCTCTGTCCGTCCTTAATAAACCCCGTTTCCACCCGTATTCATGGCTTGACTCATCTGTTTGCTTGTTCGCCGACCCACGGTCACTACACTAAAATCTAAATGTTAAAAAAAAAAACAATTTCTGAATGGAAATAAAAATGAAAACTTTATTTACCCAAAAATGGACTTTAAACTGCAAAATGTATTGCCACCGACCAACATATTTTTACCTAATTTAACCACAATATCTCCTCTTGTAAAAGATGTTGTGTTGAACTGTCCCTTTTTTGACTTCAAAAAATCACTTCCATGACTTACCAAAACAGTCACATGCAGCATGCTCTACTAACTGAGTTTAAAAAAAAGGATACACTGAATTTAGACATATTACTATAACTTTTGGGCACCACAATATGACACAATATTTTAGGCTTACTACTAATCTGCTTATCGAATTGTGGGCATAAGTGAGGTACATATTTTGCCAAAAAGCCGGCGTCCATTATCTAAAGCCTTGCAATGACTTTCTTTTCAACTTATATGTCTCTCATTATGTTGTCTGGATTGCAATATTTTATGTACAGCTGTGCTATTGTTCTGCATATTCAGTCTTCACACTTTGCTCTTACTGATGGAATGTGCAATAAGTGAAGATTGCCCATCAGGCTATGCATATTTAAAGATGAATCATCAAACATTATTAACCAGGCGTTTCAGATATACTGTATATGTATAGCCGAGGGTTTCACTTAATGATGTTACCTAGTTACATTTCTGTGATATTCACTTGCCATCAAATAATTATATTATAATTATCTAATTGTCTTAGATGTCCACCTATGCTTTCTTCAAGAAGTAGTTTGATAATGCATTGACATGAAGTGTATATAACATTATAATTCAGGAATGTAGTTTTCCTTGTATGTTAGCAATTCCATAACAGATTTATTGGCCAAATTAAATTCAATGCTCATAAAATTTGTTTTTGATTTATTTTTTGTAGAATTGATGTTTTTGAATTAGTGCAATTTGTATGTGGATTACTTGCCAAATAATGTCTGACTTTCTATGTGCAGATATCTGTCAATCCATTCTTGTAGAGAATGAGCATTTTTGAGAGGCATTCATAGATTCCTTGGATGTAAGTAATTGCTTTCATTCTAGGAGAGTGTGTAGGGCTACAGTTTCTCTTTGGTGTTTTTGTGGATGTCCTTTGGGTGCTGCTTCAAGTGAACCAGTAACTTTTGGGTAGGACCTGCACTGCTATGAATTTGACTCAGTAATTGGTTGTTTAAAGATTCATGGATGAATAGATTCATGGGTGCATGTCTGATTCTGATGTAAAATCACATCCAGAAATGGACTGTTAATTAATCAAATAATATATTATTCTCATTTACCTCACCATTCCCTGTATTCAGCATTATACACATTGTATAAATACACAGCTATATCTTCCCTTATAGAATCCTTGTAAATCACACATCACATTTCAAGCATTTTACTAAATCGTTGGCCGAGGAAATGATTAAATCATTATATTTCCAGGCAGGGATGTACATTTTTTCCATTAATGCCAGCATGCACTTAGGGTCCAACCTGTATTGAGCGTCAGATGGCTTTTGAACTTGTGATTTCCTGTGCTTGCTAAGCATTTTTGTCCAAATGGAGAGAGCTCCACCAAAGGTCAAAAGATCAATCCTAATGTGTGATTCTTCTCTAGCCTCCCTGCTTTAATAAAGACACCAGGGAACCCCTGGGGAGAGGGGGGAGGGAGGGGTACTCCAGACTCCATGTTGATATCTCTAAATTAGCTGACTCTATGACCCCATCTGTAATTGCATTAGTTTATCAATGTACAACAAACAATGTATTACCCTTCTTCAAATACACAGATCCTTGATTCTGGTTACATGACATACCAAAATAGTACTAAACTGAAATGTTAGATAAAGATCACTTGAGTCAATTTAATTATCATTTATATTTCTTTAGAATTTGGGGGAAGGAGTCACAATACCACTTATACTACATTAAGTAATGAATATAAAGTAACCATAATATGTAATAATTTACGAATAACAGGGGAGTTTCAGCAATTTTGTTCTGAAAAGCTTGTAATTTCACATTTATAAATAAGTAAGGCTGAACTTCTCAGAATCATACCAACAGATTTTGTTTGACTCTTTTATTCATACATATGTGTATTTTAGCATGCCGTACAATTGTATAAATTGTTTATTTTTATTTTCTAGGCACTACCTCAGGTGGGAATGATATAATAAATGTGTTTCATTTTTAATTTATTTTATTATTTCATTATTTACTTATGTATGAATAAAGCATTTTAAAATCCATGACTGCTCTTTTATTTATTCATTTGTAATATGTGAAATTATGTAAAGAATTTTTACACATACTGTTATTTGAACATGCTGTTACAACCTCACACCATATGGTGTCTCTCAAACTCTGGTGTTATTTCAAGTACTTTATGCATATATATATATATATATATATATATATATATATATAATCAGAATTCAACTAAAGTAAAGGTATATATAATCAAAGGTATATTGCATAGTTGAAAATCTATTTACATACACCCAAAAGAAGCAGATTTAGCTTGTTTCATGGTCTACATGGAATAACACTCCTTTAATTAACAGATATTCAGCAAACATCTTGGCTCATCTGTATGTCAGTGTGGTATTTCCACCCACTGAAGCAATGAAACATGTCTATATAGAGGATTGACAGACTGAATTAATTTAAAATTAAACATGGAACAGGCCCAATAGACACATAGTGAGTATTTTCTGTTCTTAAGGCTTTAGTAGGTTAACATTTAATGGTGACATAGAATATAGCAATACAATTACAGAGTTCCACAGGGAAAAATATATACAGCTGTGGAAAAAATGAAGAGACCACTCTATATTTTTAAACAAATCTGCATTTTTAAATCTTGGTTTAATCATGGTTTTGCTAACAGAAGGTTATGCTGAGCAGTAGGTTACTTCCAGGTTTAAAATTTCTAAGACAGCAGTACACAAGAAAAAGATTAAGCTGGATACATTGGGAATGTCCAAACACCAGCAGTTAGAGGATGGAACCGACGTTCTAATGCCAGAGATGACCATTAACTTATCCATTTACAAGAAACAGAGAAGAACCAGACTGCAGTTTGGAAGTGTGTATGTATATTTTTTACAGACGTACCCCCATAAATTAGGAAATGAGTGAAACAAAAAATTGTGCAGTGGTCTCTTAATTTTTTCCACAGCTGTAGATTTACTGGTATCTGGAGACAGCTGTATATATTCTTGTATAAAATGAGCCAGCAACACATGCTTTTCCAGTGCATTCAGTCCTCATCAGCTTCTACAGTTAGGATGTTGCCTCCATTTCTGTTCTATTCATGTTGTGCAGGTCCAGGGTTTGTACAGCTGTCTCCCTGCTCACCATGCTCTACATCAAAAATTGAGAGAGCTGCGGAAATAAGAAACATCAACTGCAGTAGCAGCAAATCAGGCAAACTAAAAAAGGAAACAGTACAATACATTACAAGATTATAAAATAAATAGAAATTAACACTGATCAGCCATAACCACTGACAGGTGACGTGAATGACATTGATTATCTCATTACAATGACACCCGTCAAGGGTGACATTATATATTAGAAAAGTGAACAAGCCATTCTTGAAGCTGATGTGTTGTAAGCCGAAAAATGGGCAGGAGTAAGGATCTGTGCGACTTTGACATCTCCAAAACAGCAGGCCTTATGGAGTGTTCTGGCTAAGCAATGGGCAGTACCTACCAAAAGTGCTCAAAGGAAGGCCAATCAGTGAACCAGCAACAGAGTCATGGGCACCAAAAGCCTAGCCTGCCTGGTCTGATCTCACAGGAGAGCTGACAATGACAGAATGGTGTTAGAAGACACTTGCTTGCTGCGTATGGGGCCATGTAACCTCAGACTGGTCATGCTGACCCCTGTCTACTGCAGAAAGCATCTACAATGAGCAGGGGAGTGTCAGAACTGGACCATGGAGAAATGGTAGAAGGTGGCCTGGTCTGATGAGTCACGTTTTCTGTTATATCGTGTAGGTGGCCAGGTATGTGTGCATCATTTACCTGGGGAAAAGATGGAGGCTGCACTTTGGGAAGAAAGCAGACCAATGGAGCCAGTGTGATTCCCCAGGTCAATCTTGTGCTGGGAAGACTTGGGCTCTGTGGGTTCATGTGGATGTTACTTTGACACAAACCACCTACCTAAACGTTGTTACAGACCAAGTATACCCCTTCATGGCAATATTATTCTCAGATGGCAGTGGCGTCTTTCAGCAGGATAATGTGTGCTGCCACACAGCAAAAATTGTTTAGGAATTGAGAGTTAGGAATATGAAAAAGAGTTTAAGGTATTGACTTGGCCTCCAAATTCCCCAGATTTCAATCCATGGAGGCTCTACCCCCCAACTTACAGGACTGAAAGCATCTATTGCTAACATCTTGGTGCCAGATACCACAGAACACTTTCAGTGGTCTTGTAGAGTTCATGTCTCAATGGGTTAGAACTGTTTTGATGACACAAGGTGGACCTACTTAACATTAGGCAGCATGTGGCTCAGTGGGCTAAGCCTGCGCGCCTGTAATCACAAGGTCATGGGTTCAAACCCAGCCTTAGTATGTCTGTGGGTCCTTGAGCAAGACCCTTAACCCCCAGCTCCCTGGGTGCCCCAACTGGTGACAGCCCTTCGTGGACAGCTTGCTCTACGAAGAGCAAGTTGAGGGAGGCATAAAAAGGAATTTCCCCACGGGGATCAATAAAGTCGTGATTATTATTATTATTAACGATGTCTATATTTACATGTGTTTTTGATGATTTGTCAGCATTAAATACTGAGCTGCAGAGTAATGGCGTGACTTACTTTTTTGTGACAAATTGCAGCTTGAGTCTGAGTTGGGTTGTTTGCCAATTTGTGACTGGAGGGCCCACACATCATTCCATGGGATGAAGTTTTAAATCGGCCAGGGTTTTTCACATCCACTTCACTGGCTTGTCAGGGTGGCTGTCAGCTAATAGTGCTCTGTGATTTGCAGATGTCTAAAGGGGGAGAGAATCAAAGAAGAATGAATCAGCTTTCATTTACTTCCTACAAGGCATGGAGTTCTAATGCAATTGCAGCATATTACAGTCTGATTTATTGATTTGTAGGATGCCTGTTCTCAAAACACAGTAAGCATGTGAGCATTATACCATTAACCTGTTTCCTATTCTCTTTTGACAATGTTGCACCCTTATTCTTCCTATTCATGCCACTGCCTACACTCTCCCGCAATTCTTTTATTAATATGGCTTCATAGATGGATTATATTGTCCAGATAACAGCAGGCATATTGTCTTTGTTCTATCCCAGCCTTATGGGCACAAGGCTTTGCATATTTACTACCCATGAATCAAGTGAGTGTAATAGGCCTGGTGGAGTATCCTTTCTGATGGATACACCTCCAGCCGTTTAATTAAAGCATGTATTATTAATACAACTATATTTAAACCATTTTTCCCCAGCAGTGTGATTGGAACATTACATGGAAATTGTTTCATTGTAATTCCTTGCAATCAGCATTCTGGAAAGAATCTATACAAATCTATACAGTAATTTATAATGTGTTATGTTGATACATCTTTGCATGCCATCATTAGGCTTGCTTTACAAGTCACATACACTGTGGCTGGCATCTCCGAATTATGGATTTAATATTAAACTTGCCAGCCAGCCCAAAAGATATCTGAGGTTCATATAACCCGTGTTCAGCTCCACTCCCAACATAGGGAAATTTAAAAATTATATACAGGTATGTGTCTTCTCATTTTCATACTACTCATTCTGTTCAGCAAGTACATTGTATAATATAAAAATATACACATCCTTAGAATGTGCCTCCTTAACAATATAATGAATACGATAGTGGCCTGCATATCATTTGGCCAGCGTAATGTATAATCAATTGACTTTCTTTTTCTTTGGACAGACTTTGGTTCCCTGTTGACCCAAATGGAGATGTGTAAGGTGTACAAATTAGTTGGCACACTTTATTGTCATTTCACACGTGAAACGAAATTGCAATTGTGTGGTCCAGATTAAACTGCATTTTGATTTACATGCAGACTAGAGCCTGACATTTCAGTACCTCTGCAGTACACTGCAAATAACAGAAACACTGTATTGCAGATGTGCTTTTTCATCAGTGTTTATCAGTGTAGGTGGGAGTTGAGAAGTTTGGGGGGAAAAAACTGTTGCAAAGCCTGGTGATGGTGGATCTAAGCTTCAGTATCTTTTTACAGATGGAAGGGGGATCAACAGGCTGCTTGATGGGTGCATACATTATATACATCATATGCATATGTATTACATCTGGTATGTCTCATAATTGTAAAAAATCTAAAATGATTTTTAATTGCCCTTTGCCCTTTTTATTTCCCATTCTGTTTATGAAGGCAGCACAGATCATCAGTTTATTTACCTCATGTGAAATAGTTGACTTGATTGATTTTACAAGGGCAATTTGCTGGTAAATGATGTTAACATGTGAAACTTATTACAGAATTATTTCATTGACAGCTACATGCAAACATTAACAAGGGTTGCAACAAAGATTAATAAACATTTATTTACTGAATACTATGCAGGAGAGTGAAGGGAGAAATTCTGGCTGAAATAAAGCTACATTACATGAAGGTTTTTTCTCTTAATCTTTGTTTTCCTTAACTCACCTTTAATGTTCCAAACTTAGGAATTGTCACCCTGTATAAAGCCTTAGTTTTGGATTTGTATAGATGTTTTTGATATCACAAACTTTAGGGCAGGTCTATATTATTACATTATAAAAAATGTTGCCCCAAAAGCAATAGGAAAAACAATATGCAATTACATCTTGAGCAGAGCTACATATTATGGTTTCTTGGTTTGTATGATACATTTAATCACTGACTAATCGGTATCGCATTAATCTGCATTATTTCATCATCAGGGTAATGGTGATAAATCAGTAGGTCGGTGTAAGTACAGGAAATTATATGAGTACGGGAATATCATAAAACAGCGTTTAAATATTTTAATTTCATTTGTCAGGATGGCCGTAAGACTTTATTACAAAAATCATTACATCTCATTAGTGGAATTATTGCATTATTCATTACTTACAAATTATTTTCACATAATGGCTGCCCCGATATATTTAACCTCCACATCATAGATAATGGTCTGGTGAAATTAAATTGTGAGGATACAGGAATTCTCAAGCTCTTTGAAGAACATGCGAGAATAATAGAGGGTTTCAGTGGGTGCTAAGTAATTCTGCATGATTTGCTGTGACAGAACATTTGTTTTCGTTTGATTTGCATAAGGAATACAGCATACCATTGGAAAGAAAGTTCCTCAAACATTACGGTGATACACTCACTTGATAAAATTCACTTCACTTTGTTCAAATTTTTTGTTTTCCCAAACAAGCCCATTGGTATTTTTAAGAAATACAATAAACCTCATTTCTGCATCACACTAATGCAAATGTGTTTTTTTTTCATGATACCGTATCTGCATGAGCTATGTTTGTGAAGAGTATATGAGGAGAGTGGACATCCTAGGATGTGGCAAAGTTATGTGACCAGCATATTCATTGACTTCATCTGGTCACCTGTGTTCACTCTCTGCACCTTTACCCAACGGAAATCTATATCCCTTTGCCCCATCCTCAGTTCACAATATTGCATATTATGTTGCATGTGCATCCATATAGATAACAGCCACTCGATCCAGCTAATGAAGGAGAACACACAAAGACCATTAGCAATAAGCAAATTAATATAGTGGATTTTAAAAAGTTTTACTTGGTTTGTGGTTCTGAAAGCCACTCTATTTGTTTCTGTCTACCTCCATTGCATAAAAAAACACACCTGCATTTGTACTTTTCTTCCACTATGGTCCACCCATCACCAAAGATTGCATGGGTACATCTCTTCATTCAGCGCCCATCAGCTCACTGCTTACCTTTTACAGTGTACTTAGTGTTCCTTCATTGATAAAGACCACTCTGCACAATAAGCAGAAATACCTTAAAAATAAAAAACTAAAAACCCAGGGGCGCTTTATTCTGGAGTTACTTATCTATGAACCTTATTTTCTGCATCATGTAAAATTTAAATCTTTGCCTTGCTCCCGCTGCAGTTGTTTAGCATGTTACCTCTGTAGAGAATTAGCAAACACCTTCCCCAAAGCCCCAGTACAATCCTGCACTGACAAATATAAACACAGAGGCTAATAATTCCCATCATTTGGCACAAGGTAAAAACTTTTGTTATTTTCTAGGTAAATGAAATCAGTAAACATATCAGCATAAATCAGCATAAAGAGTTTACACTTTCATTTCTATAGCATATTTGGTGCAGACTGAAAGGTTATATTACTTTAATGCTGTTTATCAAAGGCTAAGCACAGCCATTTGGAGAAAAGAGACAAGAAGCGAAAACAATTTTGTTTCTATCAGGGTTATTTTGTTGGAAAAAAAAACACAATTAGCCATATGCCAATATTTGTGCACTGTCTTTTCCTCAAGCCAATTTGCAAGATAATAAGGATTATGATGGCGTGTCTGCAGAGCAAAAGAGTTCACGCCATATATATGGTCATCACCTTAGAGAACAGTCTCATTAGTAGCATACCCATATTTTATTATACTTCTTTAAGGACGTAGCTGCCCATAATATGGGGAGGGTCTCAGATATACCCTGCAAAGTGAACACTGATGAACTTGCAGGTCAGTGGAGGTCTTAGCTCTGACTCTCTCACCTATTGTTTTAAAGATGATTAATAATTTATGTAAATTTAACTATTTAAATTAATCTACAATCAGTGAATTTCCAATCCAGAATGAAATTATATTTTTGAATATATGGATGTGTGAATTATTAAACTAGGAAATGCTTGTGGAAAATTGACCAGTTTACATAAATAATAATGATTTGATTACTGGTCATTATAAATTTTAAATGTGATACTCATTTCATTATTTTATGTGAGTTTGTGTCTGTACATGCATGCATAAATACAAACATACACACAATATAAATTCCCCAACATTATATATAACCCAATTGCAAACTTTGCCATGAACTCCGTACTCATCCGAAAACGAGTGTTCAATTTTACATTATCTCCTCCAAGTGATATATGTCTATGAAATATTTAACGTTCAATTTTCTATCAGCATTTGGAACATTCATAATTACATGACAATATGCATTGTAATTCATTCCAAGAAGTCAGATATAGCTCCCCGCTAGTGATGGAGTGAATAATTTACTACTGGAGACAGTGTAACAGTCTTACACTGTTGGTTTTGGAGACATAAATTGAGAAAATGTACAATGTATAATAATCTGGATATAAAATGCTCCAATTGTTCTGGCTTGTATGGTTCGTTTGATTAAGAAATCAAAATGCTAAGCTTAAAGACTTTTTTTGTAAATTTGCAAAATTAGTCAAGAGATCTGTGCAAAATCTTTAAGTGCAATTTAAATATAATCAAATTCAAGAGGTTCTTGGTGTTGGCAACCTCCTCTTAACATTCTTTAGAATTATTTTGGTTTGCAAAGCAATCAAACATACAACATTTACTGTAGGTGTGAAAACAGTTATTTTAGCCATAGTGAGGTCAACCTAAATATAGCGCCCTCCACAATTATTGGCACCCCTTCTAAAGATTTGTAAAAAGGGTTATAAAAGGAAGGGTTATTCCACCTTTTGGCGAAATAGCTTCATCTCACACTGAAAAAATTAGAAAAATCCAACCTTTCATTGAAATAAATTTCTGCAAAGAAAAACAAATCCTTCATCAAGAAATAATTAGTTTCAGCTAAACACATGTGCCACGATTATTGGCACCCCTGCAAAATATACTGAACACAATGTAACTGAAGCATGTTTCTCTTGTAAATTGTACATCTTTTAGTTGATTGGAGTGAATAGGAACCTTCCAGTTGTAATCCATAACTTCCTGATTAACTGGGGTAAAAACATGAGGAGACACAGAGGCCATATTCCCTTAGTCATCCATCAACATCGGAAAGATCACACAGACCAAATGAGGGAGAAGTGTGTTGACCTTCATAAGTCAAGAAATGGGTATTAAAAATAGCTACTCACCTTAAAATGCCCATTTCTACTGTTAGGGTAATAATTCAAAAGTGGACATTACCTGGAATTGTTAGAAACCTGCCTGGAAGAGGACCCAAGTTTATTTAGCCCCCACATACAGTGAGGTGGATCATAAAAAATCCCCAAGGAGGACTGTTGATAAATTACAAGACCAAGTGAAATCTTGTGGTTACCACGTCTCTGAAAAAACCATCAGACGTGTCTGCACTGTCTGACACGCCCCCATTTGCCATTTTGAAGGTATTCACGGACGCAAACACTAGGAAGAACGGAGAAGAAAAAGCAGAACGCGAAAATTCCGTACAGAGAAAAACTTACTGCGACAACACAGTCGTCACTGCAAAGGTAAGCTAACTTGTAATCAAGTTGCAACAGCCTTGAACAAATGAGACTAAGGGGGGACATGGTCGAGGTATATTAGATTCGAACAGGTCTGGATGCAGTCAAATGGCTACTTCAATATTACTTCAATTACTAGAAATCATGTTCATAGGTGGAAATTAGCAGAAGAACATTTTAAGCTGGATTTGAGAAAGCACTTCTTTGCATTAGTCAAGTTTTCCCCAAACGAGCTAGATGGGCTGAATGACCTCCTCTCCTTTGTAAATTTCTTATGTGCTTATGTTCAAGTTAAGTTATTAGTAATTATATGGTGAAGTTAACTGTGATCATGTAGACAGCCTTACAAATGAAGCATAATAATAAATTATTAACACCGTGGTAACACCGTTGTTGTCTGCCTATGTGTTGTCTGCAGGTCTTGCACTCCCAGCATCTCACTAAGAAGTCTCTCAAGCCATGGGCCATCATTAAGCCATCAGGAGCCATAACCTCTGCTCACTGTACATGTATGGCTGGGTTAGCAGAGACATGCACACATGTTGCAGCTATGCTGTTTAAACTGGAGGCGGTCGTCAGATGCAGAAAGACCGTAACAGTAACAGGACAACCTGCATATACTGGATGATACCAAGCAGCATAAGTAAAGTGGAAGCAGAAGCAGGACACAAAATAGACTTCAACACTTCGAAAGCAAAAAGAAGAAGCCTTAACAAACTCCTGAATGGTGAGGCAGCTTACATGCCTGTTCTGAGGACTGCAGCAAACAATTTTACATTTCACAATTTCACACAGGATCAGTGGGATGCGTATGTTGCAGACCTGCAGAAAGTATTCCCAAAAGCTGCACTTCTGTCAAATCTCCCGGATTATTGCAATGCATTTGTAGACCCTGTGCAGCCATTGTCAGCACCAGATTCACTGCGCTGTCTACGTGATGAGAAAATGGATGGCACAGAATTAACTGCTTTGCGCCTGCACCTCAAAAGCTTGGTAAATAAAGTAGACATTTCACTTGAGCAGGCACACTACATAGAAAAAAAATCACCAGATGTCAGTACAGATCTTCAGCTTGTTATCACTATTGCATTGGAAGGATTACTGAAAGACTGTGTGGTGTTGCGTGTGGCGCCTGACCCAGAGCTCTGGGGTGCTCTTTTGAAAAAAGCACAGCAATATTTTGAGTGCGCATGTCTCCCTGAACTGGTCAGCTGTTACTTCACTCAGGTTGCAAGACAGATGCCACTTGATAAGATTTCTGTTTCAGGAGGGAATCCAAAAAGAACACACAGAACATTTCGCACAGGAGCGGAGAAGTCCCGGAAGAGGCAAATGGCTGTCAAGTTGTGGTGCTTTTGTCATGGACCAGAGAGGAAAGATGACAAGGTGGCTTATGACAATCAAAACTGTCCAATTGTGTGGTTTCATTGCAGTAAGGTAGCTGTATATCATGGTTAGTGATATATCACAGTTTAACCCCTCACCCCCACAACACCCAGCCAGCCACTTATAACCTCAAACATACATGAAAAATTACTATACAAAGAAGAAGAAAAGAATTTAATTCTTATTAATTTTAGGCATGTTAAATAACCCAAGCAACACATACAAGTGGGGCCAAAGTGGGCTTTACTTATAGGATAGGTGGGTTACAAGTGGCATGGGCTTAGGTTGGGCTTTTAAGTGGGCTGGTGTTGGGGCCTATGTGGGCAAAGCATATGAATTTAAATGGGCTACAAATGGGCATAGCATGCACACAGAGAAAATGGGTTTCACATGGGCCCCAAATGGGACAAAAAATTCACAGGAAAAAAATGGAATTGGAATTAAGCTGCATATATTTATTCATTTGTTTGTTTGTTTATTCATGGGCTAATGTCTTGGGACATTTGAGCAATTTTAATAAAATATAAATTTTATACGGCCTACATGCTATTTTGACATTGAAAAACATTTTTTAGATGCCACTTGATACACGTAAAGGGTGACCAGTTTGCTTATTTAAAAATTTATTACATTAGGTTACCATAACATCAACTTAGATCCCTTCTCTTCTAACGTATCTTTGGATCACATGGGTCACCAGGCAGAAAACGCAAATGTATTGCAAGCTAATGCAAAACTCCAGTGAGCAAAGGACCAGAAGAAGATGCTTGTTACTGGCTACCAGGAAACGTTAATATCAGCAAGGCAGTTAAGGAAGAAGTTACAAACACAGACTGGCCAAAGTTTAAAGTGCGTGTCTTGGGAAATCAGGTAATGTTTTAAATAGTTATAATGATCGGATTATGATTGCCTCTAAATCAAAAACAAACAGGGAACAACAGCATTTCCTGTTTTTTATGTATTATCTACAGGAAACTATGCCCATGCAAGAACAAAGCTTTTAAAGTCTGAGGTGAACTCTGACCTGCACACAGAGAAAGAATCTGGAGGAGGAATGGGGAAAGGGAAGCGGAGAAGGAGGTAAGACTATATTTCTCAATCATGACACAAAGTATATTGGCAAAATGTCCTTTTCAAACAATTTGTTTAAATTATTTTAAAACCATAGATAACATATGCACTGTTTTATTAAACAAAATTCAAGTTTTATTAGTTGAGCATATTTACATACTGTAAATATTAACAGTACTAATTTTGTCAGTGAACCATGATGGGGAAAAATTCATTAATCATAATTGAGGTAAAACAGTTTAAGTAATCATGATATTGATTTAGGTTATATCGCCTAGCCCTAAGCAGAATCCAAATTTTAAATCATATGTAAGGAAGTGTTCACCTATACACTTAAAAATATTAATAGTAGTAACATTTTTGCTCTGTTAATCACAGGTGGCTTGAAAAAAATGCTCTTACAAGCAACATTACAAGAAAAGACGGTGTCAAAGTGGTTAATTTGTGCCCGGGACAGGGGAGGGAAAGGAATTGCGAGGGCCCGAGTTGGCAGCCAAGATTGATAAGTGTCAAGCTTAATTTTAAATGAAAACATAAAGCACAAAGGTTTGATAATAATATATCCTAGGAGCTTTAAATCCCAGACCTGCCAGCATGAGCCAGGCAAGCATTGTGACATCATGGTACTCTAGTATGGAAGATCACAGATGTCACTGAAAAAGAAATACTACATTTTTTTATAAGTTATAACTAGATGCTCAGTTTTAGATGCATTTATAAATAAATAATTTTATTCATCTATAGATTAATAAACTTATTTAGTAAAGCAATTCTTTTTAATGGCAAAAAGAGAATTTACTAAAGGATTCATAAATATTTAAAATAGTTTAAAGTAGGGGGCGGCATGGTGGTGCAGTGGCTAGCACTGTTGCCTCACACCTCTGGGGCCCGGGTTCGAGTCTCCGCC
>JAODKF010000001.1:39014683-39041186 GCA_026779585.1 Mormyrus proboscirostris | reverse complement strand
TTAGTAAAGCAATTCTTTTTAATGGCAAAAAGAGAATTTACTAAAGGATTCATAAATATTTAAAATAGTTTAAAGTAAAGTAAATAAATGGATTAACAAAGTAAATTTTAAAAATTGCATTCAATGAGGCACCAAAATTATAAAGTTAACCAGACTTTTGCAAGTTAACTGAATGGAGTGAAAAGCTGAATGGTTAATTATTTTGTTCTTTGATGTATTTCTTTTTAGGGCAGTTGGAGGTAAGGAGTGAGGAGCTGCACTGTATGCAGGTCCCTATCAACTGCATTTTGGACTGTAAACCTGTGAAGTTCATCTTGTTCCTATGCCTGGAAAGTTCATCTTCCACCTAAAGTAGTAATATGTTTGCTGTTAACATGATGGTTAACAACATTTTCAGTTTTTTTCAGTTTGTATGTTTGAAAGAGATATTGGTTAATTTAAGCATTAATTATACTACTGATCTCTCTTCACTGAAACAATACAGTTTAAATTTGTGTGCTATTAAATACAGTAGGTATTTAGTGGTTTTCTGTGAAATGACTCAGACAAATAGGCTGTACCTGCTGTAGCCCAAATGAGCCCTACATAAGACCAAGCTGGGTTACCCATATAGACCTTATATGGAGCCCATTATGGGTATGTGTGCTAACCCATGTGGGGCCACCATGGAAACTGCGGACAAAATTGATTGGGCCCCACTTGGGTTTCCCAGAGGTTAGAAGGGTTATAATTAAAAAAAAGATTTTGATAATCTGTCGAGGCATAATCATATTATTTTGTGTTTTTTTTGTTACAGTATAACCTGTTATAACTGGATACAAATGTATACTGTAATGTGAATGCTGCAGCAATAGCCTGAGCAGGAGAAGAATGAATGAGCATCTCGCTGGAAATGCTCACGCTGCTGGCAGTTCGGGTGGAAACTGTCATTCGCTTATACTGGGCAACACTCGTGCTGCCAGACACGGTGTAGTTGTGGCCACATATTTGTGGTCTTGGAACGGTTGTAAAAGTCGATCAGTTGATCAGTCATCGTGTCATGCCCCACTCGTCCGATTCTCCGCCCATCTACCCCGTGTGGATTCCCCATGTTCACCAGCTGTTTCCTGTTGCTGTCATTAGTTCAATGTATTTAGTCCACATTTCAGTTTGTTTCCCCAGTCTGGTCATTAACGTTACATGTGTTCTGAAATGCGTTAAGCCACGAACAAAGTCTTATCTCCGTATCCACAGCTTTCTTCTCCTGCTTCCCTGTGCTGGCTGTGACACACTGGTCGTAAGTCGATAACGACCTGTAGTATTATTTAATGACGTAGCCTTTTGACACGTACATGACCATTTGTAAAAAAAAATACTGGAATAGCTACAGCATTTTAAAAGTAGTTGTGCTACTAATAAGCTACTGAAAAAAGTAGTTAAGTTAGTGTCAGTGCTTATGTTAGTTACTAACCCAGCACTCATTATGGCTTTACCAGGTGTTCTACAAATAGGATTGCAAGTCCTCCAGGTGTCATAGCCTGCCTTTGCCCCACCTGTTTACTCCCTAGGGTGTCTCCAATTAGCCACTCCTGTTCATCGCTTCTCTTACATTTCGTTTCAACCTCTTGTGCATCACTCCAGCTGCCTCTCTTTTACTCCTTCATCTGTCTTGTTCAAAAGTGCCTCCCAGTTCTATATATGCTCCCCAGTCCTATCATTAATGTCAAGTCTGTGTGTATGCCCAAGTCCTTCCTCACTCTTGTATTCCTGGTTTCTGACCCGTCGTGGTCTGTTTTATTTCCCAGCTCCTGTTTAAGTTCAATAAAGCCCCTTTTATTTTTCCCAACACCAGCCCTCGACTCCTGTGATTTCAAGTGGTGACATCAGGATTGGCTGGGAGACTCAAGGAATGGACTGAGGACTCCCAGGATTTCAACACTTCAGTCAGGGAGATTTTTAGTGTTTGGGGTTGTCAAAGTTAACCCATTATTATTTCTTTGATTGCAGTAACATAGGGGTAGCCAGTCTTATCCACAAAAGGCCAGTGTGTATGCAGGTGTGGAAGAAAATTTGATACTATGCTTTCTTAAACTTTTATACTCATTAATATTAAGTTTTCATTATACATATACTCATTAATATTATGTTCGCTTATATACCTTTGTGAAAGGAATTTGGCAGAAGTCAAAGAGGTTAAGAGTCTGACAAACATTATTACCCTTTTCCAAAGCTTTGGGGAACAGACACTCAGCAGTTTTTCATGCATCTTGTGTTCTGCTCCCCAAACACCAATCGGGTACAACCTTTATAGGGGTAGGATTGCGAAAATTTCACGCATGCGTTGTAAATCTCTTCACACCTTTAACCAAAGTTTCACACTTTTAACTTATTTTAAATATCTTTTGACCAGCTGATGAGGCTGCTGAGAGATGGAAATTCTCTGTGGTCAACTTGTTCACGCTTGACATCGGGTTATTGTCAGGTCGACCTATTTGTGTTCGTCCTTCTAGAAGATGTACCCTCTCCTTGACCCCTCAGCTCCCCTCCTCAGCAGTCAGATGCTTCTTGTACATTGCAACAGCTTACTACTAAACTTAGGTCTGTACCTCAGTTTGGCTCTTTGCAAGTATATATAAGTTCCGCTTTTTCTAAACACCTGCAGCTTGCAACAGCATAGACTCATAAAATCATAAATCTCATAAAATATAAGCATAGTATATAAGTGTAAGGTATATAAGCAAACATAATATTAAGGAGTATAAGTATAATGAAAACATAATATTAATGAGTATACATATAATGAAAACTTAATATTAATGAGTATAAAACTTTAAGAAAGCATAGTATCAAATTTTCTTCCACACAGGTTTTCTCTGCAACTCCCAAATTAGATTACTAATTAGAGGACTGATTGGCTGAAAAGTCTTCACACCTGGTTTTGAACAGCTGACATAAAGGTTATCCCAAAACCCTGCATACACACCGGCCCTTTGTGGATAAGATTTACCACCCATGCAGTAGCACATGCAGTATCATTATTCCCAAAAGGGAGAATTGTATGAGCAAAGATTTTTAATTATCACCTATTGCATTACTTCCAAGTTGTAAACAATGCATGATATTTGTGTCATGACCTGCTCGTCCAATCCTTCCGTGTGCCACACCCCTTCATTAATTTCGCGTGCAATCCTGATTGTTACCTGCTGTTTCCTGTTTTTTCCATTGAGTCCTGTGTATTTCAGTCCACGTTCGAGTATGTTTCCCCAGTCTTGTTGTTGAAATCGTTTGATGTTCAGTGAAGTCTCATTGTGTAGTGCTGCCTGTTTTGCTTGTTCCATGTCACAGCTCCTATTTCCCATTAAATCCCATTTTCCCTGATCCGTCGTGTTCTTCTCCTGCTTCCTCATTCTGTGCCCCTAGCCTGGTCATGACAGAATGACAAGACTCGGAAAGAAGACGCCTCCACTATACTGGCTACAATAGCCCAAGAGGACACTGCAGCTTGCACATTGGCCATTCACATGGGGGATATCCTGCGGGGGATTTCCCCATCGAAGGACACGCTCCTGGCTGAAGAGGTTTGGTTAAACCTAGGACAGTTCAGGAGTGTAGTAGCGGAAGCGAATAGGCAGCAGGTTGCGCTGGACAGCGGACTGCCTTTGGACTCGTCAACTGAGCTGCCCAAAGTGTCCCAGACAACAGACAGGGAAAAAAAGCGAAAAAACCGGAGACAGCAGATATCTTCTTAGGGGCCGTCTCCCTCTCCACCGTCTGCCCTGCTGTTGATCTGGAAGAGTGCCTCCCGATCCCGTATCCGGAGGTGTGCAAGCCAGAAGCGGTTACCATTACCTCTAAGCGACCGCCTGAAACCCGTCACACCGCTGCTGTGCTGCCAGTGCCAGCAACTCATCCTTTCTTTAGGATGCACCTGGTTCTTAAAGGGACCAGATCGGTATGGGATGCCATCCCGTGGGTCCTGAAGGTCCTTAAAGGGGCAATGCCTGCTGCTGAGGTGCAGACCCCGGCTCCTGCTCTACCTGTACCTGATGTTCCTGACCTGTCCCAAGAAGTTCCTGCTCTGGCTCCTGACCTGCCCCCAGAAGTTCCCACTCTGGCTGCTGACCCCCTGACTCCTGACCTGGCTCCCACACCACCAACTTCTGGGCCCCTAGTTCCTGTCCCCAAGGATGTCCCAGACTGCTCGATCATCACTCCTTCTCCCTTGGAGGAGGAGGAGCTTGAATGGGACACCTTGGGGATTTCCCTGATGGCTTCACTGGACCACACTCCACACAACAGGCGGATTGTGACAATTGGGTAACAATATTGCATAGAGATCCCCAAATTCACAGCTAAAATTTAAAAAAGAAAAATCAGTGCCTCATGGGGATGTTGATGGAGGGGAAAAGTGAGGAATCCTTGTTACTGATTTGGTACAGCATGACATGTTGACATTTTTAATGTTTTTATTTTTTTATTTTATTCTATTTATCTTAATTGTTATGTATTTTATACGTGATTTAAAGTTTATTTTTGGCTTTTTATTCTTATTCTGATACACGTGTAGCACTTTGGTCAACTTTGTTGTGTGTAAAGTGTGTGATAAATAAAGTTCCCATTGCCATTGCCATTACATGGGTCATTACATTTTAAGATTTTACCAAATGTCCCAGAGGATTAACATATTGTAACTTGCAGTATTTACTTTATTTTATTGAAAGCTAAAACCTCATGATTCAATTCAATTCAATTTTATTTATATAGCACTTTTAACAACAGTCATTGTCACAAAGCACTTTACATTCAACTGGCCAGAGACCCACCAAGCAAGCCTGTGGCGACAGTGGCAAGGAAAAACTTCCTCTGGCAGGAAGAAACCTTGAGAGGAACCTAGACTCGGAAGGGGACCCCATCCTCTTCTGGGCGACTGGGTAGCATGAAACTGCATTTACAATCACATTAATTTGAGTCTATATAGTTTTATAAGTCCCAGTTGGTTTCATTTAGTTATCTCCAAGGAGTCCAGGCGAGGATTCAAGTGGTGTAGGCGCAGCTCGGAAACAGCTCGGAAAAGAGAAGATGGAGAAGAGTTATTGCCCTACACCTAACCTAACCTCCGGCAGTACTATAGTAACTATGGCAGCCTGGCCAAAATTGAGACCGGGAGGGAAGCATAGACATGAGGGTTTCCAGGGATTTTGGCATCCAGCCAAACTACCGCCAACAACTTGAGTGATTGGTGATGAGGATCTTTACAATTATTAAGGGCACTTTCAATAGTGTTCAGGGTTCAGTTTTAGAGCTATTTGTCAAATAGTTTTTAGATTTACATTACATTTAAATTAGAAACTTTCAACTTGCCTGTGTGTATAACTATTTCAGACACTTTGTCACAGCATACCATCACACTGTTGCACCCATATTACATATTATGAAACCATACTAAATGCATGTGAAAAGCAAGGACAAATATATTGAGCATTACATCTGAATAAATACAATATCTAGCAAATCTAACTTTCTTAAATATTCCTGACATTAGGTCATCTACAAAACAGCAAAGGTTACCGACTCATTAAACACTCATGTTTATTTATTTTGTCTTTTATTCAAAATTAATACTAACAATGGTCTGTTCAAGGGGCACATGTTATTGTCACTCCAAGTTTAGCTTGACTTGGGTTAAGAGGTCATCACTTTGATGAAATGAACTCACCTGGCTTCTCTGGGCTGGTGCAGAATCCTTAACACTCTCATAAGGTTTAAGAAGGGTCCATTAGAAAATATATTTTAAAATTTAATAGTCAATGTAGAGCTTATTTTGAGGTTGATTCTTAAAATGCACGATATGTAATTAAATTAATTTACAGGCTGCAGTCATGCGGGCGCTGCATCGGTCTGTCATGGTGAAGAAGGAGCTGAGCCAAAAGGCAAAGCTCTCGATTTACCAGTTGATCTACGTTCCTATCCTCACCTATGGTCATGAACTGTGGGTAGTGACCGAAAGAACAAGATCGTGAATACAAGCAGCCAAAATTGGTTTCCTCCGCAGGGTGTCTGGGCTCTCCCTTAGAGATGGGGGGAGAGGCTCAGTCATTTGGGAGGGGCTCAGAGTAGAGCCACTGCTCCTTCGCATTGAGAGGAGCCAGATGAGGTGGCTCAGGCATCTGGTCAGGATGCCTCCTGGACGCCTCCCTGGTGAGGTGTTTCGGGCATGTCCCACTGGATGAAGTGGCGAGGGAGAGTGAAGTCTGGGTTCCCCTGCTTAGACTGCTACCCCCACGACCCAACCCGGATGACAGAATGGCTGAAGCAACATCAAGCATTTGTCTTCCTACTACACATATTCTTGCACAAGCTACATGTTTAGCATCCAGTGATTACCAAATGCAAAACATTATAATGAGTCAATTCTGCACTGACTTGTTCCAAATGAAAACTTCTAAGTTGCAAACATTCATGCAAACATAGCCCAGAATCTCAGGATTCTCAGTAAAATCTCAAGTTCTAAAGATATCCAGGTTATTTTTGCAATTTTCCTGCAGCACAAGGAAGATGAAGAGGTCCATTTAGGGACTGCCAGGACAGGTTTGTCTTCCATGCAGACCTTTTTCAGGAGAATTTGTCTTTGTTAGAGCGCTAGAAACTCCTTTATTAAAGCCATTTATCATGCTCTAAATATTCCCTGTTAAACAAGTTCCTCTCTAATTAGCTAACTTTTTCACAACAGGAAGTCAAGATAGTTGCTTTCTACTTGCTTAATTTAAACCCACATGCATTTTGTTTTTGTTAGCCTATTGAAAAAAGCATAATAATAATCATCAATTATTGTTATTGAAAAACGTAAAGCAAAATAACGTTAACACTATGGAACAACATATTACTCAAAGTGAAATTGATAAATATATCTATAAATAAAAAAATGAACACATAAATATTTTAATAATTACATATATGTCCTTTTATTTTTAAAACAACATTATTATTATTTTATATGATTACTTAAATAATTCTAATTATATTTCAGAATATAGTTCAACTTTTCACATTGTTATATTTCCGAATGATGGTTTCCGCACCAGCTTTTTGTTTCATAATGCCACTTTGCATAATAATGATGCACCCTGTGAATCACTTGGAGGGGGGCGGGACTGAGCCTTTGATTTGCTAATCCTTTGCGATCCATTCTTTTCGGCCTAGCAGATATAGGAAGTAGCGGTCAGTGGTTGGATCCGTAGGTTAGCGATGCAGACACAGGAAAGTTTCATGCCAGAACTAATACCCCTATGAAACGCCGTCGGAGTATAAACCGTGGACCAGAATACATCTCAACGTAGCATTTTTTTCTCCGCTATACAGTACGTCTCCACCTCGTTTTTTTTTTTAAAACTCTCTAAACATAGTAAATGTAGACATGCATTTTATACCACGTCAACACGGTACAAATGGACCCATTAAAAAGGTATTTCAGTACTAATTTGATATACCTAGGCTGGTACTTTTATATTCAAGGGCAAATGGATAAGTCTGCATTTAATTGGTTCACATATAGGCCTTTGATAATATTTCGGTTAATCACAACCAATGAAATCATCGAAAATATCAACGAAGCGGTTCATTGTTTTATTTGGTATGCTGATTTATATATGTCTGACTTGGAGCAAGTGAAGTAAGAGGAGCAAAGTAGTTAGGATCGGAGTAGGACTGAATTTCTGATCGGGAGTTAAGGCCCTGGACAGCCCAAGTTTCAGTTAATATACCCATTTTGTAGGCTAGGGCACCGTTATTATGAATGGTGATGTTCTGATAAAACGTCCTACTTTATCAAAACATCCTACTGTAGTGCTAATCGATAGCCCTTACCTTAACCCTTAACCCTAAAACCTAACCCTAATCCCAAAACGGTGGAACTACACATGCGCAGAAAGGCTCGATAGCACGTCTTGATGGATAGGGTGTTTTGTCAGAGTAGTGGCATTATAAAATAAAAAGATGGTTAGAAAACCGCCATTCGGAAATACATCAATCTGAAAAGTTGAACTTTATTGTGTATAAATATAATTCGAAATAAGTAATCATATAAAATAAAAAAATATTTAAAAATGAAATTACCCTTTTAATTAATTATGAATTATTTATGTATTTATTTATAGATATTTATTTATTTCATTTTGAGTAATATAGCTTGATACAATATGTTAATACACGTGTACTGAAAAATGAAATAAATAAAAATAAAAAATTACATAATATGTCCTGCCCCGATCGTCCGATCCTCCTGTATGCCACGCCCCCTCATCTACCCAGTGTGAAATCCCCGTGTTACCAGCAGTTTCCAGTTTTGTCTAATTAATCTGGTGTATTTAAATCCGCGTTCGTTGGCGTCAATTCTTCGTTTAGTTTATGATGTGGCTTCAAAATAAATCATCGTTTATCCGATTTCACTGCTTCTGTGCTGCTTCCCCGCTCCGCCCATGACAATAGAGTAGTTTGTTGCTCCCAGCTTAATATAAATCAGTGAATTTCCAAAATTATATTAACAACTGGAACACTAACTTATAGCAGTGGGAAATATATGTGTAGCCTTAATGCAGTTTTAAAATATGAATTTTAACATCATGGTAACAGATTTTTCAGCAAATTAACGATGACACGAGTGGCAAATCAAGTTGTTTATTAATGATTTCATCAGTGTTGATTGGGCTATTAACTAATTAACTTGATTACTGTCACGAAGTACAAATTAATTATATCGGATTCATTTACAGTTGTCCCTTGTCTTCTAGGATACAAGTTCATTGTATTAATAGACATTCTTTGTATTTGATCTTTTCAAAGAAGGTACATATAGCAAAACAAATCGATGATCCCAATCCAGTGGTTTAGTTTTATGATTGAAAGTTATTAAATAAACAGGCTCATGCTGTTTTAAAATGGTCTTTGATTAGTACTGCATTTTTGTAACATGACAAACCAGTACTCAAACAGCACACTTAGATTAATCATGTTTCATACAATTAAAAGTTCAATAAAAAATAGATAAATAAGAAAACCAGAATTCACAGCACACTAAAGGGAACACAGCTGAGAAATAGTGTGATGACTTAGAACAGGGGTGGGCAATCTTATCCGCAAAGGGCTGGTGTGTATGCAGGTTTAGGCTTTAGGTCAGTTGTTCAAACCCAGGTGTGAGGACTCTTCAGTCAATCAGTCCTCTAATTAGTGACCTAATTAGAGAGTTGCAGAGAAAACCCGCATACACACCGGCCCTTTGCGGATAAAATTGCCCACCCCTGACTTAGAAGAACAAATCATTGATTTCATGTCTTACAACTGGCATTGAAGGGAAAAAATATAACATTTTGTCCTCTGGTGGCAAAGCAAGTCGATGTTCAAACTTAATTGAAAGCAGTAGGTTTGATGGCGGTGATGTAAGATGCACATAAAAGTGACCCACCATACTCGACAATTGAAATGGCAGGGTGGACTATTTCATTAATAGGCTTCCTGTACCTTATTACTTCTCAGGGTTAATTTGTGTGCTGTGACACTTCTACGGGCCTCTCGGGACAGTTACTGACATTGTGACCACCTCCTTATTTTGGGAGCTTTTGTGAAGCACTATAATTACCTACTTAACAAGCAAAGGAAAATGGATCCATTCCTGTAAACCACTGATGGGTAACTGAGCAGAGAACATGATTGCTTTTATATTGCAATTAGCTTCTTGAACGTGATGGATGCCACTTAGGCACGACAAATTGACCCAGCTGCTTACACGTGGCTGCTTAGTGAAAAACAATCAGAAAAAAAACATAGAATCCGGCTCATCTGAGTCAACCTAAATTGGATGGAGTAATAATTTTTCTGCAGGGATAATGGCATGATGTCACACCCTGCATCCCTTCCCCCTCATTCTCTTTCCCTTGTTTGGCTCTAACGAGCCCCACCTGTTGCTTGTTTAATCTTACCTCTCATTACAGCCTTCGTGTGGATCACCCCAGGTGCCTCTTGTCTGCTCCCTCACGTGCCCTGTATAAAGTGTCCTTACGGTCCTGCGATCCCCAGTCCAGTCATTGATGTTGCTACACGTGCGTGCCGTGCGTGCCGTGCGTGCCGTGCGTGCCGTGCGTGCCGTGCGTGCCGTGCGTGCCGTGCGTGCCGTGCTTGTAGTTTTCTTTAATAAAGCCCCTTTTTGTTTTCTCCCACACCTGCATTTGCGTCTGTCCTTGCCCTCAAGGTGACACATGAAATATGTGAAAGTGGGTATTAAGAGATTACCCTTATCCAGTGACAGGCTAAAGACAGGTATAGTTTAAACAAATAAATAATCAAATATTTACTTCTAATACACATAAGAAATATTATTTTCAATTAGACATTTGGCTCGCTGGAATAAAAAATGTCCACACAATGTTTTAACACTCCAGTGAAACAAAAAGAAATATTCACCATATAAACAATAATTTGGTAAATGCATATCTGCATTAAGTAATCAAATAGAAAAATGAAATTTAATATGAAAACATTTCTACACACCTTTACACTACCTTAAATTTACATCATTGCAGTTCAAATTTTCTCCAACAGAGGCCTCTACTTGTATTAGTATTTGTGAATTGGGAAACAAAACTATGGTACCTTGAAGGTAAGACCTTGAAATGAAAAAACATGCATGGTAAAGGGACAACATGCCGCAACATTAAAGCAGGCTAATTTGTACTGGAGATATTGGTAAATATATAAGTTACTCACTTTCATAATATAGAGAAAAAAGAAAACTGTGTACAGGGCTATAGATGCTGCTGTGGCAAACTACATAGTGACCTGGTAGTCATATCTCAATTTCAATTATTAAGCCAACAAAATGAATCACACTTACAACTCCAACATAAAAATGGCGATGCATATCATTATAAATCTTATCTCAAGCCACAGCTTGGGGAAATCCTCACTTGCCATTTTCACCTTAGAGTGATTTAAAAGCACCCCCCAATCCAAATTTTAAGTATAAAATTATACATAAAAATTAATTCATAATTCCATAACTTCAAAGTTCCATGTTAGATCATTGACACCTGTGTGGTCCGGTAAGCCTCTATACTTTTAGAATCCAGCATCCTTATGCTATCCAGGCACATTTATTCGTAATGCAGTTTTTACCCAGCATCGCTTCAGCATGATCAAGCAGCTGTCTCTCCTGGATCTACACTATCATGTCCACATAACTACACAAACATGGGTCATGTGTTACTACTCACTCCTTCATTAATTTAATGGGATCATTTGATGTTTTCAGGAGCTGCAGTAGTACATCTGTCTAATGGATCCTCAAAATGTAATCTATTTTTACTGTGGCTTAAGATCTCTCCTCACTTAAAAGGGGATAATGAATGCTGTTACCTCACCCTGGGAATCTACCAAAAATGCACAAGTTCACAGATTATTTTGACCTTATGATTTATTACCCATCCTTTCATTAGAAAATAAAGTGCAAGTTTTCAGTGCAAATTTATTTGGAAGTTAAACTTAAATCAGTACAATGTAGAACTTGAATTTCTAAAACTATTTAAGTTTTAACATTTATTTAATTGGAAAAAAAAATCTGTCATCCATAAATTGTTTAGAAATACATTAATATTTTATGTTGTAGTTTATGCGCCGTTATTGACATTATCAATCAAGCCCTAAACCTAAATAGATTTTATTCAGTTCGACACATATTATGCATAATATGTATATATATATATATATATATATATATTATAAAAATGCTAACGCTAAGTATGAGAAGCTTAACCCCCACCCTGCCCTAAGCATAACCATAAGTAACCAAGCAAAATAAATATAAGAGTTTTTGCATTTTTAGTTTTTTCATAGCAATTTTTATAAATTAGAGTTTTCCCCTATGGGGACGAGGAAACCGGTCCACATAAGGAAAAAAAACAGATATTTATCACGTTATGGGGACATTATGTCCCCATAAGGATAGGTATACTGTACCCCCTTGCACATACACCATAGCCATAAGTAACTAAGCAAAATACAAGAGTTTTTGCATTTTTAGTTTTTTCATTGCAGTCACAGATTTTTTATTAAATTGAGTTTTTTCTTATGGGAAAAAAATGGGTCTTTTTATCTTTGTTGGGACTGTCCATTCATTTCTATGGGGAAATTACTAATCCCAACATTGACAACCTTAAGGTCTACCCAGCTCTAACCTTAACCTTAAGTAACCAAACAAAATATGACTTTTGACAGTTTAAATTTTTTGATTGCAGTCACAGATTTTTTTAAAACTAAGTCTCCCCTTGTGAGGACCAAAAAAAAAATTTTACTTAACTCCCCACCCCCGCCACACACACACACGCACGCACGCATGCACACACACAAATACACACACCCTGTTATTGGCTGTGTAGAAATCAACTACACAGAATTCGAATGGGCTGGTCCTCAACAGGCCTAACAGAATAGGTAAAGCATATCTATTGACTTACAAGCAAGCAGCATATGTCCAGCTGCAGTTCACTATTTTTGTTATAATAGCTAGCAGTCACTGGCTTGAATTATTTATGAAGACTGTTTAGTGCACATATGCTCTTTGGTGCGAATGATCTAGTTATATATTGCTCAGACAGCTACTCCTCAGAGGCCTGGCCTTTATTGCTGAAAGCCCAAATATATGGAAGGACAAGAAAACCAAAGAAAATATGGATGGAGGAGAAAACCAAAACAAAGTTGTGCATGTGTGTGTGGATGGTGGGAGGGGGAGAGGGAGTGTAGTTACTCGTTCCATCTCAAGGTTCAGAGTATAATTTTAGTTCACCCCACTCAAACCTCAAGTACCCATGAGATGTCCCTATTATGTAAGTTAACAACAGACAGGAAAGTGGATTAATCCACTGAGATCATGTTTTCACTGATAATTTGTAATAAAGAAAAATATGCATGGAAAATCCTAAAACAATGCCATGCTGGTGACTTTGCCTTTAGCACAAAGCTAACAGCTATTTCACATACTGTACTTTGTTCCAACTTGCTGCTGATGAAAAATTTTAAGAACAATACAAACCTCAAAAATATCCAACTGATCATGTATTTCTCACAGACGTATTGAAATATTTAGCTCTAAAAGGGCAGTAATGCGTACTTGTTGCCATTGGAGGATACTGGCCCAAAAAGGCAGTGCCAAAGGCACCTGTCTGAAAGCTCTCACTGTACATTAGAAATAAAACACAAAATATCAATGAAAGCAATTTAAAACAAACATAAACCCCACAAGAAAAAAATGAAATGTTCAAATGCTTCTTTTGGAAGGAAGTTCATACTTACTCTCACTTTGTCATGTTTCAGATCTATTATTACTATTAAGATTCTTACCCAAACTTCCATATAGTAGCCCTATGTATCTATTTATTAATCTATGTAATTGGTAACATGTCAACCATACATAGAGCCAATGGCAAAATATACATTTTCATATCATTTAAATGGCAACTTCTTTGATTTTTTTTAAAGAAAATCATCCATATATACTAAGAATATTATTTTGTGAAAAATTAGATTGGATTTCAAGGGAAATACAGCATTATTTACTGCATTTTTGCAGTAAATAGTATATCATATGAAACATTATTCTGACAAATGCACATACATTATAAATACAATGGATGTACCAGTTAGCAATCTGCTTACAAACAGCAGATAGATGCTTGGTTGAAACTAAATCATAGCAGTTATTTTCTATAGCGTTGCGATGCCATGCATTGCGATGCCAAGTGTTGAGCTCTGTATATGTCACTCTTGGGTAACATTAGGCACAAATCTCTTAATTCTAAATATAACATTCCTATTTGAAATTCAAAAATGTAACTACTAGTCATGACCTGGTGTTTTTAATAAAGAGAATGACAAATACGTTTTACACTTGTAAACTTGCATACAGTCTACAGTTTTTGCATAATAAAGAGAATTACTACACAGAATTAAATTTGCTAAAAATGAGAAACACAAAATCTCAAGCAAGGTTAAGTATTTGAGGACTATCACATAATCAATAAACGAGCTACACAGTGACCCCACATTAGTGTAGAACTCACCATAATCAATTAACTACTTGAAGTAAATAGATCTTCCCCTTCAGATGCCCAGTAACCTAAGAGGGTCATCCATTCCCCATTGGCTGAAAGAAAAAAAATTAAATGCTCTCAAATTACAACATGGCAGACTGACATATAATAAAGACCAATTACATCACCTGTAGCAGCCTCTGCATTACTGTCTCCTTGCACCAGATTCAAATCTGCTTGTGGGTGCTTCCTGTAATTTAAAAAAAAAAACATGACTACTGATAAGAATAATGCACATTGCCGTACTCATAGCTGGGCACTCTCTTTGTAATGTCACGTTACATGGGCAGAGAAAAAATCAGGAAATCAAGAAGGCATAATTCATTGACTGCAGCTTATAAATGTTATAATAAAGCTATCAATTACAGTCATCATTCATTTCAATATAAAAGTGACCTGATACACTTGGCCATTCTGATTTCCGAAGCCCTAATTCTTCTGCAGAATACATGAAAAACTTTCAATCATCTTCTTAAATCATAATATTCATTCTTTTCTTCCATTTTTTTATTTAAAGGAAAACTGTTTAATTTATTGGACATATGTGCTAGTATTCTTTGCAGCACAGTACAGGCAATAGATATCTTAAAATCTCCTTCCTGGTATAATCCTGTGCAAATCCTATCTGCAAAAGAAACGGATGCTAATTTACGAAAATGCATAACATCTTACCCATTGCAACATTTCAATATGTGGTAATCAGATTTTAACCGGAACTAATGACCTTTCAAATAAATTTTGTTCTCAGATATATCCGTTTTAGTTTAAGACCACAATTAAATTGAAGTCATAATCCAAGAGATACTCCTGTTATAATGTAACAAGATAAATGTCAGGACACTGGAATATAAATGACCATCTGTTTAACTGCTTCTAAACAAGTAAAGGTAACAAATAAGATTGTTTCAAAAAATAGGGAGGAATGAAATATATTTAAGTCTAATAATTAAGAAGATTTACTTTTCCCAAAGTGTCCTGACACCTCAATATCCTTATATCCTTCTATAGTACAAGCCTTACCAAACCAATTTATTGACATGACAGTCACAAAGAGCAAACCACATAGAAGCTTACAGAGGCACACATATATCTAGATATGTAGGAATTCATTCAGCAATGTGATTCCTAAAATAAAGATCAAGGTAACCAAAAGCAGTCTATGTTAACAGGAAAATAAATTTCAGAAAATCAGAAGTCCTAAGAATTTTAAAAGATTTAAAAGTCCTAAGAATACATTTCACTCCCTGAGACAGCTGAAGTGACACTTGACAGTTCATTTTTGGAAACATATCAACATAAATCTGGTATGTGTAGAGGCTTAGCACTTTTTCATATGCAATTTCCATTCTGCCTTATTAGTAGATGGTTCCAGTTCTACATGTGCAAGCTTGTTGTAAACTAATATTAAATTGCTGAGTATATAAATAATTTTATTCTGGCCTTGTTCTCCCATTATGGACAAAAAATATTATGTTATTTAGTTACAATACTGTACTATCTACCCATACCCACACCAAAGTTCATGCTAGACAGGACAAGGCTCTTGTTACCAGAAGAAAAGGATTTTGAATGCCCTTGTAAAATGCATAAAAATCTCAAGGACCTTACTCTGGAACAAAAAAATCAATAATTGACAGGAACTGAAATAACCCATTTGAATAAAGCAGAAATAAAAAAAAATGTATACAAAGTAAGAATTACAGGTTTTGGATGCATATATTTCGCTGATCGTACACACACACAGGTACAAACTTAAAGAATTTGTCAAAAAAAAAAAAAGAATTTACCCATGCCAAGTTTACAGTTGCAGGGTAGCTTGGAGATACTAATTACAAGGTACTTAGCAGTCAATGATGAATATATACAAGGGCAGTATGGCCTGCTTTGGCCCCAGGCTTCTTCACTGAAAACAGATGCAGAAAAAGCCCAAATACAGAAGAATGCTTCTCAACAGCCATTTTGTGACCACTTTCCAACTGATTTAAAAGCAGGACAATAAGCCACATGATTTTTGCTTTTTTTCTCAGACATTGTATTGCATTGCAGCACAGGGAAACACAGGTATGAGATCACTGTAGTGACAAGATTCACATCTCATGTTAACATAGTTTTTATACAATATGAGTCAATTATAGATTTTCAAATCAATTATTAAGATTTTTTACTGGCCATGTTCTTGATTCTGCTATCTCATCTTAAAAGATAACCTATGGCATAAAAGTGTTCAATCACAGAACCATTAATTACTATGTTCATGCCAATACTGCTATAATCAATAAGTTCGATTTATGTTTAACGATGAAACAGAATTGGACCACGACAGAAACATAAAAAGGCAAAAATTGGCTACAACTGGACCTTTGGTGTATGATTTGCAGGAGACATTCACTTGAAAAATAAATAATATAAAATAAATAATATGCTCCATAATAATGTAGGCCATTATGCCTGCTTACATATTTACATGTAGAAAAAACATATATAATAAAAAAATATATTGATATTCTCAAAAGAGACATGCTGCTAAAAAGGTTTACTTGAGAGGAAAAAAGTAAAATGTAATTAATTAATACACTTTAGCATCCTTGAAAGGAGGCTATTTAAACCTAACTTCAGAGACTAGCAGTACAATTTTTTTTAAAAGTCTTAGGCCACTATGGATTATTACTTGATCCCCACTAAGCATTTTCATACAACAGTGCATTATCCTTGGAGCCACCCTGGACCCAGTGTCTCATTAACCTGCGTGTTAGATAAATCAAAGACAGGCACAGCTAGAGATAAGCAAACTGCAGGCCAGCAAGACAGAGACGTATGGATCTGAAGGGCTAATAGGACTGTATTGACAGGAAAATGGTGTGCTTATCCTGCCATGACTGCATTTTGCGAGAAGAAATCCCCAAAGCACATGGGAAGACACTCTGATGGCTCAGGGGTGGTACCCAGGAAAGAAGCATAGATGATCTTGGGAGAATGGTCTAGTCATGCTGTTCCATATGCTTAGGATGGCTTTGATGAAAAACTAGGTCCATATGTTTGGAAAAGATGGTTCAGAACCAGGGGTTAAAATTACAGGTTATTAAAAACTGTGACACTTTAACATTTATTCAGTAATACGCAGAATTAATGTGGGGTCTATTATTCAAATGTAAATATGGAGCAATACTGTCATGCCTCTTCTTCTCTGCAACTGATGATAGGATGTTCTGAGCACATTCATCAAAGAAGACTTGTTATAAGCTGAGCTTATTTCCATTTTTTGTAATTTCAATCAGTGCACCACAGTGTGACAAGCCAAGCTGTAGTTCTTCTGCATGCATTTCCTCCGAAACCATCACGTATCCCACTAACTGCTTCAGACTACTTCTTAAACATTTTTAAGTGAGGAGGGTTCGGAGTTGCCATTCTTGTCAGCAGCTCACAGTCCTCTATTCCAGGTCCCCATGCTTTTAACAGTACTGCCTTTATCAGCTTGTCCCTTCAAGCTCACAGTCCTGGTCCCTGGGTACTCATATACCCAATGTCCCCTAATATAGGGGAGCTTCATCGTTCTTCACTGACAATGGCCAATAGATCAAGATGTAGGGCTCAATTTCAGCTTAAAGACCTATAATGTTGAACTATGTTATAACTGAGGTCTCTGCACCTTGCTCTCCTTACTGGGTATTCCTTTTTTTTCTTTTTTCCATTGTTGGTCCAGAGCTAGGGGTCAAGGAATGCCAGGTATAGTTTTTATTTTGCCCTTACCTATGAGTGCTCTAGCAATTTATCATGGTAGGGCTGGTACTGAAAAAGTATATTCCATTGTTAATATCCAGCAGCATGTAAAATGAAGCCAAAGATTTTTATCAACATAAAATAAATGTATAAAGGATATGCTTTTTTTAGAATGTTTATTTTAACCCAATTTTTCTTGAAACAAATGTGAAGAAATTACTTAAATGCAAAAGCTGCTTTCCTGTCACGGCAGCAACTCCACCAACATTACCCATCATTACACTGAAATTGTTGCTTTTGTACTCTGTGCCAACAAAGCTCTTACTACTTCCCTAGAACGGACCAAAATCTTCCACAAAGCACTATGAAAACAAATATAGGACAGCAGGTCTAGCATCCACAGCAGGTCCTCTGAGAGCTCTACCTGTAAGTACTAATCCACCTCTACAGTACATAAATACTGCCTATCACACAATGTCTATCTCCAGACATACATAATAGAACATACCATACTCTGAAATAGATGGAAGCAGCTGGCACACTGTTCTCTGATGTGGGTCTGCAGAAAATTGAGGAAAATCATTTGAACTGATAACAGTACTGTCATTGGTTCCTAGTGCCACTAAGACCTGATAAAAACAAGGTCTTTAAGCAACCAAGCTTCTAGTATCTCTTCTAACCTTGATCAAATATTATGCTGACATCCTTTTTTCCCATATTTTAGATGCTAGCTTTAAAATTTTCCACATAATTAAAGTGTTGCTAGACATCTGATAAGCATCTGGTTACCACAAAATTAATGACACGTATCCATTAGTACCCATCTATTACCTATCTTCTATACCAATTATCCAATCCAGGCCTGTGGTGACATCCTCTTGGTAATGTTGATTCAAGAACAAAAAATGTTTGTAATATGAAATATATGAGCAAATAAATAAAGAACCTATATACAACCAACTCAAATAAAATACATTAGTAAACCTTCTTATCAGTTTATTACAACAGTATATGGCTAATTAATATTTAACATTCATCTCACAGGGTTAGAAAGACAAAGCCATTTGAGTCATCCTAATGAAAGTTAGTGTTCCTTCAAATGGTAACTGACAAAATTGCACGCTGATTCCATAAATATTACAGAAAAAATATTAGGAGGTACTGCATTTCTTCCTTCAATTATTTTAAGTACAAGAAGAAAAGTTCACACTGCAGAAACGTTGTTCTAAGAAACAGTGAAATTACCTACACTGGAGTGGGTTATCATAGCTTTGTGCTAGAATAGTTGCCCTACTAAACAGACCAAATTACTCCACATTAACATTCATTAGCCATATCACTTATGATTTAGAAGGCACTTTTTAGTGCTGTAAAAGTGTTCCGTAGCAGGTTTTATACATATTTTGCTAGATTTGTAATCAAGCACAGCTGAAAATGGCCCTTAAAATGATCCATATCTTTGTTTTCCTACCATTGGAAGTACACACCAAAATTAGGATTCCCTTGTGACTCCACTGTACACTATCCAAAGACAGGAGTTTACCTTTTAAAAGCACAAAAGATTTACAGGATTTTTTTTTCTTTTTGAATTTTTACAATTCTGTAGTATAGCTATTCATAGTGCTTGTTTTTTAAGCTTAAATTTGTTTTATCTGATGTTTTTACACTGTTACAATTCCAGTATTTGAAGATTAATTTATTTAATTATTTATTTACGACAGAGTCATATGTTTAACTCAGCATATGAGCATGAGAAAACACTGTCTTCTTAGCAATTTGTTAAAAACCTTGCAAAATGGACAGTAGTTTTTCATGTACATCTACTATAGCTACAGTAAATAAATGTAAAATAATCATGTCCTTATAAAAGAAATGTGTGATTGTAATTTTATTTTACATCGGTCTTGTATATATTCAGTGTTTTATTGCTATTAACTTTTATCTGTTGCCCAACATTCACTAATGACAATTAGTGAATGTTATTGAGGATTGGAAATGATAATTCAATGTTAGGATCAGTTAATGAAGTAAAACGTCCTGAGTTGGCATTGTTCAGTTGTCTCTCCCTGAGGGACTAGAAACTATATCTCCTCCTCAGAAACATCCTCCTTGGTAAGCAGTTCTTATCTCTGCTATCATGGCAGGCTGATAGCAAGGGTAATATCCAGTAACAGCGGCTTTATGCGCGATCCAATACCTGGATCAATCCCGAGCTAGAGAAATTCCATTAACCCTTCCCCAGCAAGGCTTCCTGTTCACAACTTCTGAGATTTATACAGGTTTATGAAGTGCCAAATTACACAACAGAGTTGCTTATTTATTTCTATTATTTGTTACATCATTACAATATTAGATATGAAGTCTTTTGTTAATTCAATTCCATTATTATCATTATAGAATATTCCAGAACCAAAATATTATGGAAATTAAATTACTTTATTTTAATTAAATGCGATGGGTTGGCGCCCCATCCTGGGTTGTTCCCTGCCTTGTACCCATACTGTAGCCTCATGGATAGGCTCTGGACCCCGCACGACCCTGAATGGGACAAGTAGTTATAGAAAATGGATGGATGGATATTTGTATTAATATAATGATCAGCAAAAACATTTTGCTTTGATATAGATCTAAAAAAAGTATTCAAGTTAATATTTTTAAATTATTATAATTAGTATTGTTGCTTTTGTTGTTTGGTATATAATAACATTTCCTCTTAATTTTCTTGTTAAAAAATAAAATATAGTTAGTCTGAGATTTTTTTTTCACTAAAACCTATTCTGCATTAATGCCCAATATTTATGAACAAGAAATTTCTGGGTTTTCACATATGATTGTGATTTACAGGTATTAATTACATTGAATGCTTTAAAATGTTTAATAACATCATGAACAACATTGTAGTAATTATATTTAGTGTTAGTCAACATGCAGGTTATGTTCTACTGCTAGTTGTAAGAATGCTATGCAACATATAATCTATCTATCTATCTATCTATCTATCTAAAGCATTTTAACAGTATAGTCAGAAAACTGCTTTAGCTTGCAACCAGTATACTACAATGCTGATTTAAAATTAGAATGTTAAGGACACTAGTACACTCTACTCATAAAAATCTTGGCTCATCACAATAAGTCCTGTCCAGAAAAAGGAAAGTACAAAATCACTGTGACATCCAGTACCTCCAGTCAAGTTAGACATGCTAATTTGAATTCCAAACTACAGAACTCACCTTCCAGCATGGTTTTCAGAGGAGAATTCCCACCAGGACATGAATATGTTGGTGGTTTCTGCACATCCATGGAGGCCAGTCGCACAACAAACCATGCAGTTTGAAAAGGACGTAAATAACTGACTTTAAAATGTATAAAATGATACTTGGAACCACTGAAAAAACACCAGAACAATATAAAGAAGAGCAAAATTCAAAAGTGGTACTGCTGAAAGCCTTTTCCCTTCCCTGAATGAAAGCAATCCCTAAGACTGAATGGGTAATGAGACCCTGGCTCCAGAGATTTTAGCTTTCTTAATCATGTTCATAATTAATTCAAGAACATTGATAATTTCATTACATTCTTTTTGTCTTATCAATAAATGATGTGCCTGCACTTTTGGTCCTGTATACAGAGAAGGAAAGAAGATGCTGTGGGTAATATGGCACTAAGAAGAGGACAGATAAATACAATACAAACAGTAAAGTGGTAATTATAGTCCTTGACCAGGCCACTAGCATCACAATATAAAATAATATGGTCACAAATAATTAATAAGCTTGTATGCTCAGAGAACAAAACCTTGCAAAAACTGCTTCTGTGAATTTTTTAACTATTGCATCTAACTTTGCTTAAAACATGAACTTGCATCTAAATATATGAATATATCTGAAGAAAAATCTGTGTTTTAGGTAAAAACAGTGATATCATTTCCCATTTAAAATGTGTGTGATAATAACAATAGACTGTATTATAATTAAACACAAAGCAATATCCCATTAATATATCAATTTCCATCTTCTAATAACCAGGAGTGTGGAAAACTGCAATGTGAATTATTCCACAAGACAAGTAAAAATTAGTAACTGATCCAAGGACTTACAATAACCAACAACCAGTAAGCCACTGTGGCAATATGTTATGAATTAACAAAAAATATGTACTATAATTGAGATGCATTGAGACTATTCTAAAACAGTTAAATGCCTAACCTAAGACTACATTTGACAAAAATCAGGTTTTATATCTTGTTAATCACAGACATATACTTAAACATTTCATAGCTGATATGCATATAAAACTTACAGTAATAACATTTGCTTTATAACTTTATAACATTCCATAGCTTAAATGGAAAATAAATTACTGTTAATTGAGCAGAATAGAACACATATGTTTTCAGTGCTTTTGTTCCATACAATCAAATATTGTATATTATACTGTCATCTTTGCAACACCTATTCTGTATTTTCATTTTGAATTCCTTATTTTTAATTTATTATTGTAGGGCCAAGCCAGCTATACTGTTGGAAAAAGCCTCTAGCTGTAGTGTTACCATCAAAATTTAACAACAGTTCTGGAAGCTCTATAGCAACATATGGGAGTCATGCGGGAGTCACACGTTCAAGGCTGAACACCTACATGCCTTCCTGTAGATAGCAGCAAACCTTCCCCCATGGACTGTGGGGGAGGGGGGGAATAGGAGTGCAGCCCATCCTGTGCCTGGGTAACATTTTGAGCATCATTATGAATGCAGAGATGAGCAATCACAAAAAAATACCTACAGATATTTTAATGGAAACTATACTGCATAAGCAAAATCCTCATGACTGCATCAAACTCCAAAACTGCAAAACACTAGTAAATTATATAATGAGGTAGACTGGCATTGACAAGGGAGTCAGTGCATGCAGTTATGTTTAAGTTTAAGAGTCTCCCTCTTAAATTATAATATCTAATTATTAAAAACACACATACTACTATAAGTGCTAGACTAGGTACTAGTACAGTTAGTGTGGATGGAGACAGGATAGACAGGGAAAGGAGTATTCTCTAAAAGAATCAGAAGTCTTGCGTATTTGCAGGAAACACTACAATCTTCATTCAAAGAACAAAGTAACTCTAAATAACCCTAGAATTTATACAGAAATGTCCACAGATCAAATTTCCATGGTAAAATGATATTTGGGATGACACATATTGTCAAAATCAAAAATCAGGTTTGAAAATTTGTCACTTTTTAAGAGTTGTCCTTAAACAAGTGTTTTATTGGTAGGAGACTACAAAATATACAGACATACACAGATTATCCTATAGTCCTTCCATTTGTTGTAGTTTGAAGGTGTAAAAGTGATACAAAAGGAAAAAATTAGCTAAATCAAAAGTAATTTTCAATGGGTAATTTGCAAACCCTACAGACTATTTACAAGGTAATAATATTGTTACGAAAATGTAAATGAGTGTGTGGACCTGTCTCGAATTGAAAATTTCACGCCAGCTAGCTGATCAAAGTTGACATCCCTGCTTGAACTTCAACATGGCTGTCCATTGCTGCGCTAAGCATCACAGCTTTGGAATACGTAAAAACAACCTAATGTTTTCAATTGTACACTTAAGGGGCTATTATAATACGTAACAATATTAACTGAACTGTATTACCCAGACTCTGGTTTTGGTGCAGTTTTCGGACAGCGTGATAAATTATCTGACATTTTTCGAAAATTATATTTCTAGAAGCACTATCAAGGAAGTGAAACACACTAACTCTATTTGAGCCCACTCGCTTGCCGTAGTTGAAAAGTCTGCGAAGAGGCGCGTGAGGGTAGGATAAACATTACGGATGCGTTTAAACTGCGTCCTTGTCCTACAAATCAAGCTGGCGTATCTGTGCAGTTGCTGCGCAAGCACGATTTGGGGGTCATTGTAGTAAAAGGAGTTGGTTGTTACAGCATTTTTATTTTACTGCGGTGGAAACGCATTTACGTTATGGCTCAGAGTGTTCAAAATGTCACTGTATCTTTAACTTTGCCGATATCTTGCCAAATCTGTCTCGGAAAGGTATATCGATTTCGCGACACCGTGTATGGAGTTCATCTGTGATAGCATTTAGAGCACCATTGTTTTGTAGTCATGTTTCGTTATCTGTGTATCTGTATCTTCTTAACTGAGTGCTGCTTGTTTATATTTTATGCTACATAGTGTGTTTCACCATTTTTGGTTCTTAGACACTTTATGTTTTTGTAATATGCACGACAGACACAGTATATAAAAAGGCTTTCATCCCATGGAATGGGGAAATGCTAATATAATTTCGGTCGATAAGTCAGTTAACTAGTGAAGTACCTACTCATTAATGTTTTTCTTTCGTCCTAGGTTCGGCAGCCCGTTATTTGTGGCAATTACCATGTGTTCTGTTCTGCTTGTATTGAACTGTGGCTGACGAAGTCGAATCACTGTCCAACCTGCCGAATCCTTATCACCCCTGCAAACCCATGCCGAGAGATCATAGGTATAATAATAATAATAATAATAATAATAATAATAATAATAATAATAATGCTGATGACTGCTTTAATGTAATATTTTTTTTCTGGTATAATGGAGATATAATAATATAGCTCTGCCCATTGTCTTAGCTAGTCACTAAAAGCTGATCCTTCAATAGCCATTTAATAGTCTAAGATAAGGCATCAAGTTTATAAGGATTGCTGTTGTTTATTTCAGGGTTTAAATGTGTTTATTATGAATTTCATATCAATCCAGGTGCAACAAATGAAACTGAATGCAATGACAGTGCTTCAGTTAAAAAGAAATTAAGGAAGACCAGATTTGAGTTATTACTGAGGGATTATGAGGTAATGTTAATCAAATATTGTTTTTATTTTTCTTATGACATTACAGTTGCAATATTCTTAACATAAAGGTGTTAAAGGAATAACTAGCATCATCTGTGCTCTTGTAATTTAGGAGGAAATCAAGGCACTCCACAATGAAAATGAGAAACTCAGAAAGAAAAACATGAGCATAGAAGAACAGCTTAATATTTGTCAGCAAGCCTGTCCCATCACCACCTCAGATACAAGTGAAAATTGTAGAGAAAGCTCACTGGAAGAGAGGATTGACTCTGATGTTCTAGAGGAATGGAAAAACAAGCTTGGAGCTGCCACTGCAACTTATGAGAAGGTACAGCTGGATTTAGAGAAAATGAAAGAGGTAATTTATTTTTATTGTATTCCCCTGATTTGGAATTAATATGATTTTGGGACTGGGCTTCTTCAAACACTTATCTCATTAGCATGATAACTCAAAAAATAATTGACAAATCCTTTTCAAACTTTGCAGACAAGTTGTAAGGGTGAACAAATCTGGAACAAATCAGTGCCACGTAGTGGTAGCAAAGAGAAGGATAACAGCAAAGAACTTGTTAGTAGGACTGTGAGATTTGACGATATGTGTCAAATGACAAAGTAAAAATGTAATTTCATATTATGCTCTATCATTTATTTAGTGGCGTCACAAAATACACTGCTTATGGCAAAATTTTTTCATCTTTTGGGTGACAGTTTGCAAGGTTTCATGCTTCATGGCATGTAGTACTTGTATGGAAGTTTTTATTTAACTTTATTATTTGTATTCCACACAAAGCAATCCACAAATATTTAACTATCCACAAATATGAATTTTTAAATTTATGTTTTGTAAAAACACATCCAACAGAATACAGAGCTAGTTGTACATGTGAAATGTGTTTTGCACATTTGTGGATAACTTCCTGTCTATTTGTGGACCAAGTTACATTTGTGACTTCCCTGCTATTTATTTATGGACTTTTGTCCAGTTCATACTGCTATGGAGTCCCTAGGAGGTCTGGGTGGGAAAATACATAGAAATACATATATGAAAGTTACATGGTGTGCATTGTCACCCAAAGTTTAATGCTTAAAGTGCGCTTAACTGGACATGTCCGTATCATTTGGGTTTATGCTTATTATCTTTTGTACTTTAAGAGAACACATTACAGTTATTATTAGTAACAGAAATGTATTGCAACGTTAAATGGACACAGTACAGTTATTATTAGCTATGGAAAAGTATTGCGAGGGAATGCAAAACAATTAAAAAAATATATATTTTCCCATCCAGAACTCTTAGGCGTAGGGAAGATGGTGGTGCAGGAGATAGTGCTATCGTTTGGCAACCAGAGGGTTGCAGGTTCAAGCCCTGGTTCCTCCTGATCCCAAAGTGTACTTGAGCAGGACACTGAACCCCAAATTGCTCCCGGTGTGCAGGTTGGCACCTTGCATGGCAGCCTCTGCCACTGGTGTATGAATGTGTGGTATGCATGGGTGAAAGTGAGGCATGTATTGTAAAGCGCTTTGAGTACTCGTAAGAGTAGAAAAGCGCTATATAAATGCAGTCCATTTACTATATACCGCAGCTGTACAAAAAAAACACAAATACATCACTATCCAAAATTATGTATTTTAAAATTTATGTTCTGTAAAATCATATCCCAAAAATAAAGCGATTTGTACACGTGGAAAAGGTTTTGCACATTTGTGGAACACTTCCTGTCTATTTGTGGATTACATTTATGACCTCGCTACTTTTTATTTGCGGATTTTTGTCCAATTCCCACTGCAGCTGATCTGTAGAAAAAATCCATATATATGAGGTGCAGTCAT
>JAODKF010000001.1:39002249-39014583 GCA_026779585.1 Mormyrus proboscirostris | reverse complement strand
ATATGTATGTATATATATATATGTGTGTATATATGTATATATGTATATATATATATATATATGTGTGTGTGTGTGTGTGTGTGTGTGTGTGTGTGTGTGTGTGTGTGTATGAGGTCATACCGCACAGCCCTACAGAATATATTTGTCAGACTTTTTTTAAAAAAACATCTCAGGAACTTTGTATAGGAGAATGTCTGGAACTTTTAATTTTTAAACAAATCACACCAAAGTTTAAACATTTTCACACAGTGCCTGCACATAACAGACAACCACAGATATGCAGATCTTGTGAAACTGATTATTACATGAGACAAGCCATAAAATTTTTTGGGGATATGGGACAGTGTATAGGGATGCTAGAGAATCTAACATTCCATTGACACCTAGTGTAACAGATCTGATGTTGATAGCATGATGATGAAAGTTTGCTTATCCTAAAGTTGACGCAGTATAAATGTTGGATTGAGCTATTTACAATGTTGGATTGAATCATATCCAAATATGTTTTACCTTTTAAAGACGAACAGGACTCTTCGTGCTCAAAATGTTGATCTCGTTCGAGAAAACTTGTGGCTAAAAGCTGAAGTGGACAGTAGGTCACCTCAAAAGTATGTATACTTTCAAGATTTGTGCTGGTGTGTGTTTGTCAAAGTTGTGTGAAAATTATACAAATGTTGCTTATTCCTTGAAGAAATGATTCAAAGTCCCTGCCAAGTGTTCGTCTGAGGTCCTGATGAATGATTTTCAGATTTAAATATAGAGATGGACTGCAACATGATGAGATCTGTTACAGTTTGATTTAATGGTTCTTTGTCTCAATAGGTTTGGCAGGTACACTGTGGCTGCACTGGAGGCAAAGATCAGCCAGTATGAGAGGGATGTGGACCACTTGAGAAAAGCTCTGGAGCGCAGTGATAAATACATTGAAGAGTTAGAGTCCCGGGTCTCTGAAAATGAGAGCAAGCCTGACAAGAGGGTAGCGATTAAGAGCGCTGATGATATATGTCACCAGAGCATGACTAATGTTCTGGCTGACAAGGGGAGAGCCGACCAAGCTGGCCATGTGATGGGGGGACACACACGGATTGTGACAATGACAAGAAGCCTGAGTGAAATGAGAAATTCTGTAGTCTGCACAAAACCTGACAGCGAGATGCCTGATATGTCAGGTCCTTGTGGATTTCATTTGACAACCGCTGTAAAACAAACTGTACCCAGTACGTTTTACAAAGATCAGATTTTTACTCCAGATATTTTGTATGTGGATAATTCTGTTTCTTCAGTCCCATCAACATCTGAAAGTTGCCTAAGTCTAAAGAGTCCAAATATTCATATTGACAAAAGGACTCAATGTAAGCCTTTGTCCTACCTGAGGAAGCTCAGCTTTGATGATTGCTGCAGTAGCACATCTGTGTCAGCAAACAAACATTCAGACACATCCAACATCAATCACAGAGCGGGCATTAATCATAAAGCTAACCTGACATCCTCCAGCCCAGTATTCTGGGGAACATGCAGCCTAAACCCAGACTCTCCTAGGGCGACCTCTCTAACTAAAGCCAATGAGGAACAGAAAGACTCTGAAAAAGATCATGCCAAGGCCAGCACTTTACAGTGTAGAACTGACTGCAAAATGGAAAGTCTTAAAATGTCAAGTGAGGTTTCCATGGATGCCGCATACTTTGAGAAAGTTTCTGAACTGGATTCAATGGTATCAGAGTGTGAAAACAATAAGCTCCCTCATTACTCTTTTAATTCCACACAGTCCTCTGACTTTGATATTTCTTTGATGCAAGAGCTTGATGCCAGCACAAATCTCATAAGGCCAGTGAAATTTAATGCTTCACCTAGCACTGACCTCTGTGGTATAAGGGCACAGATTGGTGGGACTCTCTTGAACCCCAGCATAGAAGACATTTCTTGTGCTGGAATCAAAGATCCGGTCATCACTGAACCTCTGACTGATATTTCCTCAACAAGCAATTTTGCCCTTCGGCCTCATGAATTGTTTGAGACCAGGACCACGTACTTACTTCTGTCCAGTCAACCCAGTTCTCACCTCACCCAGGTTGACAATCATAATTTAGTGGAAAATGAAGATAAAGCAGAAGATAAAGCAGAAAACGTTCAATCAACTAAAAGAAAAACTGCTGAATGTCATGACGTGTCAAGCCCCTCTAAAGTTTCGAAGTTGCTTTGAGGCTAACATTTTGTATTAAGACTATACTTTTCAGCTTTCAGATGATTCTTAATCTTAGGTAATGCAGTTGTGCACTGTGTATCCTAAAATTTTGCTTTTACATATCCCTCCCCCACCTGCCCAGCCAATCAGAAATGGTTGTAAAATGGGAGTTTTGCAACTTCAGTTCGTAATGAAGATTAATATTGGTTATTAAACCTTGCTCATGTGCAAAATAAACTTTTTTTTTAATCAATAACAACAAAATAAAAATCATATTCAGTAAATGCATCATTTGTCCCAAAAGTGACTATGTTTCTATTTTTATTTTAGGAATGTATTATATACATAGGTTATATTAAAATAACCTAAAAAGGGTAAAATATCGTTTGGTTCATACTAGTTGTACCTTTTATACTTCCTAAATGTGCTTTTAGCTTTTATCCATCAAAAAAAGAAGGAAAAAAAAGATCATTGTGACATTATGCTACTGAATTAAACTACGAGGAACTTAACTCTAAATATACATAATTCCAATTTTGTCAAAAGTTATGAAAATGTTAGATGGCACATTCAGTGAACTCATTAAATATCTTAAATGCTTGATTAAATTAGCTCCTGTCACATCATTAAAACTGTCATCACCACTGCTAAACAAATTGATGTAATATCCACCATAACCTTGTACACAGACCTTAATTAATCCCAATTAATTAACCCTCTATTAAGTTAAATTGAACACAGTTCATGAATTAAAGTTTAATGTAATGATTAAACGCTAGTAAAATATACATGGATTTGTTACATTAGTATAATTACCCAAAGCAATGTACGTCTGGTTAAGGATCTTTTTCATACCTTATACTCTAAAATGAAATAGAATTATATATTTTTAACATGTTATTTGCATGTCCTGCATGCTGCAAAGAAAATAATAACACAAATTACATATTTAACATTCCTACTACTACCCACATCGATAAGTAAGGTTTGATGGTGAAGTTTTCAGTCAGAAATTCAAGAGATTTATGCAACTCAAGTTACCATTCTGTAATTTCATGTTAGTAAAACGTAATGAGGTTTGCTTCTAAATTCGACTTTGTATTTGCTGTATTTAGGTTTCTTGCGTATTAACTAATAATATGCATCAGTGATGTAAAGTAAATTCGAGCCTGCAGTTTTGAACCATGTAAAACTGATTCCGCGTCTCCAATAATGGGCTGGGTTTACAGGTGTTGAATACACACTTTGCTGCTTCCAACAAGCTATACCGAGTACTGTGCTATACATGCTGACTTAAAAACAAATGGAGCTCCTGTGTCTGACACGCTTCGTATTTGTCAAACCGTGCTGTTTAACGTCTCGCGAGAAATGCCGCATATGCTTAACGAGATCTGAAGGGCTCAGGTGTAAGAGCTCCTCTCGTCCCAGCAGTAAGGAAGAGTGAACAGATAAGTGCGACCGAGAGGCTGCAGGCACCGCTGTGTGATCTTCAGATTCAAACCAGAACTCAGTAAAACAAACTATTGCATCATTATACCACAACGAGATCTGTAGGGTTCTTAGTTTTTTCGTTTCTTTCTTTTTTTTTTTTTTTTAATTTGTTGGCTTAATTTTAAAAAAGCTGTAAACATGATGTCGATGAACAGCAAACAACCACATTTTGCCATGCATCCAGCTTTACCTGAACACAAATACACCTCTCTGCATTCCAGCTCAGAAGCAATAAGAAGAGCGTGCCTACAAACTCCACAGGTAAATACACTAAACTTATCGGATTATTTTTATACCAGAGCATGTGTGTATGGATAATAATAATAATAATAATAATAATAATAATATACATTGTGCACCCTGTCCCGTTAGGAGTTTTCATGTATACCGCTGCAATGCTGGAGACCTTTTGAAAAGGATGGTTTCCATGTAACATTTCTCTTATTCATTCGGAAATTCAATATTATAGAATTACTATTATTTATGTGTTTTGTGTTGACAGGATTTCCCAGTCGAGTGTAACAAGTGTGACATATCATTTTCCCCTGTTTTTTATTTCTTACTCGCTTTCTGAACACAGCTACAGGGCAATATATTCGCTAGCCTGGATGAAACTATTCTGGCCCGGGCCGAAGCCTTGGCGGCAGTGGATATTGCAGTGTCTCAGGGCAAGACCCACCCGTTCAAGCCCGATGCGACTTACCACACCATGAATAGCGTGCCATGCTCGTCAACTTCCACCGTGCCACTTGCACATCATCACCACCACCATCATCATCATCACCATCACCAGAACCTCGAACCCACGGATCTTATGGACCATATCAATCCTCATTCGTTGACCCTCATGACTGGAGGACACGATGGGGCAGGTGGTGGCGGAGGAGGCGGCGGAGGAGGTCTAGTATCCAACGCTACGCACCCTCACTCACACATGCACGGCTTAAGCCACCTATCCCACCAGGCTGCTATGAACATGAGTTCACCACTTACCCATCATGGACTTTTACCGGGCCACCACGGAAGCGCCCAAGGTGCGTCGGGACCTGCGAATAACGGGCTTCCTTCTATGAATGATTCGGACACCGATCCAAGGGAGTTAGAGGCTTTCGCAGAGCGCTTCAAACAACGGAGAATCAAGCTTGGGGTAACCCAAGCGGATGTTGGTGTAGCCCTGGCAAATCTTAAAATTCCTGGAGTGGGTTCTCTTAGTCAAAGTACAATTTGTCGATTTGAGTCGTTAACGCTTTCACACAACAACATGATAGCATTGAAGCCAATTCTTCAAGCGTGGTTGGAAGAGGCCGAGGGGGCCCAAAGAGAGAAAATGAACAAACCTGATATTTTCAATGGGGGGGAAAAAAAACGCAAGAGGACATCCATAGCGGCTCCGGAAAAAAGATCATTGGAAGCATATTTTGCTGTTCAGCCTCGACCTTCATCGGAGAAAATAGCTGCAATAGCAGAAAAATTGGACCTCAAAAAGAACGTGGTACGAGTGTGGTTTTGTAACCAAAGACAAAAACAAAAACGGCTGAAATTTTCTGCAACGCATTAATTAAGTGTAGCTACTTTTACCACACATATAGGGGACCAAGTAATACACACATCGTTTCAGTCCTCCTTTTTTTGTCGAAGCCTTTTCGTGCGATCTAGAGATTATTAAAATAATCGGTTTTGTAAGGCGTCGGCATTTATCTTATTATTTTCACATTATCGGTGAATGTGAAGCATACAAGTAACAGGTAAACCACTTAATTTTCTTTCTCTGTTGGTTGTATGGGAAAAATTAAGTCCATGTTGCCTTTTAAATTCCACTGTCAAATAAGGAGACCAGATAACACTTAAAAATGAAGTAGCAATTATTAGCATAACAGTGGCATATCGAAGCAGATAAGAACCTTTCACTAGCATGCGAGACACCACTGCTGTCACAAACTTTAGTGGAATTTTCCTGGTTAGTCCAATGGACCCAATTGCAAGTTGTAAACAAAAGAATGTGTTCATCGCAGTGGAGATAACTATGAAGCGATATGAGCATTTAAAGATATACCTCCTTGTCGATAACAGTGGTATGGAGTGTGAATTGTAATAACAAGAAGAATTATTACTATTATGATTATTATGCATCATGAATAGGCTATATCACCACTACTGCTAATACTACTGGGAATGACTGTTTTTCCACGTAAAGTTAAATTTTAAATATTTTAATTTAAATAATTTTTATCAAAAGATGTATTTGTTCACACAGTGTATATCATTTCAGTCATTGCCCAATTTTGTAAAAAAAATGCATGATTAAAAAAGGAAATTATGAAAACTGAAATAAGAATTTTGCCATATGGGTGTAATGTAAAGTTGATGATCAAATTTTTATTTTAAATTTGCACTAAAATCTATAGTTATTTAAAGGTATGTTAATCAGATTCACCGAAATGGGCTCCTGTACTGGTATATACAAAATCACTTTTTTTTTTTTATTTTGGATTGTCCAAATTAAATTTTACATTCGCATGATTCCAGTGGGTTCTGATAAAACTGACAAGTCTGTGATATAGTTTGCTGTGCAAACACTCTATGCATTAAATTCTTAAATAAAAATAAAATGCAGCACTACACATAGTACCTACAGATAGTCACTGTTTACTGCCTGGTTCCACTTATAACAACTTTTTGTCGTATTGACCGTTTAAAGAAATTACGAGTAATATTTTATTTGGTGCACTTTATGTTTCTAAATTGTGCTTCTGTATTCATCATGCAGTGCCTATCAGTCTACTACTATGTTCTAATTATTTATTAATTTATTCGTTTATTTATTTTGGTGTTTGTTTATTCATTATTGTTTTCACAGGTATCTCCCTTTCTTGTTTTCTCTCTTTTACTTTAAATTAAATTAGGCCTAGTTCTCTAAGCCAAATCTAGTAACAGGGATATATGTCCCGGAAATCTTGCAAATAAAAAAATACAAAAACGTAGTTGCTTTGTGTGAAATCTTTGTCATGCAGACACTAACTGCCAAAAAAAAAACTTTTTAATTATTATTATTGTTTGAAAATACGCATGTTTTTTAAACTAAGCTTATAAGTACTGATATTAATTCCTCTTACAGTTATACGAAGAACACAGTGGTTGTCCATGGCTCAGTGCTGAAAGTGCAAGAAATTGACCTTAAGTCTGTAAAAAGTTACCGCTCTCAGAACAAAAATCGACTCCTGTTGCACATTAATAATAATAACAATAATAATAAAGGCAAGTTATCTTACGTTTTATACTTTATGGCGTTGCAGTTCATAGAAGTTATTTCCTGACAATTCCAAACTAAATTCTGTAACACTTTATACTTTTTGTTTTCTTTACGATGTCTTTCCTCTTTTTGAATTTAAAGAAAATGCCCTTAAATGGGATATATCAAGCTTTATATGCACTTTTTTTACTTTGTTTTAAAACGTTTATATAAATAAATGGATTTAAAAGAGTTTAATTAAATTCATAAAAAGAAAAAAAAACGAATGTGTTGAAGAACATTGAATTATTAGCAGCTTTACGTTAATAGCAACTAAAGCAGCAACAGTAATCATCATCATCATTCTTCTTCTTCGTCTTCATAATAATAAATAATAACAATAATAATAATAATAATAATAATACAAGGTCAGCTAAACGGCAATAAAGAACAGACGAATTTAGACTAAACTATCCCCACGAGTTAGAATATAGCAAGAAGGTTTAGTCTCGGAAAGAGAATAGCAAAAAGAACGACTAGCCTACATTTGTGTTTCAACTGGTCAATGATACTTTGCTTTTGAGATTATTCTTAAAAAAATCAAGCGCGTCACATTTCCTTCTTTTACAATGAAATGCGGGCGATGCAATATTAATCAGTCGTTGCTGATATAAAATGCAATATTTTAAGACAGCTAACGGGGTTTTGAAAGAATCTTCTGATGAAAGTGGTCGGAGCTGTACACTGGAGAAAAGCCACGCATTTATTGCTTTGTTTGGCTTTTGGCTACGAAGAAGAGAACGTTATGTGAGGAAGGACATTTATAGGCCTACTTTAATACAGTGGAGACTTGTAAATCGAAAGTAATTCATATATACATACACATTAGACATTTTTTCGTATATAGCCCTTAGGTTTTATCATACTTATTATGTAAAGTAATCCTGATTCGTGTGAATTAATGTGCGTTTTTTTCAGTTGTAATAAAAACTCTTTTTCTATTTTGTTATTTTAGTACAGTTTTTATTTTTAATCTAAGTATAGCTTGAATTGTTCCATCAGTCATGACCATTATTTAGCTTCTACATTTCTTACGTTCGTATTTTTATTATTTTCTTAATATTTTGAAAAACTACTTGAAGAACCGTTTTCTTATGTAAGCCTACTGTACTTCACAACACACTTCAACAGAACTCCACGATACGGTAATATTTCAGCACCACGAACAGCTCCCTTGCAAAGTGAAGAGTAATGCATTATTGAAAGCCTATATCAAACAGCTCTGGGGTGCTGTCTTTCTGTGCCTCAAAATGAGGTCCGACTGTCTGACTGCACTAAAGCCTCTAATATGTTAATGGCTGTAGGGGATGCCTTAGGTACCAATCCCAGCTGCCTTGTGCACCATATGTCAGTCTGTTTGCCACATGGATCTATTAATCAAGAAAGTTTTCATCAGCAGAACTCCACAATATCCCACCTTCAAAATTCATCTAACAAGAGTAGAAATCAATCTTTGTAATGGGAATACGTTTCCTGGTCTTGGATGAGACAATAAGGTGATCGGAACCTTGGAAAGTTATGGTTAACAGAAACTCTTCCCTACGATTCAAACTGTGCCGCATTGTCATTAAGAAACTAGTTCAATTTTGTTGTATTGTTTTCTTTCACACAAAATACCATGTTAATTACATATACCGTGGGTGTCATTAGGTCCGATCACTATAGCCCCGAGGATTTTAAGCCTAGCCACAAGTATTTTAACCCCCATGCAAACTTTCCTGCCTTCAAAAAACAGTCGAGCCCCAGGCAAACTTGACCTAGCTCCTGATCTTTTCAATAGCGAGAAGCTATTTAGTATTTAGTATAATTTAGTATAAGCCTAAATAAATGAATTTATGTGGAGCACAAACTACTAAATAAATAAATGAACAAACAAACAAATGAATGAATGAATAAATCAGGTAACAGAAACATGTTTTTTGAACTTCTAAACGTGGCCTAGATGTTGGATAAAATGAAAAACGCAGCATCTGTAGTGGTTTAATTAACACAATCATTTCAACCCAATGCACATTAATCGGGAAATGAACTACAGTAAAGAAAAAAATATGGGCATCTTGGACATTGCAGGACTCATATCTATCAATTCCATGAAAACATAACAGCTTTTTTGTAGCAATTATTTAAAATTAAACTACGAATCTGGAAGAAATTAAAAATTGTGTGCAAATACCATTTATTTTACTGTGCGACGCACAATGATTTTTTAAGGTGTGTCTTCTGTTTATACACAGTTTTTTAAAATGCTTATTAATAGTGAATATGAATAAACTTCTAAAACAAATTATTTAAAATATTTGCACGGTACACATAGGTAGCTAAAAAGTAAAATACTAATGTTTAAATATATACACACACCAAATAGTTTTACAAATATTAATGTAAACTCGTTTGGATATACTCAAAGAGCTTAAATTCCACTCATTGTACTATCATGCTTATGATAAGAATGATCATGAAGAATGACCTCAGAATAGAAATTTACTCACTGGGGTGAAGGTGTAAATTCTTGAAATCTGTATTCATTTCAGCTCTCTATTTACTTTGTAGCCAAGCAGGACCAATGAGCCTTCAGTCTTCAACCAATGTTGACGCAGTTCCCAAATTCAATTGAAAGAATTGTAGAATCAGATGGTCAGCATATTTATTTAATACATCCATAATTAAACAAAAAACTTGAGGGACCATACTTCACCCCTTATTCCATGTATTATAATGCATTCGGAAATACAGAATGACATCAATAACCTCTTTGCATGGTGTTCATGATCTTTCCATTATCTAAACTCCAGGGACATAAGTGTTTCTTTTTTATTGCATATTTTGAATACGTAGTCTGAACAAAAATACACAACTGTTTCAGGTTAATTTTAAGTGATGAAATAAGTCACAAATCAATAGAACAGGAGTGCCAACTGTGGTACAGACTCAGCCCATCATGAGACTTGTCACTTGGGAGCCCATCAATACATGTTACATGCTTCATGCGCCAATAATCTTTGAAGTGACAGTAACTCTTTAATGAGTATGAAAGATTTATCAGCCTGGCATTTATCCCTCTAATACTAGATACATTGAACAACTTTGACAAATGATCTTCTTGATATTAAAGTATTTGTGTATATGTTGTATAGTTGTCTCATACCACTGGGCCACAGTGAAGCTAGTATGCTTTCGCATTGCAGTTCTAAAGTTTCCATGACATCATTTGGACAGGAAAAAAAGATTCCAGGGAGAAGCAGGCTGGTCATTCAGAAGCACATTAAATATTTTATGAAGAGACAGAGACGATAGGAAAGAAAATGGTCAGAAAGGTTAGTTCAACTCAATTTGCGGAGCTTGGGAATGCTTTGGCTAGGCAGTGGTAGGGAGGAATAAATGTTGAAAGCCAACTCTACTAGCACCAACTTCAAATTCCTCACAGTCTCACTTTAATTTGCTATTCTTCTATATGGATATTATACAACAGTATTGTATTTATAATATATTTGCACAACTGTGGAAGAAAAACATCCACAGATTAACTGGCATAACACTTCAAAATTCAACATTATTTTCAGACTATAGAATATTTCTACTTTATTGTTAAAATGTAAATTACTATTACTTATTACTGTCCTTTCAAGGGCTTAATGAATAATTAAGCCCTCATTATATACATGAATAGAGATTAATGTGCTAATTGGGCTACCAATGGACAGACCATTGTGTTTCAGATGGAAACAGCTTAATGTTGGGCTTGGCAAAACTGTTACGTAATTACAGCTTCGAGTATATTATACTCCCTAATTCTGAGTGTTTGTTTTTTTAAACAAATAATCTGTATTTAATACCCATCATCCATGTCTAATTTGTGTCAAAGGTACTTAGATGTTAAGGTAATTCATTACAATCTAATCTTGGTTGGCCAAACTGGGTCATATGGAGTCCCATCTACTTGTTAACTGTAATGCACACTCGCAATAATAATGATTTTAAAGAAGTCCCTGGCATAATAATGACATATTAAAAATGTATTCAGTGTGACAGAATATGGGCACCCCTGCATTTGTGAATTCTGAACCTACAGTAATGATTATTTACTAATGATTATGAAGTTACTCTATTGTTCTGTGAAGAACCTCAGGGAAAAATATTCCATTGAGGTACACAAAATTCAGCTCAGTCTAACAATACAGAATATTCCAAATTTAATCTCCACCACATATACATCTGTTTCTGTATACAGTATTTAGATAGAACTCTTTATCATGCCATTCTGTATTAAGAAAATTCCATCTTTGTAAAATGTCACATCCTTTCTAACGAACATTTTTACTATCTGCAATGGTTCTTGAAATTTTAACTTTGGTTTAAATAGCATGAATTAGAAGCCAATAGCAGAGTCACATCTGAGCCTAGTCCCGGTCAAGCCCGGGATCGTCTTACTGGCATTGACTGAGCTGTGTGCTTTCATTAACATTTCTTCCCCTGCAGCAGGCATAGACTGCAATATCATCCCCAGTATCCAGTTTCAGTAATAGCAGTTAGATTAGCATTTCATTGTAGTATTACCAATCTGTGTGATCTCCAGAAATAGCAGTTTAGTGATCTGGTTTGCCACAAAGGCATTCACTGAAATGTCATGTTTTCTGAGTGTTTTTACTCAGGCTGAAATATGAACAGGGTGACATACATAGAAGACATCAAAGAAATTACACAATTCTCTCTGTACCTACCTAAAACTTTGATAGTTAAACCGAAAAAACTGAAGCATAGCTTATACAGTGCAGCTAAATGATAATGTTTTGGTTCTGGCTAGGACTGATTGAGCTGTCCATGGAGAAAAATCAATGTACTGAAGAGCACACACATACACATACATACACACATGTACACACACACACACACACTTGGCTAGAGTACCCCTTTCTTACTGGCAAAATATTGAATTATTATTGAAACCTAAAATATATCATAGCAGTGTTTCCCGGTTACTGTGATTGATTTTTATGTGCTATTATCGGATATCCTAACCAATACATTCCAACACCTCATCTGGGTACTATGTGCACTAGGAATAGCCTCAACTGATTATCTTCAAAACTGGCTATGCTTATTGGCCATAACAAGGATAAAAGGAAGAATGAGAGAGGGATAAAGAGCGGAAAAAGCTTGTCAATGAATAATTCAAAATGAAAACATACACAAAGAAAAATCAATAAGTAAATCTTGATGTTAAAGGCAAATTAAATGTGACAGCAAGAGGTACCCAGAGTCTGGCAATAATATACTTTCTGCTAACAGGGATAGAAAGTTAGCCTGTTTTTACTGTCACTTTTATCTCCGTCACTAAAAAGTTATTAGAACAATTTGTACATAGAGAAATGTAA
>JAODKF010000001.1:38990424-39002149 GCA_026779585.1 Mormyrus proboscirostris | reverse complement strand
TTTTTTTTTTTTTTTTTTTTTTCCTGGCACCAAAGGTTGATCCAAACCAGCAGTGGGAGAGAAACATGCATAAACGATTTTTACATTAGTAACACAATTGATTATGTTTCGCTGCTTAAAGGTGACCAAGTTTCAAAAGATCAGTGAAGAAAACAATGAATTCCTTTCAAAGAAAAATTTACATTTTAGAAAGTGCAAAAATTCCCCAGAGTTCTATCACTTCGATCAGTTCTTACTCCATTCCTTCAATGTACTTGTGAAGAATAAAATGAATTTGTTCACATTTTTATCCCCCCCCCCCTCATATGTGGCTATTTTCATCTATTAATATTATTTTGTTCTTTTAAAATCAGTGCCAATACATTAAAATAATTTTAACAAAAACATTGTAAAATACAAAACACAAAGCATGCTAATTATTTTGGTATTAGGGAGCTATTACATTTTGTACGACAATAGTGTTCTACATATAATCTCCACACTGCAACTGTCATATCTTTACTTTTAGGATTAAGATCTGTGCTTATGGAGGGCCATTTAAGAATAATCCAATGGGTTTTTCTCAGGCATTGTTGAATGCTTTATGTTTTGGGTCATTTTCCTGCTGGAGGACTCATGACCTGCTACTGAGGCTGAGCTGACTGACACAGTATGTTTCACTCATGGATGCCTTGGTAGTCTTGAGATTTCTTTGTGCCCTGAACAGATTCAAGTTTTCCTGTGCCAGATGCAGCAAAGCAGCCCCAAAACAAAGCCGCCCCCTCCATGTTTGACAGTAGGTATGGTGTTCTTTTCTTTTAATACAGACATAGAGCTGATTGATTGAATGTTGTTAGTGTTGTCTCATCAATGTCTCATCATTTATTTGTCTTTTTAGGGTTTTACTTTGTTGGAAGATGTTATGTAACTCTTACTCATTTCCTACTTACACTTGTATCTGAACATTCATCAGAAGCCCAGCACAGCCACACTTAAAGCCATATGATTGTAATGTGCTATTTCTCTCACTTGTATATCACTATGGACAAAAGCTAAATAATATAAATGTTAATGTTCACTGTTAATCAAGGTTTATTGTAAAAAAAAACATTAGTAAAAAATAAATCTAAATAAAGCTGATGGAATGGCCTTATCTAATTTATTTTACACTATATACTCAGATACCATTTCAGTCTAGTGTTTCATGTCTGTGGGACGTCACCACTGGGTCCCTCTGACCCATTTTGATCACTTGTGTTGACTAAGGATGACAGATATTTCCTTGCTTTGAGCAAGACTGAGATCATGTTTCCAGCATTCTGGAAAAACAAATTTGATAACTTCTCCCTGTCTGCTGTGTTACGAACTCCAGTCTAGGGTTGGAGCCCAACAGAAGGTAAAGGGAAAGGGTAAAGGGGAGGACAAGACAAACAGGGAACGGAAAAAGGGAACATGAGAAAAAAAGGGATCTTTTTTTTAGTATTTCATTCACAGACACTTCACAAACACTTCAGGAGTAACCCAGGCCAAAACAACAGACAAAACTAGTAACAAACACATGCAAATCAACCTAAACCTAAGTGTAAAAAAGGGAAATGAAACAACAAAAAAACTAAACCTATGTCCCTAACCAAACATACAATATATCACCACAGCTTGCAAAACAAAAAGGCAGTTACTCCTTGTGCATCACAGTGCAAACACACAGTAAATACACAATCCAAAGCAACAGTGTCGGAAGGGGTGAGAAAAAGAATAGTCAGCAAACAGGTGAGAGATCAAACCAGAAAAGCAATCAAACTGAAGCAAAGGTACAGAGAAGGGCAAGGCAAGAATCAGAAAACTAAAAAAAAAAAAAAAAACTGTCATACATGAGAAATCAAACCAACAATAATCCAAACAATGAGCAGAGCTCCAGAGGTATCTTGCAGTCGGCTTTTCAGGTCTGAAGACGGAAGTGATGAGCGGTGCATCGGGCAACTCGTGGGCTGGGTCTGGACTGGGAGGCGGAGCAAGGGTCGAATGGCGGACAAGCTGCTGACGAAAAGTCCTGTGGGTGGAGATAAAGATGTAGTGGCATGTAACACCCCCCCCACAAGATTGAACCCACCAGGTATTCGCAATCACAATCAGGAGTTATACATTTAAAAGCACTCAAAAACAAAGGAACAGAGAACCAAAAATACAGAAACCGCCTCAAATAACTGAAGGTGACAAGGGATCAAATTCTGGAAAGGGCCATTTCCGCATTAGAATGCAGTCGCAGAAAAAGTATGCAGTGGGGTGGTCCTTCAGAACAGGTTTCCCTACTGCAGGGTCACAACAGGTTCCTCTTTGAGCCTCAATCAAAGCTTCCCTAGTAGAGAGAACCTCATGGGAAACAACAGCAGCGCTTCCGGAAACCGGGGTAATAGAATCATATAGCGAAGGAGTTGCTAAAGCTGGCTCGGACATTAATGTTTCAGCCAGATCGATATCCTCGATCTTACACCATTGGACATGGGTGAGGACACAGGTAGAAAATACCATAGGAAGCTCCATAGCAATGTCATTTGCACATAGCATAGGTTCAAGTAGAGGGACAATTCTCGCTGCCGCGATGTCATTCCCAAGAATAAACGTAATACCCGGAACACTCAGGCGTCTCTGGACTGCAACACAAACATATGCCGAGAAGTCCAGGGTACTCAGGTATACTTTGTGTAGAGGAACAGCAGCCATGCGCAAATCAATGCCCTGCACTAACACATCAGTACCACAATAAGATGTATCGCAAACTGGGACAAAACCTTCCACCAAGAACGTTTGGGCTGCACCCGTGTCCCGCAGGATAGTCACAGGGTGTCGCACGTCAGTTTCACTGAGCAAAACAGAATTGGAAAGCACAAAAGGTTGAAAGGCAGGTTCAACAGCATTGGTTGACGGCGAAGCACCGTTGGTACAAGCAGCAACATGTACCTTTTTAGCCACAGCACGGGCATCCTTAGATTTAAGTGCTGGATAAACCGAACTGATATGACCTTCTTTGTGGCAGTAGAATCATTCACGTTTTTCCACTGGCAGTGGAGACGAAGCAGACGTGGTAGGAGGCGCCACTGGACGGGGGTGAACTTTTCGGAGTAGAGGAGTGGGGGTGAACACAGTCCTACAGTATGAGTCAACACAAACTCATCGGTGAGGGTGTCACACCCACAGCGCGGCGACAACAAGCGCCTCCCACTGCCAATTAAACAGACGGTACTTAAACCTTGCACTGGAAACAGCACAGCGTGAGGTATTGTTGCTATGGACTTACTGAGCAGTCTAACTTCGTTTTTTCTCCCCAGTTACGATCTGTCTTCCTGGCCCTTCCCGAGCCTCCTGTGGCTCCTGCCAGTTCTCCTGCCTGTCCGCTCCTCCCTTGACTTTCCTCGTGTCTTTACCTGTGTGTGCCTACCACGTCTCTAAGATTGATCTCTTAGCTTACCGACCCCTGGCATCCCTTCACTCGACTATGGCTTTGGAAGACTTCCCGGCTTTTGCTGATCTGATCGGTGGATTTTGGCCACGACCCGGACTTGGCTACTGACGACTCTTCGTACTTCCCAGAATAAATCTGGTTGCCTGGATTTTGGTGATTGTGTTGTGATAAGCAGGACAGAGGGTGGCAGCATCAGCTGGAGCAGTGATTTTCTGTTCATTCGAATATACGACAACCCAGTCGGGAACACAATTCTTAAATTCTTCTAATAGCAATAGCTCCTTGAGCTTGTTGAAGTCAAACACACTACTAGTGGAGCATCACTTTTTCAAACAAGAAACATTTCTTTCTAGCAAATTCCACATAAGTTTGGCTGGCGGATTTAACAAGCTTCTGGAAGTTTAGCCAGTAAGCTTCGGGAACTAGTTCATACGCCCTCAGAACAGTAGCCTTTACAATATTTTAATCCAGACTCTGCGCTAATGCAAGAACTGAACAGACTTCCTGTGCCTTTACCACTAACTTACACTGCAGCAGCAGTGACCAAAGGTGCTTAGGCCAGATCAACATTGTAGCGATCTGTTCGAAATTAGAGAAATAGCATCTACCTCATTCTCTCGAAACACAGGAACAAGACCAATGTGGCGGCTGACATCAAAGCCTGAATTTCCAACTCCATTTTCCTGGCAGACTGGTGAACCTGTGCACCAGCTTGGTCACGGGTGGACAAGCCTGAATGAGGGGTCGTACCTGGTGAGTATACCTTACGCGGAAGGGGTACAAGCTTTTGTTTACCCATGCTCAACCTCTGCAATGCCACCTCTTTATCAGCGTTGACCTCCACTGCCTGGAGACGGAGTAGCCGAGCCTGAAACGGCATGGTCTGTGGCATTACCAAGAATTAGTTAAATCTAATAAATTAACACAGAATGCTGATAATATCTATAATTGGCAGAAAGAACAATTTCTACAGGCAAGGAGACATAATCATATATTATTGACATCTATGTGTGTTTGTGATGCATGTGAGCATGTGAGTATTCAAACAACTGTACAGTGTTTAATAAAAAACAAAACCATAGCTAATATGTAAAATGTTATTGTAAATGGTTTCACAGTTAAACTTTGCTGTGGTGGAGGGGTTTTTATGGCATCCAATGTCCAATCAGATCATTACTTATAGAAGCTTATTTACTAATTACACAGAAAATCTGATAGAATGATGAAAAAAACAAGAAGATGGGGAAAAAAGGAATAGAGCTGTTGACATTAAATTAGGATGAATGTTGGTAGTAATATCACCTGATGCAACATATGTTATATCACCTGATGCAACATATTTTAAAGAGCTGGGAAAAGAATTCACCTTTTCTCAATTTTCTCTTGGGTCCAAGAAATATTGAGGGTAATTCAATACAAGCAATTTTTTAAGTACTGTAACTTGGTAGTTGACTTAGATATACTGAGCTTTAGTATAGAGAAAAATGATGAGACTGTTCATAATGTAACATGCTTGTCTTGATTTCCAGGTACCTGCAAACCTGGCAAGAGTTTTTCTTCATTTCACAAACATAAAAAGAAATGACAAAAAAAAAATCAGTTTCCAAGACTAAGAAATATTTTCTGTGGGACACTGCAGTTGTAGATGACTGAATTCAGCTTTCACAACAAAACATTGCTCCAAATGATTTAACCAATCTTTTATTTTAAGTTTTATCTTAAACTTATTGACATTGGAATGTGATATAACAAATTAAAATTCTCAAAGGTCCGAGATGATAGACAACTGTATCTCTGTACTGTTACATGTTTCTACAAACAACATATGCCCATTACAGTATCTTCACAAGTAGACAAACATATACCTGCATATATGGCTGGAGGGTCATACATTTAAGATGGCTGCTTCCATATTATGCTAGATTAACTGATTAATAATGGGATATATAGACAGGAAAGTGTGCTCAGATCATGATGATTTTTCTTTATGTACATAAATAATGCCGAATTTAGAGTACAGACTTCCAATACAAATGTCGCAAAAGCTTGCTGGGAACATCTCTGTGTAACTTATATTGTTGCCATGTACTGAATGCTTGGCAAGGATATATACATGCATAGTTTTTTGTATAGTTCTTATTCATGATTATGAGATGTAGATCATAGGGAATTCACATGTTAATACATATCCACACATAGACCTTAATTGATGACCCTCATGTACTGATACTGTGTAAGGAATCCCATGCAAAAAAATGATCTCTTACAAAAAAGATTATTCCCATTCTGTCAGATACTATTTCCACAGCTCATTGACCACAAGACACAACCAAGCTTTGCTCCTTTATAGCTAGAAGGCAAAGAACTGCCCTGCGGTAAAAAATCCCATCAATTACACTGGATTCCCAAAACAGCGACAGACTTCACCTTTTACTAGAATGTGGTATTGATTAAATCCATCCAGTGTCATGGAAGTAGAAGAGAATAGTGGGGTATGTGCATGACCTTATGTCAAGGGCCAGAAAAATCTGATGAGTTTTGTTTCTTCAGAGGACTGCAAGGAAGTTGGGGATGGAGGAAGAGGCTCTCACACATAAAATTCTCTTGATGAGAAGGTCCACTGGACTTTCTGTCAAAAATGTGTTGCCCAGGTACTGACAAGTGCTTGTTAGGTGTTTCATCCACAACTGCTTGAATGTAACTGGGAGGGTTGCCAGAAGGATTTCTAACAGGGCACATGACAGAGGTGAGTAGAAAAGGTATAGCAGAAGGACACAATCAGGGTGCAAACTTTGCAAAATCAACAATGATAACATTATTGTTCCTTCGGTGTTATACAGTCTGCGCAATCTATCTATCTATCTATCTATCTATCTATCTATCTATCTATCTATCATAGATCACATCTTTGCCAAGTCTGCATGGGGTTTGCATTTCTCTGCGATAACACCTGCTGTTAGGATAAATGGCATCTCTAAATTGCCTGTTTTTATGCTTGGGAAATATGATGAACCCAAATGAGGGATAAGACCATTGAGAGATACAGTGTAATATATAATTAAAAGAGTTGCGCCATGGTGAGAACTTCTGCAGTGTAAGCAAACCACAAATGATTGGAGTACTGAGCTGAATGATCAGCAGGACTTTGAAAGCACACAAAGATATAAGCATCCAGTTCAGTATTGTGAAGTGGAGGGAGGATTAGAAGTATTCACCTCTATATGACTCAGGCTGAGAACATTACAAGAAGAACCCACTGCAATGTTCCTTACAAATAAATACTGTTAAATGAATAATTGGTAATGCTTTAAATGAAGTGCACCTAAACATACATTAACAAACATTACATGATTATACAATTATAATGTTCATTATTATTACAGTATATTATGTTTGTTATTAATGTATATTACAGCTGTTAAGGGATGTTAGGGTGTTAAGGTATACATACAGTACATGATGTTTTTGAATGTTTTATGAATACAGATGCTCCTCTACTTACGAATTTTCAACTTACAAACTTACAGACATACGAAAGAAGAGGACTGTAAGTCCAAATTGTGTTCATTGGGCTCTGACAGACAATTGGAAACAGCTGTGAAACACTGGGAATGGACATGAGGTTAACGAGGGGAGCGTGGCACAGGAGGATCAGCATGATCGGGGTGTGAACCAAACCTTTTATTTATACATTATTTTGTATTTCCAAAATGTTTTGTAAAAACTGCATCATGTGCAAACATCCCCTTCTAGCAGTGCTGCAAATAAGAAGCAAACTTAAGCACCAAAATAAGACGATACAAATAAGAAGCTAAACGAATAGGAAGTCGCAGATACTGTAAGTAGCTAACGTAAGCGGTGTGTGATTTTGCCATTAGTTTGGGTGACACCACGGTCAAGAAACATGAAGAACATGATTTTTGCGCACAGACTTTGAAAACTAAATGGCAAAGTGGAGATTGTATTTTCTCTTTATCATTTTCATTTCCATTTTATTTTTTGCAGAAAATACCCCCCATAGTGATATACAAAACAAACAAATAATTAAAGGTCTAATAAAAAATAACTATTATTTATAAGTTGGTCTGTTGGAGAAAAAAAACACTGAAAATCCATAGAATTGTTGATTGTGCGAGCTGGTGACAGTGTAAAGCTGCAGAAAAAAAGGAAGGAGGCAGTTACCACAAGTCAAGCGCCAAAAAGCAGGTGTCTTTATTTCAGCATGCTTAAAACACTGAAAAGCCTGTGTCCACACTTGGGCATGCACAATCACCCCACCCTGCATGCATGAGCACAGGTAAGGGAGAATGAATTCTGCTTGAAAGGTAGGACCCTGAAAGGTGAACTGGGCTCCACAGTCCAAAGACACATCAGACAGAATCCCAAACCACCGATGAATGCCCTGGCTATGTCTGCCGTGGTGGTGGATGACAAAGATATGGTCTCTAGCCATCAAGAAGACCTGTCCAACACTGTTAGCAGGTGAGAAAAACCTAAGGAAGGGTGAAGAGGCCCGACCAGGTCCACATACACGTGGTCAAAAAGGCCCTCAGGCACCACAAGAGGTGCCAGCGGTGCCTTGGTATGTTGGTGCACCTTAGCACGTTGACACTGAATACAGGAGGTGGCCCAACTATGGACATCCTTCCGCAGCCCATGCCAGACAAACTTGGTGCCATCACACGCTGATACGCTCGTCTCCCTGAGGGTGAAAGCCCGTGCCCCACCTTGAAGATGTGATGAACTGACCAAGACTCCAATGTCTTAACCATCACAAACGTCAGGGGCTTGTGGTCAACAAAAAACATGATTGGGTGGCCATCTAAGAGGAAACAGAAGTTACGCACAGCCAAATACAGGCTAAGAAGTTCACAGTCAAAGGTGCTGTACTTCCGCTCGTGTGGCTTGAGCTGGCAGGCACCCTCCACGAACTGCTTGTGCACGGCCCTCACGGCGTCAGTGGTGAGCGCGACCAGAGCATCAGACAATGGGTGAGCCAGCATGGTCGTGTTTGCCAGAGCAGACTTGGTAGCTACAAAAGCCTGGGTCTGCTTAGCAGTCCACTCAAGAACCTGGTTGACCTTCCTACTGTACTCCCCGCAGGGTGGGGTGATTGCGCATGCCCAAGTGGGGACACGGGCTTTTCGGTGTTTTAGGCACGCTGAAATAAAGACACCTGCTTTTTGGCCCCATACAGTTGCCGCATTAGCTGGGCGGCCTGTGAGATGAAGTGATGGCCTCCACTTTGGCAGGCAGAGGAACTGCCCCATCGCCCATGATGTGGTGACTGAGGAACTCAATGGCGGACAAACTAAACTGGCACTTTTGTGGGTTGATAATTAACCCATGACTGCTCAGATGCTCGAAAAGGGTCCAATGGTGAGCTATGCGGTCAGCCCTGGAGGTATTGGCCACCAAAATGTCATCCAGATAGACAAACAGGAACGGAAGGTCCTTCAAGGCCACTGTCCATGAGGCGCTGGAAAGACTGGGCAGAATTTTTAAGCCCAAAGGGCACCCAAATAATCTCGAAAAGCCCAAACGGGGTGATGACCGCAGTCTTTGCAATGTCCCCTGGGTGTACTAAGAGCTGATGGTAGCCACGCACTAGGTCAACTTTGAAAAAAATTGGGAAGAAAAGTTCTGGATGTGGGATCGGGTAGCGATCTGGGGTTGCGGCAGTAATTGCCACATGGGCACCATCCCCCACCTGGCTCCGGCACCATATGCAGAGGGGAGGCTCAGGCACTGCTGAAATGTCGAACAATACCAAGACTCTCCAATGAAGCAAACTGCCCTAGCGATGGCCAATTTACCCACATCGAGGCGTCTGGCTTGGGCATGGATGGGTGGCCCTTTCGTGACAATGTAGTGTTCAACACCATGCTTGGCCGTGACTGATGTAAAGGTGGGCCAGGTGAGGTCTGGGAACAATGCCATCAGGTTAACGAAGGTGTCAGTTGCCCCCAAGGCACTAGACAGCTGAGATGGACCAGCCCTGTTCTGGTGACTGGAAAGCCCTGGCATCAACCTGCCGCTGGTGTTTTATGTCCACCAGCAGGTTGTTAGCGCATAAAAAAATTGGCACTCAGCAGAGGAGGTGGACACCTTCGCCACCACAAAACGCCACTGGAACCACTGGCCATTAAAACAGGCTGCCTTGACACGAGTGCCATAACTGGCAAAACAGTAGCCTATGCACTCGTATTGCAGAGGAATCGCGGCCAGACACAACATCTGTGAGAATGAGCAGGCTGCCAGAATGGCCGGTGCTCGCTGCCACTAACGAGCACCTTCTCATGTGTTTCTCATCCCCTCAAAACGGCAAGGGGAGTGAATTTTTTTGCTTTGGCACCGAACTGCGTATGGTAGAAGCAGAAGTCTGGTATACCACTCCGCTGCGTGGCCGAAACAATAGCATCGGCATGCGGCGGGGAGCTATCCAAGCACACATGGTTGAACAAGCTGCCAGCCTTGAGGTGTGCACTTTGTCGGCCTCCCTAGCAAGCTCCCCATAGTGTTTAAGCGGGAGCAGCTGTTGTAAGAAAAGCTCCCTAAAAATAAAGCATGACTGATAGTCACCTAAGATAGCTAGCATGTGATCCATCAGCTCTAAAACAAATGCAACAAAACGTTGCAGCAGAAAAAAGGAAAGAAGCAGTTACCACAAGTCGAGTGCCAAAAAGCAGGTGTCTTTATTTCAGCGTGCCTAAAACACCGCGTCCCCACTTGGGCATGTGCGATCACCCCACCGTGCGCGCAGGAGCATAGTTAAGGGAAAATTAATTATGCCTAAAAGGTAGGATACCCTACAATTAAAAGGTGATTAAGTGGTGTTAACCATTACATTTTTTACCTAGTTTAAAAGAAAAAATATGAAAACACACACAGACACAAACACACAATCATAGACCGAATAAGTGTATTGGTAGTGTCAGGCATGCAAGCTGCAAGCAGGGAATCAGTCGGGCAGGCAAGGGATCCAAAATACATTATTTACATTAATTATTTACAATACATTAGTTATTATTTACAAAATACATTATTCTGGGAAGACAGAGGATCACACGGAGCAAACGTTAACACATACCAATGTCCGATCTGGGAAACAGACGAAGACATGGACTGATATACACAGAACAAGATGGAAATGACATCATACAGGTGGGAACAATCAGGGTTATACACGAGGGTAATGAGGGGGCGTGGCACACAGGAGGATCGTACGAGCAGGTTATGACAGAACTCCACCTCCTCCTCCAAGGGAGAAGGAGCGGTAGTCAGACAGTCCGGGACCTCCTTGGGGACTGGGACTGGTGTCAGCTAGGACGAGTGGAGCAGAAGGTGGAGGCAGTGGAACCTCAGGCAGAGCCGGAGCCAGAATAGCAGGCAGAGGCAGGACTTCTGGCGGAGCTGGAGCTGTAGCAGGTGCCTCGGCCTCTGGGAGGGGGTGACGTAGCAGCTGGACCTTGCAAGAACCACAGGGGGTGCTGCAGGACCCTCTGTGGACGGTAACACAGCAGGGGCTTCGGAGGGCAGCACGTCAGCCACCGGGAGTAGTCAGTCAGGAACATTAGGAACAGGCAAAGAATCCAGGGGAACAGGCAAGGCTGGCAATCCGGGGTCAGGCGATTGCTATCGGCAGTAAGAGGGCTAGACTAAGAATCGGTGGTCGAAAAAAAACAGAACAGAGGTCAGGGGAACAGGCAGGCAGAGGAACAGACAGGCAGGGGATTAACGCTCGAAATTCACACTGAAGACTTTCTAATCACTGCGACAGGTATCAGCTGGAAGAGGAAGGCATACAGTAACCAGTCCTGCTGGTTCTCGGGTCCTGCTCTGCCTGCGCCTGACACACTGGGGGCCACCACCTCTGCTCTGCCCGCACCCGGCCCACACGGGGTCGCCGCCTCTGCCCTGTCCGTGCCTCCTGCCCCCAGCCCACAGGGGGGCCGTCGCCTCTGCTCTGCCCCGGCCGCCCAAGGCTGGCACACAGGGGGCCCCCGCACACGTTCCTCCACTGGCACCCAGCCCACAGAGGGTTACTGTCTCTGCCTCCACCCTAGCGGACCTTGCATGGTGCTGGATTCTGCATTTAAAGTAGGAGACAAGGCGTCCCTAAGAACAGCGAGGGCCAAACTGTCTCGAGCCATCTGAGCAGCGAAACACGCCCATGGGCGGGAAATCCACAGCCACTTCAGGGACAGCAGTGACACACGGCGCATGTGGCAGGGTATCCAGGCCATCACCAACTACAGGACAACACCACCTACCTGTGATGGTGAT
>JAODKF010000001.1:38967854-38982769 GCA_026779585.1 Mormyrus proboscirostris | reverse complement strand
GGGGAACGTTATCTCATTTCACTGTGTACTGTACCATGTATATTGTTGAAATGACAATAAAGCAACCTTGAACCTTGGTGGAGGTCCAGCAGAGGGCCAGGCCAGTTCTCTGTCTCTTGAAAGGGGAGACGGGGACACACCAGGCGGACCAACTGCCCAGACCCAGTCCCTTCCTCGTTGCTCCCCAGTTCCTGCCCTACGGACTCCTCCTTGTCATTCCCCAGTCCTGCAGTCCCTTCCTCATCACCCTCCAATTCCTGTCCTGTGGCCTCCTCATCGCTTTCCAGTTCCTGTCGTATGTCCTCCTCGACGTTCCCCAGTCCTGCAGTCCCATCCTTGCCGTCGCCCCCTAATTCCCATCCTCGTCCTGCTGTCATCTCCTCCTCGTCCTCCAGTCCACCACCAAGCTCACATCCCACCCAACCTTTCCCTTTTCTGTTTCCTGGCCAGCTGCCCCAACAAGTCCCATTTTTGCCCTTACCTTTCAGTTTATCTGCCCCATTTCAATCCCAGTCTCATGTTCCTGTTCCTTTCCCTTCTGGTTCCCCTACACCATTTTGTTTCCCACCTTATGTTCCAGGTTTTGTTCCTCAGTCTCCAAGTCCATTCCCGAATCTGTTTGTTTCTGGTGATCCCTTGTCTAGTGTTCTTGTCCCAGCTCCTGGTGTCTGCCCTGTTTGTTTTTGTTCTGCTCTTGTCTGAGTTCTTGGTTTTGTCTGTTCAAATCCTTGGTTCTTGTTAGTGGGTTCCCTGTCCTGTTCTGCATCTTGTCCTGTCCGATCTGTGGCTCTGGCAGTGTCTGTGTGTTCAGTGGGGGGGCACTGTCAGGGTCAGTTGTCAAACTCCTTAGTGTGTTTCCCCTTTTTCTGAGACTGCCACATGGCTCAGTGAGCTAATTGTGTGTGGCCACTAAACCCCTCTCTCATGTGTTCAAATCCTGCCCACCTCTGTGTGTTTGTAGATTTTTTTTATAGTGTTTTATTTGTATCAGTTTTCTACTTCCTGTATTTTGTAACTTGTATTCAGTTTTGTTTTTTTTGCTTTGTGCCTATGGTTGTGTTTTTACCTGTCTTTGTTATTCCCCTAGTGTTAATCTGTTTCTTAGTTTCTCTGTTAACTTTCAGTTTCTTGATTTAATTAGTCGTTTCACCTGTTGCCTGTTTTCTTGTGCCAGTCCTTGTATGTTCAACCCTGATTGGATAATTGTTTCATTTCTCACTCCTGCTGCATCATTACCAGGTTATGTTTCTTTATATATGTTCCCGCCTTAGTTCAATTTTTATTTTTATTTATTTAACCAGGTTTGTCCCATTGAGATTACAGATCTCTTACAGTTCCCTTGTGGGTCATTGTTTGAGGTTTGTTGTTGGTAAAGATGTTTAAGATATTACATAGTTAGTGTCTCTGTGTTTTTTTTTTTTTTTTTTTTTTTTAGTTTTTGTTTATCCTCTTCAGTTTTTCACCCCACGTGGTCCTTGTGATTTGTGTTTCTAGTGTTTTGTTTAATAAACCCTGTCTCTTTGCTCCTAGAGCTCCACCTTTTTCTGCCTGCACCATGCCACATCCCCGCTCCAGACCCACCCAGGTCCATGACTCCTAGTCTGCCAATCCAAAGGAACTGTCCCCAGCCATCATGCAATGTTGAATGTCAGCTAAGACAGCCTAACAATACCTAGAGCTTTCAAGAACTCAGTGCAAATCTCATCCACCGCTGGAGCCCTACCACTGAAGAAATTTGTGACAACTTAAGTGACCTCAGCCTCTTTGATAAGTCTTCCAGCTGTACTTTGTCCAAGGAAGGCTTATCAGTGGGATACAGGAGGTCCTTGCAATATTCCTTCCACCACCTGGCTATATCACCATTTGAGGTCAAAAGTTCTCCACCCCTGATGTAAACAGCGTGGGTAAACCCCCCTCCTAAGTTGCCTGATGGATTGCTATAATGCTTTCTAGGCTCCACATAAGTCATTTTCCTAGATCCCACCAAACTCCCCTCACACCTTTGTTTTTTTCTTTCAGCAATTGTCGAAGCCACATTGTGCTTGACCTGCCGGTATCTGTTAGGTGTTTCAGAAGTCCCACCAGTCAAACAAGCTCAGAAGGCTTCCTCCTTCAGCCTGACAGCTCCCTTTACAGCTGGTGTCCACTAGTGGGTTTGCGAATTGCTACCACAACACCTTATGGCCACTGCTCCACACAGCTGCTTCTGCAATGGAATCCTGGGACATCGCCCATTCAAGCTCAATATCCCCTGACTCCCTTGGGATGAAGTTCTGTCAGAGGTGTGAAGTGTAGATCTTCCGGACAGGGGCCTCCACTAGATGTTCCCAGCACACCACCAGGTGGTGGCATGTTGACTGCTCAGCTCTTCTCTTTACCCGAGTGTCCAAAACATGTGGATGCAGATTCAACAGTACAATTAAGAACCGATCATTGAACTCCAGCCTATGGTGTTCTGGTACCAGGTGCACTTATGAACACCCTTATCTTCAAACATCATGTTCATTAGAGTTCATTTGACTTCTGGTTAGCACAGAAGTCAAATAACAGCCCCACTGGGGTTCAGATTAGGCCATTCCTTCCAATCACACCTCTCCAGGTTTTACTGCTGTTACCCACATCCCCCAGCAGAACAAAAGTGTGGGGGACATTCCAACACCTTGTCCAAGAAGGCTGGATACTCTGAACTGGTGTTCAGTGCATATGCGCTGACAACAGTCAAAGCTTGTCCCCTGACTCAAAATTGAAGGAAGGCGACCCTCTCGTTCACCGTGGTAAAGTGCAGCATACTGACACTGAACTGGGGGGTTATAAGTATACCCATACCTGCCCGGTGCCTCTCACCATGGGCACCTCCAGAGTGGAATAGAGTTCTATTCCTCTTGAGGAGTTTTGTTGACCAGACCTGCACGTTAAGGTGAGCCCGACTATATCTACTTGGTATCTTTGTACCTCCCATGCTAACTCAGGCTAGATTTCCAACCAGAACGGTGACATTCCGGGTGCCTAAAGCCAGATTTTGTCACTGATGATTGGCCCACCGAGGTCTTGGCCTTCGGCTGCCAAAGGATCTACATTATACCCACCCCCTAAGACCCTACTGTACATGCAGGTTGTGGGTTCACGGGACGGTGGGGTCCCTTGCTGACCACAAGTTGTTTCTACACTAGTGGGGGACCCCAAAGTGAGTCAGGCCCCATGGATAGAAGCCCAGCCCCCAGGTACGCACCCATGAGTTCCATGGCCTGGCTTCTGGGCAGGGCCCCAATCTCCCCAATCTGGGCGACATCACATCTCACATCTGAATGTTTTGCGTCATGGGAGTTTTCTGAATTGCACTTAGTCCTGCAGGCTCACCTAAGACCAATTTGCCTTGGGAGACCCTAACAGAGCATTTGACTCAGACAACATAGCTCCTAGGATCACAGAGGCACACAAACCCCTCCACCATGATAAGGTGGTGATTCTTGGAATAATACATTATAATGCATTTCCAGTATTTTTTGTTACTTTTCTGTTACATGGGACTGATAAAGAATGCCTACATACAGTCTACATAAACGTATAGCTATATGTTTTTTCCCCATCATAAAAATGAATTCTTCAATTCAGATGGGTTCTGCTGGTTCATTGCTTCCAAGACCAAAAAAGACAAATGTATATAATTGAGAAAAGTACTGTTAAAACCTTAAATATTTATCATAAGTGTTATCACCTGTGAACTCGACCTTCTTGACCTCTTCTTTTTCCCTCCAAGCCAATTTGGCCTATCCTCTGAAGAGCAGACTGAGTTTCCTCAAAAACCAAAAGCAACAGAGTCTCACATGAGTAATGCTGAGCACCCTGCCTGACTGCTTCAATGAAAAACTAATCATGTATTCATTTAGGTAATCAAACATGCTTCATGGAATCATTAGGAGGAGCAATCAGATGTGATTTATAGAAGCAGCATGACAGACATGATACTATCTAGATTCAAATACAACTATCGTGTATGATATTCAGAGAAGAATGCTAGATTGTAATTTCACATGAGATTGCCTAGGACAGGTGTCGGCAATCTGCGGCTCATGAGCCACGTGCAGCTCTTTTCATAATGATACATGAATTGACATTTTCATGTCTTAACATATTATGATAATACTCTCGTAAAGATAAATCATTTATTTATCGGTTAATATTATTGTTTTTCATTTAGATATTTCTTTTGCTATATGTGAATGGGGCAGTCCGTCGCACGCTTCTGTTACGTCTTAACTGCATAATTTACATCTTCCTCAAAATCATTCGCTAAAATGAGATTACGTCTCTGGTTAAATGGTATGCTTTCCGGAGTTTTCTTAAAAACCTGGATGTACGCTTCAAAGTTTATTGGGATTCCTAATTCTTTCATAAACTTTTTGTAGTAAATCATCACCATGCCTTCCCAGATCTCTGATTTGCATACACTGTGTGCAGAATTATTCGGCAAGTATTATTCCTGGAGATCATTTTTAGCAAAAGTCAGGCAGACTTATAAAAATGAATTCAGAAGCTTTCTTCTGCACAAGGTAAATTTATTAAGAGAGAAAATATTACATTTGACTTTCACAAACAAAAATAAAAGAAAAATGCTTGATTATCAGTTTGCAGAATTATTATACAATCAAAAATTAAGTGGATTTTCAACATCAAGAAAAATAATAAGAAACATTTTTTGTTATTCAGTATATATAAGGAATAACAAGCTATCAGCCATCATATACAGCCCACTACACCCAGTTTAATTACCAATATAGTCAATTTTCTTCTCAATGACCATTATGAGCCTGTTGCCCACTGAACCAATCAGGTTTTTTATTTGATCCTGTCCTATATTAGCTGAGTCAGTTCGGAACAACACCTAGAAGCTGCTCTGAGAAGGGTACTGCATGCTACCTTGGTAAATCTCACACTTTGGTAAGGCCCAGTAGTTCTCATTGGGGTTGAGTCAGGTGATGAAGGGGGGCAGGTCATAATTCAATCACATTTCTAGGCCAATCTATGAAATACTTTGATGCATAGGGAGGGGCGTTGTCTTGCAGGAATATCATAACCTTTTAGAAAGCTGCTGACTTCTTCTTGTGCCAGTGTTTGAAGAAGGTATCTTCTAGAAACTGGCAGTAGACCTTAATTTCTACACAATCTGCAAGTCAGAAAGATATGACAAGTTCATCACTGATAATTTCAGTCCATGTCATCTCTCCTCCACCAGCTTATTGGTGCTTAAAGAGAATCTCCATCCACTGGCCCATCCATCTGCTCCATAAAGAGTCATTTTCATCTCATCTGTCCACAAAAACTATGTACCATCAGTCTTGAGATGTGTCCATGCCCATTCTTAATGTTATACCTTACATTCCTTATTGAGTGGAGGCCATGTTTCAGCGTTTATGACCTTAGGAATGTCACGCAGCACACTGTACCTAGAAGTTCTGGAGATTCTGTTCAGATTGCAGTTTTGAAAAATGATGGCATTTGATGCTCCGGAGTTTCTGGAAATCTCCCCTTTAATTTGACACAGAACTTTGGCAGTTCATCTATGTTATCTTCTCTCTACAAGTCTCTTCAGTCCACTTCGGCTGTTGGCAACAAAACACTTGATTATACAGTGATCACATTTCATAAGTCTGGCAGTTTCAATCGTTTTGCATCCCTCTGACTGGTACTTTGCTATTTTATTTTTTCCCTGCTCTCTGTAAGGTCCGCTTTGGCCCATTTTAATAGTAATATTAATTTACTTAATAATTCTGCACAGGAAAGTATCTTTTTCCTGTTTTTATCCGAACAGAAAGTATTCAGACCAAATACTGAACATTTTGCTATTTTTAAAAAGTTAATTCTTAATTAGAGATTCATCTAGACTCAAAGTATTGGTCGGTTGAGAAGATACAAGTGAAATACACACTTGCCTAATAATTCTGCACACAGTGTAAGTCCAGTTCATACACATGGCTAGTCCTGGGCCACATCAGAACAAGCTCTCCTCCACGCTGGACCCACCGCAGTTCATGTACTGTACTGTCTTCAGAGGGCGGAATCTCACTCACACTTCACCTGGCCCTATCCCATCTAGATAACTATAACTATTATAACTTCAGCATTCAACACCATCTGCACCTCAGCAGCTGATAGGTAAGCTGTACATGCTCGGAATGAACACCTCCACTTGAAACTGGATTTTGGACTTCCTCACTGAGAGGTCCCAGACAGTCCAGATCAACACAAGCTTCAACGCTATCAATCTGAGCACAGGTGCCCCCTAGGGTTGCATGCAGAGCCTGTTGCTCTTCATGCCTCTGACCCACGACTGCACCTCCAGTTCCAGCACGAACCATATTATCAAGTTTACAGATGATATCACAGTAGTGGGTTTCATCAGGGTCAATGACAGCACGTCGTTCAGAGAGGAGGTGTGACAGCTAGCAGCCTGGTGCAAGGACAGTAATCTGTCTCTTAATGATAGTAAGACAAAAGAGCTGACTGTTGACTTCAGAAGGACCAAGGCTGGCCACTCGCTGCTCTTCATCGACACCACCACAGTACAGAGAGTGATGAGCACCAAGTTCCTTGGTGTTCACATCGCAGAGGACCTCTCCTGGACCATGAACACCAGTTCCCTGACAAAAAAATCCCAGCAACAACAAAAAGATCCCTGTACTTTCTGCGTCAACTGAAGAAAGTGCAATGCATCAAACCTATGCTCACCACCTTCTACAGAGGCACCATGAAGAGCATTCTGACTGTATTACAGCTGTATTACAGTCTGGTGTGGAAACTGCCATGCCTCAGACCGCAGATCCCTCCAGAGGATTGTGCAGACAGCTGAGACAATCAACGGAAGCTCTCTACCCAGCCTGCAGGACATTTATACCTCCCACTGCATCCGTATGGCCACCAGAATTGTGGCTGACCCCCATCATCCTTCCCACAGACTATTCACCCCCCTTCTATCTGAAAGAAGATTCTGCAGCATCAGGAGCAGATCTGCTAGACTGTGCAATAACTTCCCCCAAGCAGTCCGGGTCCTGAACACCATGCTGCCTCTTCCCACATTGGACTATCTCCTTAACATTTTAAGAAATGTTTTTAATCATATTGCATACTTGCACAACTGCTCATATATACAAAATGTAAATGTCACAAGATAATTGCGCAGCAGTACACATGTAATACACTGTCAACATATTTGCACTGTTTCTCATAGTCCATAGTCTGTAGCTTATTGTTGCATAATGTATATTGTATTGTGTAAAGATAGCCAAACGATTGCTGTTTAATAGGTGGGGATTTGGCCAGAAAAATCAGAGTCAGTTTGAGAATGGACAAAATAATTTAATTTCAGGCTTAATAAAAAGGAAATCAAGCAATATCCATTAACTAAATTTAAATTAATCAATAATATTGCAAGAAAAAAAATCCAAAATTAAAAAAAAAATTCACAAAATTCAGCAACAGTCTCAACCTGCTAGCCGTTAAATGCGGACGACAAATTACACCACTCACAGAGCAACATGACAATGAAGACTCCCCACATAAGACTAAATAAACAAACATATAACAGGTGGCCAGCACCATTTATAAGCAACGGTGAACACATAACACTCAATTAACACCTAAACAACAAGAGAGACTCTAAGACAAAAGCACAAGTTCTTGCATATGCAAATAAGCAGATTAACTAAATAAATACAAAAACATCCATCCTAGCAGCACAAGAAAAGACACAATACAGAGGTGGCTCGATCAAGGCCGCCTTTGTCATCCTCATGGCTATAACCAGCATGGACTAGGCCAATTAGTCCCAGACTAATAAGATAAATAACATTGTTTCCTTACGGCACCCTTTTGCTGTCGGACAGTTGCTACCAGCCCAAAAACCGCAACAACATTCACTCCACAATGGTAATCATTATATGCACATAAACATCTCTCTTGTGCTCAGGTTTGCGCCCCTACCTAAGCACAATAAATGTCCACAGCAAACAGGATAGTCTTGCATTTCCTTTCTATTGCATATACATTACATTTATCAACACCAGTTCAATGTTCGCTCGATAATGTTTGCGAATGCAAATGTAAAAATCCATGGACAAGTGTGTATGTGTGCGGACACGAACGTCTGTGTGTGCATTTATGTGTAAATCCAGTCTCCATGAAGGGCTTCTCTGTGTGGTCACTCCATTACCATTACATATTGTCACCAGCCGCCCATGTGAGCTCCCCTTTTTAGATAGTTTTATTTAATTTTTTTAGGTATGCGTGTAATCTGATACATGTCCATATGGGGCGGTATTATTAATTTTTGAAAAATATGAGATGCACAAAATTTCTTAGAAACTGATGATGCAAAATTCACACAGAATAAAATCTTAAAGAACCCTTCTGTAAAACTATTACTACGCAGAATTTTAAGCTTTGTTTCACACAAGTTAAAATTCACCTAACATTCAAGGCATCACTGTTCCACAGGAAGGGTATAATATGACATATATACAAAGAGAACTTGAATGGACAGTCTTTGCAGTTATGTTGTCATTTGAAGCCCAAACAAGTATTTTCTCTTCTCTTGCTATATAACTGTGGTAAGGATTCACATTTATAAAATTTAAGATTGATTGTATTAGAATGTATTGCAGGTCTAAAAGGTAAGTGCTGTAGTTTCAACACCAAGAAATCGCTTCATTCCTTCAGTGAAGAGCATCCTTGATGATTGATTAATCCTACAAGCAAATGTAAGCCTAAAACAATTACATAATGCCTGCCTTGTGCCACTTAATAGAATAAACTGGAAATTAATAGCCACCATGTAATCTTTGATATAGTACTGAATATAATAACATTTAGCCATTTCCACAAAGTGCTCTAAAATGAAATTATTTCTCTCTCAAGTCCTTAATGAAGTGCAACAAAACAACATATTTAATATACAGTAGATAATGTGCCTGTCTGACATCCAACTGTACAGTTTGGCACATCCAAAATGAAATGGAAGATTGTAAAGACTAAGGTCTGGTCAAGTTGACCTAATGTAGGATCACACATGCACATATGATAGAGCTTAAGTTCCAGGTGGCCTGAGACAAGGCCTAGCCTGGTACGAGAGGTACCCATTAGCCTAAGCACCAAAGGGGGGTTAGTGACCCCACACACACAAACACACTTAAATACACAAACACACCCACCCAGACACACACTTTTAACAAGGGAAGCCAGCACTCCAACTTTTATGGCCCAAAGATTTAGGGACATACAGACAGCAGAGTGGACCTCAAGGACAGGGGTCCCTCAACTTGACACGCAACCCCCTCCCAGTCATCCTGCCTTATATATCACTCACCCAACAGACCAACACCCTAAAGAAAGTTTAAGTTTGGCTTTTGTATACCCTGTATATTGATTTCCTCATGACTCCAAGTCTCAATATATAGATAGGTTATGTTTGTATGTGTCCTTAGACAATCTTAGTGTTTTGTGTGCCACCATGTTCACGAAGTATCACCTATTTTACCCCTTTACACTTGAACATTCACATAAATTTGAATAAACAAGTATGTATGGCTATCACTCATGGTTACAAGTCCAGGAGAATCTTGAAAATTGAATTGTCTAACCAAGAATCTTAGTGTGTCCGAGCTTTCAGAGATTTTCCTTTCTTTGTGTAACAACCCCCCCCCCCCCCTTTTCTTCCACATTCCTTGGTGGCCCTTATCTGATCTTTTTGTCCCGTTAGCAAGCTCTTTGTGCTACATTAAAAGAACTGAATTAAGGTGTACATTATCCATACTGGAGAAGATCTATTGTGATAATCCACACCAACCAAAATATGTTGTTCCAGATGTACGATTTAAATTTGTATTACCACACTCTAACGGCCCCGCCTATATAAGGATAAGATGTGCTGTTTGAAGGTGAATATGTCATGTTATGTTTGTACAAAGCGTAACATCTGTTGAGATGCAACCCAGAAACACCTACACCGTATACTGATGTGAGTCAGTAACATGCATTGTATTAAATACTTGCTAATTAATTAATACATATGGTATGGGGTGTGAGCTGCTAGGCTGGTATGACATGTTTGGTATCAAACTTATGGAAAATCACTCCTGATTCTAAATATGGTCAGTGGTTACCATACAAGTGTATGTATCAGAAGTTACACCAGCCTAATGAAAATCATCAGTAAAGTGGAATCAGTCTGGCCATGAATTCCAAAAGGACTGATACAGACCCCCTTCCGAAAGCCTGCCAAATTGATGATCAGCCATTGGTCCAGGAGTCAAATTCCTAGTCATCCCTCTGCATGAACGTTAGACCATAAAACCCTGGCACCTCAGAATAAAGCCAGGAGAGGAGAGAAGAAAAGAGGTAAGTGGCGGGAAAGACCATCAGCCCGAGGAGAAGAGAAGCCCAGACGAAGCCCTCCTGAAGCCTGGTCAGTGAAGGCCCAGCGGCACAGAAAACTGCAACCCAGACAAAGCTTCCCAAAGAGAGAGAATCAAAAGGGCTCCACTCCAAAACTGCTCCAACACCATGCCATCCTGAAGTGCCGACATCACAGCTGCTTATCAGCCTCTGCAGCCAACTGCCAAGACCATCCCCTTTTCTGTAACCAAGTAAACCAACCTCCTCTTATTCTAACAACCTAAGCTGTTCTGTTAACCTGCTGCTTCACTTTAAGGTCGGGTTTCCGCAAACTGCTTGCTTTGCAGAACAGTATTTCCCTTTTACAGTTACTCATTTAAATCTGGTCATTGCATTTTCATAATTACATTGTTTGTTGCCATTCCATCATTTCGTGTTGTTGTTTATGTTAGGTGTAATGTCTGTCTTATGTTAGTTAGGAATAAATGCATGTCTTTTACACACCTTCAGCCTCCGTTCATTGAGTGCTCACAATAGTCCCTGCCTCTGTGCGATCTAGCTACTATGCTCTGAAATCTCAAACTCGCCTAAAATATCGCGAGAATCTCTCGCATCGCCCATGAGGGGAGCTTTGCTACCAATCATTTATATTATCTGGTGATGCAGCTCGCTGGACGAGCCTTCTAACCCAGGTTACTGAGCGATACTGGTAATTAGTGAATCCCATTTTAGTCTCACGTTAACGGACTCACAGGGATACAGCAATTGAGTTTGGAGAAGCCAATCATTTGGTATAACAATTGGTTAATAATCAGCATTAAATGATGATTAATTAAATTTTAATTAATGTCAAAACATATTGGTGGAGATATTAAAATTACCTGAGCTAATAATTCCTACATAATGATCTCCCATGTTCTAGCAATCTGTTCACTGACTTCATAGGGAGAGTCACCAGAGACATCAATGTTGCTGCCGATGCTGTTGAGGCCTGGATCCAGGACACTTGCAAACCCAAACATTCAAACTCCTCACTCTCTCTCTTGAGAGCCCCAATTAGAGCCTTCTTTGACTCGTGTATAACTTTGACAAAGATCACAGCATCATCGGCTAAGTCAACATCGGTGAATCTTTCCTTACCAATGGATGACCCACAGCCACAGGACCCCATAACCTTTCCCATCATCCACTCAATGCAAGCACTGAATAGAGTAGGAGCAAGAAAACACCCCTGACAAACCCCAGAATCAACTGGGAAGAACACAGATGTTCTGCCTCCACTCTGCAGATAACCCACAGTACCAGTGTACAGGCCCACCATGACATCCAGCAACTTCGGAGGATTCCACAAAGTCTCGGGATGTCCCACAGGGCAGCTCAATCAACTGAGTCAAACACATTATGAAAATCGATAGAGGGTGCAAAGAAACTCTGCCAATATCCACATTTGTGCTTGATAAGAACCCACAGTGCAAAGTTGTGGCTGATGGTATACATGCCAAAAACTAGAGTGCTTCTGATGCTGGTAGGCAAGCAAATGATCATAGATCTGGTTGAGGATAACCTTACCTGATATTGAGAGCAGTATTTTCCCTCTATCCCCCTGATCACTCTTCCCTTTCCAGATAGAAACAATATATCCCATGATGGCCATCTCCCAAACGGAATCTTAGACTGCTTGCCATGCCAGGAAGACAGCCTTTCCACCAGCCTGGAGAAGTTCACCCCAACCAGCACTGATCCCTATGTCCTTCCCTATCTCAAGCTGGTTCACCACCTGTGCAATTTCAGTGAGATTGGTTCACAGCTAATCAGAGGATCAGCCTCATGAACTGTGTACCTAGAGATGTCCAATGTCATAGCTGGAGAATCAGCTTTAACCCTGTGGAGTCGGCCATCCCGCCAGCAGGATATGAAAGAAATTTTGCCAAAACGTTTAAATAACTCGAGTTTTTTGTCATATAAACATTTAAACCTTGGATGGTCTACTTTTCAAATATATATATGATAATGGACGTTTTGAAATGAAGACAGATTACGGATTTAGAAAGTGTTTTTTTCATGATTCTATATAATGATTTCAGCAAGATATAAATTTAAATACATGACAAAGATACGCGGTCGATGATGCCCTTGTCCCCAGAGCGTTAAAAATAGTGAATTATTTCATTTCCGTTAAATCTGCATATTTATTTTTCATTTTTCATTCCATCTAACAATTAACCGTGGAAAGGATTTTAATGTTGCTACTATTCTTGAGTTTCAAATTGCCTTTCCAAAGTGATGGGTGCGGGGTGCAGTGACATTCCAGACTGATGGGCCATTGACAGTATGCAAACTACTATAAGTTTGGCGACACCTATCTCATCAATATTCATTGTGCAGGTCACTGACTTTGCGAAAAAGAGTCTCACTCCAAAGTTGTAACACTTTAGTAATTAAACCACATAAAATTTCTGAATGTCTCATTCACCTATGTGTAGCCAACGCCTGTGTCTATGAGCCTCCGAGCTCAAAAGTCTTGGCTAGAAATGTTTATAATGTGATTTTTTTACAATTTCTCAGCATATCTAAAGAGGTTTTGAAAAGTACATGTTTAAAAGTAGAACAGATATATAAAAAAATAGAATAACAACATTCTAAGTGGTCTCAGATTATTGGTGCTGAGTTTGTACGGAATAAAAGCACATGTAATACTTTGGGATAAATGTTTTTTAGATATGTGAAATATTTTAAAATGTCAAGGCATGTCAGACTACCCCGAAGGTGGCTGAGAGGCCTCAGATTCCAGAGGGTTAATTAGCTGCTCAAATAGGCTGTCCAAGTGGACCACACTTGCAGTGTCATCCGTGAGAACCGTTCCATCACCTTCCCTGACTGCAACTCTCAGGTGTATTTAATGCTTTGTTTCCTCTGTAAGCAGTATTTGGGTCGCTAGACTATATATGGCGTGTCATTTGCTCACAGATTCCTCTAAGAAATGCCTCCTTATCTGACCTCAGAGCCCTTGCAGCCATCCTTCTCAGTTGCTAGTATAAACCAGACCATGCCATCAAGTCATGAACTGTGACTCCACTCGGTAATATCAAGGGTTCCCTGTGAGATGAATGACCTCCTTCTGGAAACATCAGCAGCATCAATACAACCCTCAGCAACCTTCAAGGTCTTGTCATGGAAGGTGTCCTACATCACATTAGAATCAGCAGTACAAACTCATTAAAAACAGCTTGATCTTGATGTCTGTCCAGGTCCAGCCTCATTCTCCTAGTAGGTGGTAGCTTACTGTACCTAGGCTGAATCTTCAGAGTAGCAACAACAATTCTTTGGTCAGAATTCACAAACTGGGCACTTCTATACACCCTGCAGTTCTGTAAGAGCTTCCAGCATCTGCCCACAAGGATGTGATCGATCTTCTTCACCGTACCACTAGTAATGGAGTACCAAGTCCAATGATGCGGCACTGGGACACTGGAACCAAGATCCAGTCATCATCTGCAGCCCCTGACCTTTTACAAAGTCAAGGAACATGAAGCCATTTTCTCCATGGTCAACAGACCCATGGGGACTGAGAGTCGTCATAGCCAGCCCTGTTAGTGCCAGTAGTCACACTGAAGTCACCCAGTGGGCACCTATCAACCATGGAGTGAAGTTGCAAGTAAAATGTCTCCCACACTGAGACCACAGTTGGAGTATACACTGAGATCACAGACAAGACACCCAGAGAGTGTCTTAATCTGAGTCTCATAATATGCTTGTTGAAAAGAATGACGTTGGACAGCAGCAGGAGGAGCTAATCCATGACAGCAACAGCTACTCCCGTCAGACCGACTAGATCAATAATAGATATACCCACTTGCAGAGATCTGGCGACTACCTGGTCTGCATACCTCAGAGAGTGCCGCCACTGAAATGCTGAGTTTATGAAGCTCCTCTGACAGCAGAGGAAAATGGTCATTACGGACAGACAAGATATTCTACACACCTACCTGGATGGGTCACCTCAGATCAGGACCCAAGTGATGCTATGCAGACCCCATTGGCTCTCCGGCACTTTCAGTTCTTCAGGGGATGAGGCTCCCAAAGGCTTTCCCCCATGACCTACATGATGCGTGCAGTCTTCCTCAGGGTGGCTGCAGCAGAGCTACTTCAGCCCTTTGGGAAGTTCTTACAGTAGCCGGAGTACAAACCCCACCACCAACCCTCAAATTTTTCTCTGAAAGTTGGAAGACCGTTTGCAGAGTCAGATGCAGTTTAACGTCATACCCAGTAAAAATTAGCTTAAAGACTTCGCTTGGTGCTAACATGTAGCAGCTAAGCATGATTTCTATTAATCTCCTCTACAAACTTGCAAAATATGTAAGGAATAATTGACGATGGGCCGTTGAATTATTAGAAAAATAATGCACACCCGAGGTGGTGATGCGACCACGATGCGAAGCGGAGTTATTTTTTTTATTTTTCTAATAATTCAACGGTCCGGAGTCAATTATTCCGCTTATACTACGGTTGCCACACCTCAAGACATCGAT
>JAODKF010000001.1:38930617-38943117 GCA_026779585.1 Mormyrus proboscirostris | reverse complement strand
ACATCACGCATGGCAATATTACACAACATGCTACAATGAATGCTGCAACCTTCTGAGGGCTGTATTGTAATATTCCACCTGACTTACACTATGTAACTAACTATCTGAAATGCATTTTCGGCAGTCCAGATGTCGTTTCAAATACAGTGCACACTTAATGCTGACGATTAATACGCAAGATTTTTTTGTTCTTTACTTACGCCACTTAAATGCACCACTGACTTTACATATGGTTTTTGTTGGTCAAAAGTGTACTGTAATTTTTCTGCCTTAAAATAGCAACACACTGACAATGCACCCAGCCACACCTCAAAAAAAACAGCACTTTTACGAGCAAAGCAGGTGCAAAATCATTTGCTATTTTGATGACATGTGTGCATGGCGTGAAAATGAGCAATGTGCTGGTATGAAACTAGCAAACAACTTTGTGTCATGCTTGGCACTGGTGGAATATAGGACCCAAGGTGTTGCAATGGTCCAGTCAAAGTTCAGACCTCAATCAGATTGAAATGCTGTGGCAGAACGTTAAGCATGGGCAAAAACTCCTTGGCAATAATATGAGAGACTGATAAAGTCAAACAGAAAACGATTACTACCTGGTAAGGAATAGATGATTTTGTGTGGTACATAAAACCATAGAACTGTAAGAAGGTGTACTTTTTTCACTTGAATGCATATGGGAAATTTGGCTGTGTTGTCATCCACTCCGGCAAAACAAACTCCCTAAATGAACTTCCCATGTTTTCTGCATTCTCCAAGTTTTCCCAAACATAAATTCTTAGACTCAAGATGCCACAATGTCAATCACTTATTGTTGTTCAGACTTTGTACTTTTAGTCCTGTTTTTTGTCCCTTGGATAAGATCAAAAATTGGTTTATAATATGTACCCTACTACCAGGAACATAGGAACAACCAGGGGGATGTGTATGATTCAGTCACCCCCCAGTAAATAGACTTGTTTTTGCACTACATATACCAAAACCAGTGTTCCTTTAAATTTAAGACAGGTAATTATCTGAAGCCAAAGGGTTCTAACAAACACCATGGCATTATAATATCATAGTATTCTTAGTATGCTTCTTGGTTTCATGAAAGTACAAGTATGGACGTAGCTGAAATCCAGTGACATGATCTTCAAAAATATATATGTATATTTCTTGAATATAATCTAGTAATTGATTTCTCACTTCCATTGGGAATCTCTATGACCTATGCCTTCCCAAGCCATGCTGATACTGTGAGCTAATCCAGATGTACCACTGTATCATTATCTCCTGGTGAACTTTGACCTTAACCACTTTGGGGGCCCAGATGAAAGCACTTCCTCTATACTGAAGCACTTGGGAGTGTTTGAAACACCCCCTGTTTGAAGCCCCTCTCAGCAGGGAATTCATGAATTATTCATGAGCGACCTCCAGAGGGAGGGACAATAGTAAATGTAATGTCTGTCATTGGGGAACAGCATGCCAAATAAGCTTCCATGTGCAGCACAGAAAGAATTTGACTGTATCTATTGAGTACAGTACATGCCGCTGTATCCACGCTGATGTTAAATATATACTCCCTTTTGTACTTGCCATCATGCCAGACTATGTACGGATTTACAAAATATGTAGCTGCCTTTGATGAATCAAAACATGGACATTCTTGGACCATCATACAGACATGGACAAATTTGTTGGCACCCTGCTACAAAAAAACATAACTTTGAAATAACTTGACACTGACAAGTTTAATGGCATCCCTTATTGTTCATTCTGTATTGAACACAAATCAGACATTGTACATTGCCTTTGATTACCAATTCAGTTGAATATTATATAATTAAACAAATTAAAATGGCACAGACAAAAACAAAAAATGGTACCCTTAATTTAATATTTTGTGGCACTACCTTTTGCAGCAATCAGTCTCATCAGTCCAAAGGGCATTCTCCCAGAAACTTTTGGGCTTGTCAACATGCATTTTGACCCATTCCACTCAGGCTTTTTTTATGTTTTTCTGTCAATAGTGGAACCCTCCTGGGTCTTCTTCCACAGAGCCCATTATTGTTCAAAATGCGATGGATGGTGCGATCAGAAAGTGACATACCTTGACCTTGGAGTTCAGCTTTAATGGTTTTCGATGGTTTCCTTGGCTTTTTTCCTACCAACCGTACTATCCTTCTGATCAACCAGGGGTTGCATTACCTCTTTCATCCATGACTTGGGAGGTTGGCTACAGTCTCATGAACCATATACTTTTTAATAATAATGGCAACTATGGTCAAAGGAACATGAAGCTGCTTGGAGATGGTCTTATAGCCTTTACTTTTAAAATGGTTATCTATAATCTTCGTTCTGAGCTCCTCAGACAGTGCTCTCTTTGGTCCATGTTCAGTGTGGTGCACACGATAATACCAAACAACACAATAGCATGATCCTTCCCTTTAAATAGGCAGAATGGCTGATGAAAAGCTTGAAGACACCTGTGATACTAATTAAGGTTAAACACATATTGAAACTGATTGAAACATGACTATAATGCAAGAATAAATTGCTTCATTAGGGGTACAAACAAATATGTCCATACTATTTTAGCATATATGTTAATATATATATTGTGATTACATACTAAAGACATGCAGGTATACATTAGGCAATGACTTTTAATTGAATCACTTTTTAGGAGAATTTAAGCATTGTTTCAATGAGTACCCACAAATTTGTCCATATCTGTATGTTACTCATACATATCAAGAGATGTAATGTTCATTGGATCTATGGAACATCAAGATCCATTAAGCATAAAATTTCCTGTTGGACATAAATAGTATCTATGAAATCTTATTGAAATAATTAAAACTAATAACAACAATAGAGTTTGTTCATTCTTGGGAGGCAAGTTAGCACAACCGCTCTTCCCAAAACTACAAGTACAATCTTTTTAGTATTGAGAAACAGAAGTTGGTTTATCTGCCCCCTACTGGAAAATATTAAACAAATGTTTTACAGCATTTGTAAAATTTCCCTTTTATAACGAGTTTATAGGTCCTGCTGAAGTTTGTCCATTGCTGTTGCAGCCTTGCAAGAAGAGAGAATATTTCAAGCCAAGCTCTAAGAATTATTAAGTTTACAGTCGTTAATTCTGATAAAAAGACAAATAACCCATTACAGTTATTATGTATTTTCAATAACTAACCTAATATAATGAAATAAATATACATTTTATGCTTGTTTTAAACTTATGTCCATAATTATATTACTATTATTTTTATACTACTTTATAAAAAATGGCATGTTGCAGTTTGTACATTGATCTTATTTCTGCTTATCACATTACAGCCGAAAGAAAATGCCCTTGAACTAGCCTTCATAGTACAAGTAATAATGATACTGATAGGAATTCCTCTGTGTTTTCACAGTAATGCAAATGCTGCACTACAGAAGAAAACATTGTCCTGTCCTTTGAATCCCTCGTTACTTTCGGCTTCACGGTAAAGCATTACAATGCTTTAGTGATATCTATTTATTACACACCTCATGTCTTCCATTCGATTTTGGTGTTTTCATAGTGATATTCACCATAAATGCATTGCATTTTTGATACCTGTAACTTTTTAAAAAACAACAACAAAAAAAAACAAACAAACAATAAAGCCACTGCTGCAAAGACCATTCTACTTTGGAAGAACAATTGCTCCCCCTTGTGGTTAAGTGGTAAAATATTGCCCGTAGCCTTATTTGAAAGTTAATCGTCAATCCACTCCACACCTGTTTATGCAGTATAGAGTGATGGAAAGTCTGTATTTTAACCAAATTAATATTTAATATATGCTTTAATATACATATAAAAGATCATATATGACTTAGCTGTGATACTTCTTTGTTTACATATAAACATATAAAAGAGTGTCACTTTACAATACGACTACCCATATATTTATGAATGGTTTATAATCTGATTATTAATTAGGTTGTTACTCTTTGTAAATTATTAATTATTAATATACAATTTAAAACAAGTTATAACACAGTTTTCTTTTTATTTATGAGTTACTACCATTTACAAGTGGCAAAAGGGAGACTTATTATATCTAATTGGTACCTATAAAAGGATATTACGATTAATAATGGATTTTAAAAAATATTCCTGTCATTTATTGAATAGGCAGTACAGTGCTGTCATACAACATCCACCACAGCAAAACAATCAAACATGGTATTTCCAGAATGTAGTTAAACATCCCAATTGAATGTACAATTCATATTTCTTAAAATATCATGGTAATTTGCAGTTTGCTGAATTGTTTTACAAGACAATTCTTAGGATCATAAAGAAAGCATGGGGTTTACAAGCACTGGTTATAGCTGGACAAAGAATTAAAATGCTTGTTGCTATCTCCTGCAATAAATTAAAAAATCCAGTGTTTGTATTCTGACTCCAGAATAAAAGAATGAATGTTAATGGTAAATCCTAAACAATGACATTTGAAGCACATATTTCATTTCCCAGTAGGGTTATTGGATAGAAGGTCAATATGACCTTACAGAACATTTGTGAAAATAAATAAATCTCTCGAGACTTTTCCCTTACTTGTTTTTTCTTAATAATTAGTCGTGATAATAACATAGAAATAGAATATATATATATATATATATATATATATATATGCATATACAATACAAATGTGTGATTATATGGCACACATTATGGTGAAATAATGAAGAAAGTCATCTCTCTTTCTTTTTTTTCACCTAAACACCACCTGTTAAATGTTGACTGCTCTCACCATCAAGTTCATACTGTTTTTTGTCTCAAAGATTAACTAGATCTCCATTTGCTCCTACTCAGATAGAACATAAGAACATAAGGAATTTTCAAACGAGAGGAGGCCATTCGGCCCATCAAGGCCATTTGGGGAGAATTTAACTAATAGCTCAGAGTTGTTAAAATCTTATCTAGCTCTGATTTAAAGGAACCCAGGGTTTTAGCTTGAGCTAGACTAGTAGGAAGACTATTCCATACTCTAACTACACACTGTGTAAAGAGGTGCTTCCTCAAATTCATTTTAAAATGTTCTCCTGCTAATTTCCACTTATGGCCACGAGTTCTAATATTTAAACTAAGAACATAAGAACAAAGTGGTAAATAGCCATTTGGCTGAACAGCATCCAGACCTGTTAGAATCTTATATACCTGGATCATGTCCTCCCTTAGTCTCCTTTACTCAAGGCTGAACAGATACAGCCCAGCTAACCTCTCCTCATAAGACATTCCTCTAAGACCAGGAATCATTCTCGTAGCCCTCCGTTGCACATTTATCAAGGCAGCAATGTCCTTCTTAAGGTATCATTATCATGGAACCAAGCCACGCCCCTGAAACTCCCCTCCCTCCATTTCCCTCTCGGTGATCCCACCCCTCCAGTATTTCATCCCCTGTCAGCAATGACACCAGCAGCCTGGCAGTGTGTGATAACAGCCAATGATGGTTTGTAGCTTCAAAGACAGAGCCTCTCCCACTTCATCAATCCCACCTGTTATCAGTGGTGCTTGCCCAAAAGCTGCCACCATGGGGCTGCCTGCCAATGTGCGGATGCTAGAAACAAGCAGAAATAAGCAGCCAATAGAATGGCTGTGGCAGGATAAACTGCCAAAGGGAGAATCAAGGCTGTTGCTACGATTTACCCTCTTTGGTTTTTAACCAATTGTCAAAAATGGGTCCTTGCTGATTTACATAATATAGGCAAAGTATTCTTCTCTAGAAACACACACCATTTTGCTACACATTTACAGAATAAACAATTTATAGACATGCTTACTGATAACCATAATATTATTAGAAGCCATTTCTGACATTTAAATTTTCAATAATAAAAAATATACATGAATAGATAAATAGAATATTTCATAATACAAGTGAATAAGTATAATGAGAAATTAGACTTTATACTGTATTGCTACAAACTAATCAGCAGTGAGCTTGTTCCTTAGAGAGAATATGAATAAAATACATGGCTGTGCATGAACCATATGCATATGTAGGTAAGGCCTATGTATTTTTGGAGGGAATTTACTGGATGCTGTGGAGTCCAGTATTGACAGTTGTGTACTTCCCCCTCTTCATCAAAAAGGAGCATACTGTGTCTCCTAGCAACAGTGCTTGCTGCCATGCTGTGTTTCTGTGACACAGAGGACGTGATAATTTTTGTTTTTCATTTGGTTTCCCTTCTATGGGAGGTATTTTTTGCAGAAAATAAAATGAAAATTATCAAAAGAAAATACAATTTCCACTTCGCCGTTTAGTTTCCATAGCCTTTAAAATTAAAATGAAATAGCACCATTTGCATTTTCATTTTCCGCTCATGTATGAGTCAGATGTGAAAAATTAAAAAAAATAAAATTAAAAACCCTTTTTGTCTTTTCATTTCCCAATTTGACTTTTCATTTATAATTTTCATTACATGCAAATATATGTTAATCAGAGCGGGGCAGTGGGCGGAGCTACGGATCACTGCTGCGCTTTCTCAGCATGTTTGCCGATTCTGTTGTCTTCATGTTTCTTGGCCATGGTGTCGCCCAAACTAATGGCAAAATCACACACGGCTTAACTTAGCTACTTACAGTATCTGCAACTTCCTATTCGTTATAAGTCAATTTGGAAAATGAAAAGACAAAAAGGGTTTTTAATTTTATTTTTCAATTTTTCACATCTGACTCATACATGAGTGTAAAACGAAAAAGCAAATGGTGCTATTTCATTTTAATTTCAATTTTTGCACACAGACTTTGAAAACTAAATGGAAAAGTGGAGATTGTATTTTCTTTTTATCATTTTCATTTCCATTTTATTTGCAGAAAATACCTCCCATACCCTTTAACTTTTCAAAGTACAAAAAATTGTCTTTTGATGAAAGTCCATTTAATCCTATTACATATTATTTGAAACAAGAAGAGAAAGCCTGCCAAAACACTGGTTTTGGTTTAATTTTATGAACAGTTCAATCACAGAAAGGGAACGCGCAATGTTCAGATACACTATGTAGTAAAAAAAAATGTTCAGTTAAGGAAACCAATATTACTCTAGGACTTGATCTAATTTACCTTAAAAATATGTTTTTCAAAGAACAAAAAAATAAAGAATAAAAATAAGGATAATGGATCTTTTGAGTATTTTAATTACTAACTGACCTAAACTTCTGATAATGTAAAATAAAGACCCTCTAAGTCATCTCAGTAGCACACTATGCTGTATTCTTTTCATGTAACTTCTATAACCAAACCTTTATCCTCTGAAGGTTTTTAACTAAAATGTAGCCTGCCCTGTACATTAGCACTAGTCATTAGTAATTAGCACAACACCTGAAAGTGAAGCAGAGGGAAGGACACGGAGCATTAGAGTACATTTGGCCATGCAATCGACCATGTTATGGAGACATTGCCCTATTTTTCTGCTTGGGCAACTACATAATTACATGGTCTTTACCTTCCTTCGATCTTGTCTGACAGTAATCGCAATTCCTGGCTGTCATGGTGCTGCTTGAATTAAAAGGCCTTTATAAAAATTCCTCTAGACCCTGACCATGCAAATCAATGAACCAAGCAATTGGCCCACTTTAATAAGTGTCCAGGTAGTATTTTCTAATACAGCTACAAATGCTGTGCTATTCTACATTTACACTTAAGAAACAATAATCTCAATTCACAAACCAAAGTATTCATTCATTCATCTGTTATTAGAAAAAGGAATGAATAAAAACTTATGGTGTAATTACTGTAAGTATTATTTTAAATATATACATATTCAATCATCTATCCATTTTTTGTACCCGCATGGACTGTTAAGGGTTATGGCGGTGTCCAGAGCCTATCACAGAAGCTATGGATAAAAGGCAGAGAAAATATATAGGTGCATATATACACCTTTGTGTAGTACATAAATGGATTAATTTTTATGTAAATTCATTCTATTGGAAAATGTGTAGATCATACTGACATTTTGTGATTGCCTTTTCTTTTCCATCTGAAATCCTGATATATCTAGTTCAATGCAGAGAGAGTGAATATGGTCTCCATGCCTCGCTTTGATGTTTTTCAGGGTGTTCCACGAATGTGGACCTCAAGGGGATCTACAACAGCAAGTATGTAGCAGATGGTATGACGAGTAGCATTTTGGCCAGTAAAGCTGGTTAGAGACCCAACGCCAAAAAGTAGCTTCCACAGTTACCATTAAAGCCATATGGCCATTTCATGCTGACTGGTGTAAGAAAAAAGCTATCAGAAAGCAACTGCACACAAAGTGTTTTAATTCCTTTAGAGTTTAAACCATGCATGAGGTCTGCAAGGGACCAACTCCGGATGCTTATGCTTGGAGCTGAATTGGAGACTGTTTTTGTTTGTGGATTTCTGGATTTCACACCCAGAACTGCAGTTTTCCAGAAGTTCAGTGGTAAATTAATTGATCCCATAACCATATGTTTTCTGGTTTAAAGACCTTTGGAAGGTCTCAGAAATCACACTAATGGTGTTTAGAAGGTTTGGGTGTGTATTTCTACATTTCTGCTTAATCGATGACCATTTTTAACTGGTTTCTTAGGTTGGCTGTATCGTTAGCTAAAAAAATTCAAGGACAAACAGGTTGATATAATGAAAAGTTAAGGAATTCCTTTGGAAGTCAGAGAAATGTGCAGATAATCTTTGACTTTTTGAGAACCTTGAATCAATAAAAGCCTACTTCTGCTGTATCACAACAGTAACACTATTTTCATGAACATGTTTTTTAACAAACAATAACAAAAGAACCCAATAAAATACACTTAGGTCCTGTTCCACTTTTTTTGACAAATGGAAGGCTTCATAGACCAATGCATATTCTTATACAGGAATCAAGTGTACAATTCAGCTTTCCCTCATTATTTACCTGTGTTGGTTCACCAAAGACAGGAGGAAGAGTAGATATTAACAAATAATAATCACTACCTCATATAGTAAATCTTATGTGTCGTTATGACTTGTGAAAGTGACTGGCCTGGTATGTGGAAAAGAGGTTCAAATGTTATATGGGAGTATAAGCCTGTATATTTTTTGTATATTTGAACCTTAGGCAGAACAGAGTTTTATGGCTGAACCACAAAGATACTGTACCGTGCCATATAATAATGTAACATTAAGTATGTCTTAAACTGCAATAAAAATATACTTTTCATTTAATTGCCTGAATTCTGTGCCAATATCTCATGGATTTTAGAAGCTGTCTGTTACTGAACATGAAAGACAGACGGTTGCAGAAATCAAACTGGAGTCAGATGTGTGCATTTAGCTCATTTTACAGCTGCTTCCATTCCACTAACTGGAGGCAGTAGCTTATAAAAGAAAGCTTTGTCCTTGAACAGCAGAAAAAGAGTATCTGTGGAAGCACACAGCAAAACCTGCAGTGTTTTGGCATTATTCTGTGCTACAGAGTATACTTGATCTTCTTAGTGTAATGGGACATCCCAAGTATTTCATGGTGTCTAGTCTGTTCTTGCTTTTAGCAAATAAATTGAAGGGGGAATTACTTCACTGGATATATTGAATTTATATTCATCCATTGGTTCCTTATTTTCTGAATCTACAGATTTCTGTCTGTCTAGAAAATGATTCGTCATCATGTACACACCCTCTGCCTCCTCACTTCCTCCTGTTTTTTTGTACATTCCACCAAAATGATGATTATCCCCTGGTTTTGTCGATACCCTCCTTTTCTGATTATATTACAGGGCAAAAAGACCTAGTGATCTGTGAGCCTATGTATTTAATAACAGTATTTCAATTCTTTTCAGATGACACTTCATAGTCTAATAATTGGTTGAGTTTTATGACCATGAAAATGTACTTACACATTTACTTGGCCGGCAATACATTGCCAACAAGCTTGCTTGCTTTTATTGGCTGCAGTGGTATTGGACTTTTTTTACAGCGTTGATTTAAACTCCTCATAATCCTGTATAATTAGCAAGCAGCCTTCATCCGTGAAACATGGAGATCGCGCCTTGAGTCAAACGGTGACTTGCACTGCCGAATGTGTTCCTTTATGTGAACGCGCATAAACTCCAATTCAGTTAACACCGAGGTAACAAATCAACTTCTTAACTGGCGTCATAGTACTGATTAGCACCAATTGAGACAACCTGTGGCCTGTACTACGAAGCAGTTACTGGCTTATCGGGGTAACTTTTCAAGTAACTTGATGACGTGTGGTGTAACTTCGCGATTAACCCATACTATGAAAGGTGGGTAGGTTTTAGTCGAGGCATGCTGCCATGGCAATTTACGCTAAGTCTCAAAATTGCTCCGAGCAGTTTTTGACCACTATATGACCCTAAAAGAATACAGACAGTGATGATAAAATTTATTCTTTTTTTTCTTTTTTTGGGGGGGGGGGCAGATATTGGTTAAATCCTGCCAACAATAGTCGCTGGGCAGATATGTAAATTTCATTATTTTTTGTTAGGCTGGGCCCCTGACAGTCTACCTCAATTGTATCAAACCTTGTACATTTTGGAATATGTTTCAGTCAATTGTACTGCTCAATGTTTTCTTCTTCTTCTTGTACTATGTATTTTCAAGCTCAATATCATGAAAATGTGAAATCCTCTCTGCATTTTTTTTATTCAAAACACTTTTTATTCGGATCATGGGTCCCTGTAATAATAAAAATAATTTTAAAATTTCATATCATTGGTAATCATGTTATTATTGGTATTATTATTATTATATTTGCATTTTGAGAATAATTTCAGCTCACACTTTATTACAAGATTAATATAAGGTATTCCCATAAATCTGCTAGAATAAACAAGATTTTGTTCTCTTCTCTTCCTTAGCTGATTCTAGTCTTTTACCAAATTTGATGGGAAAACAAAAAAAAAAACAAAAAAAAAATTCACAAAATTAGCCAAAATTTTCTGTTGTGAATACTGAATAATAAAAATCATCTCTGTGGTTTTGGAGATGCACAATGGAATCAACAGATGGCAGTCTTGCCCTATATATGATTAAAACCAGATGAAGTAGAGGGGCATTAGGGATTCATTAAATGTAACCACAATTAGGGAATAATATTCAGTCCTTAAAGGAAATGGCTCTTACAATAAAATCTGCATACTTTTTGCAATCCATTATATGTATATAAAATATGAAAAGCTACACAAAGATTATCCTATTATGCCTACCTTGTAATAATCTTAACAAAAAATGTATTTTAAAGAAAATTTGAAAATACCTTTCTTTTATTGCCTGTATTCTATAATTGTGCCTTTTAGTTTGCAAATCTGCATTCCTGCCATGAATGTCTGTTTGCTCTTGTACATTTCGAAGAGTCCAGGACTAATGTACATGTGGTTTGTAGTTATTAACTTCCACATAGCATTTCAAAGTGGACATAAATCGAGACAGTATAATGGAATTCATGGAATGATAAATATTTAAACTAGTTCTGCAAACATGGTGAATACTTTAAGCAAGGGGCGTGCTCCTTGAAATCTGAACATGTTCCACAGAAAATAACCTCATTAGCAGTCAAGTCTTTGGTTGAAGACTCTTTCTATTTGGGTTTACACTTCCTGGGAGGTGTTGAAATCCACTGCAATATTGGATTATGACACAAAGCATCATATTACATTTTCAGTTTATCTAGAATGTGGCAGTGGCTCTATTTTATTGAGTAAAACCTCTGTACCCCATCTCTGGTGTCAGTCATATGATGAGAAAAAAGTTTTTAATGAACATGTACATTTACGCTATCCATCTGTCAACTTTTGCATTTAAAATTAATATCATTACTAATACAGCTGTCAGAATTATAACTTAACCAAGTTTAATATTTTTGGCTTTCACATTGTCATATATGTTACCATAATTAATACCTTAAAAGGATGTTTTTCTTAATATTTTATATCCTTTTCATTGTCTTTCTTATTTTGATGACATGTTGTCTGAATAATTTAGTGTTTTCAGTAATTTTGTTTTGAGATGATGCAACTGTCTGCTTTTGGGAAAATAAAGTAACAGTTTTGAAAGGAATAAGAGAATCCTTGTTAGAATGCTGAATTGTTTTTCATATTATTTACTGCATTATCATGTTCAAGTTAATTGATCAACCTTTAGATTTGGAAGTGTAGAAGATCTTAAACATCTTCTTAAAAATTAAATGGTAGCGCTACAGGCATGTTTTATTCTGTATTTACAACTATAAAAAGACCTCTTTTTATTCATACTCAGACGTTTCACATACACTGTGCGCAGAATTATTAGGCAGGTATTATTCCAGGAGATCATTTTTAGCAAAAGTTGGGCAGACTTATAAAAATGAATTCTGAAGCTTTCTTGTGCACAAAGTAAATTTATTTAGAGAGAAAATATTACTTTTGACTTTCACAAACAAAAAGAAAAGAAAAACGCTTGATTATCTGTGTGCAGAATTATTATGCAATCAAAAATTAAATGGATTTTCTCTCTTCACCATCAATAGAATTGTAAT
>JAODKF010000001.1:38904753-38923002 GCA_026779585.1 Mormyrus proboscirostris | reverse complement strand
ACCACTTCTGTGCAGATTACTGTACATTAAGGTAAATATAGCCAGTTAACATCATAGCCCCCCCCCAAAAAAAAAGGTAAAATTTGTTCGCTTAAATCTCCCTCAATATTGATCCAAGACTCGCCAAATTGCACGTTCATGAGTTCCCCATGTGACCAAATCAGCATGCCAAGTTTTGTTAAAATCCGTGACTATGAGGTCCGAAAGTGTGATGATTTGACATGGAATGACCCAAATGCCAACCCTAATGCACTTACCACACTAAATGATGCTCCACTTGAATACATTGAGGAGTTTACATATCTTGGCAGTTTTGTTAATAAGGACAATGCAGCACAAAAAGAGATCAAAGCAAGACTTGGGAAAGCACGCAGTGCATTTGCAAGACTTCAGCCTATCTGGAAGTCCAAACAGTATAGCTTGAGAACAAAGGTCAGCCACTATTTAGGTGTCAAACCTGTTCTTCTGTATGACTCTGAATGCTGGCGTGCTGTAAAGGGGGGCATGAACAAGATCGATGCCTTCCAGAAGGGTTGTCTCAGGAAGGTCTGTCATAACTTTTAGGCCAAGAAGATCTACAATGAAGACCTTTACGAAAAAACTAAGAGTGAGAGTGTGTGGTTAGAGATCAAACGCCGTTGACCAGAACCATACACGAAGAGTTGCTCTGAAATGGATACCACCTGGGAAGTGTAAACACGGCCGGCCTAAAACAACCTAGCAGTGAACTATGGTGAAAGAGCTGAAGGAGGTGGACCTAACATGGGATGAAGCAGAACACATAGCCCAAGACAGGACCAGATGGAGGCAAATCGTTGATGCCCTATGTGCCTTTTGGCACAAAGAGGATAAATCTATCAATATAAAATTGGTGCTGACGTTATAAAAAGCTCACATACTACTTATAATATTTAGAGCACTTTTCCCTATTTTCTGTATTTATTTATTTATTTTACTTTGTATGACTTAGTGATAGCTGTACTTTGAAGTTGCAATTATATAACAAATGTTGTTTTCCTCAAATAACATTTTAGCTTGTTGTTATTCTTGCTGTTTTTGCATTTCTGATTATATATGCCTGAAAATTAAAGGTACCTAATAAAAACAGAAAATTAGGGAACCATACAATTAATACAAATACACCCACAATAAAATATTCAAGAAACAAAGAATAGATGCACGTCACATAAGGCAGGGAATTTGCAGTGCAGTTATTTTCAATATGTGCGAGGCAGAAATGAAAAACGAGGTGCCTGAAAATATATAGGAAGCAGTTGTTATACAGAGACAGAAATCAATGGAATGCTGATTGTTTTAATGCTTATTTCATGAGCTGCAGATAGAGCCTAGCTGTTTTGTGCAACACTTGTGGATCATTATCAAAGAGTTGATACAATTTTATGCAATTGCTTGGTCTCGTATTGCAACACATAGCTAAGTGATTTTGTGGGACCTTACATACATGTGATGTCCTTCAGTTCTCAGTCTGAATGTAAAAAGCATCTGAAGTATCAAGGGGAATAAAAAAAGAAGTAAAAGCTGAATGTGTTTTTTTTTCCTGTCATGAACATGCATGTATATATACAAAAATGAAGACTATTTTCCTAATATATTATAATAATATTTGATTTGAATATGATTTGGTATCCCAGTGTTGCATTGTGCATCCATATACTTTAATTCTGGTTTTAAAAAATAAATATATAAATGCACAGCAGCTCTAATTGACAAGTTCCTAGAATTTCAAATGTTATATTTGACTTTGTACATTGCATTAAACATGGAGTTGCACAGATGTAACTTTAATAAAAAACTTGAATTTCCCTGGGGCAACTATAGGATTGATTGATTCTGTCAGCAGATAAAATCGATATTGGAAAAGGAGTCATAATCTCCCCCTTCCTATACTAACATTAAATGGCTGACAGTGAACATCATCAAGTGTGGAAGAAAACTGAAAAAAAAAATAAATAGTGCTATAAAGTGATCACTTTTATAGGGAAACATCAAGGTACACAGTATGCTTCCTACATCTGGCAGAACCATTCAGTGAAATACCATGAAAATAGTGAATCTGCTGGCCTGCATATTTTTGATGTGAACCAAGTGTATAGTAGATTTAAAAATTTACCATTTTTCCACAGTAAAGTACCTACTATTTGATGTTCCTATCTGTTTTCAAATCAAATCATTTAAAATTTTCCTCTGCCTTCCACTGCTCTCCATTTAAGGCAAAGCAATGAGTAAATGCTAAGCAATAGTAGGATTTTTAGTAATGTGTTTTCCTTTTATTAACCATGATCAAAAACCATTACCTGTTTTAAATTTTTATCTTACACATTACATAAATTCTATATAACAACCATTGGATAACGTCATGACCTGCTCTTCCGATCCTCCTGTGTGCCACGCCCCCCCTCGTTACCTCGTGTTAATTCCAGATTGTGAACACCTGTGTCCTGTTATTTCAGCTAGCTGTGTATATTAGTCCGCATTCAAATCTGCTTCCCTAAGTCTGCCATGACGTTGTTCGCTGTGAGCTCCCCTGTCTGCTTTGCCTTCCCTAAATAAATCCCATTCATGGCTCTATTGCCTGTTTGCCGGATCGCCCGCACTCGCAACATAACAGAATGACAGACTTCCAAAACGACTCACTGTAGCAAGCTGAGAGCCAGCAGATTGGCTTATTGCAAGAGGTGATCTATTGGTTAAATCTGCTCAAGGTTCAGAGCAAACCCGTGGCACGAGATTTGGCCAGCCGGAGCGGGACCCTCCTCAGCAAGGTATCCCCGCCCGGAAACGCGTACCCCATACGCGAGGTGTGCTAGAATCTCTGGCAGCTGATGGAGAGGGTAATGGAGGTGAGGACCCAGCTGGTCGCATCGTCTGTCCTCTCCGAAACAGCCCAGTCCCCTCCGACTACAACAAACCGGAGAAAAAAGAAGAGTAAGAAGAAAGAGAGAAGCCCAGAGGACACATCAACAATTGTTCTGGGAGCCACCTCTCTCTCTCTCGCTTCTCTCCCTGCCAGTGATCACCTTGGATGTTACCACAGCGTCGCCCCCTCAGGTACCCAAAGCCCGCATTATAGCCACAGACCTGCCACCACTTGTGGCCTATTCTTACCGGGCGGCATACCTGATGAATAGGGGAGCTAGGGCCGTCTGGGATGCCATCCCACGGGTCCAAATAGCTTTTAAAGAGACAATGCCTGCTGTTATGGCACCAACCCTGGCGGCAATTATTGATGCGCCTGATCTGTCTGTCCCGCCTGACTCGCCAGCACCACCTGTTCTGCCTGTATTGATAATTACGGCGGCCGCCGTACCACCCAGCGAGGCTCCAGTTGTGGTGCTCCCTGCTGGCACGGAGTCGGCTGCAACTACCACGCCGCCCAGCAAGGTCCCTGCTGCGGCACCCCTTGCTGGTCTGAAGTCGGCGGTTACTGCACTGCCCAAGGCTCCTGCTGCAGCTCCGCCTCTGCTGGCTGCCGCTCTGCTCGCGCCCCTCCTGCCTGCCGACACCGCCACATCCGCGGCACCACCTGCTGCAGCTGCCATCATGCCGAAAGCGGAGCTGCCTGTCCTGCCCGTCTCTCCTGACTTGTCGGCGCAACCTGTCCAGCCCGTCCCACTTGTTCCAGTGGTCGCCACATCACCCAGGGAATCTCTGGCTGCTACAGCACCCCCAGCTGGCTAAGAGTCAACGATCGTGGCTGCACCGCCTGAGCTCCCTGCTGCTCCGCCTGAGACTCCGGCTTTGTCTACCCCAGAGATCTCTGTCCTCAAGGAGGTCCCGGACTGCATTACCATCGCGCCTCCCTTGGTGGAGGGAGAGGAGGAGCTTGAATGGGACCCCTCGGAGATCTACCTGCTGAGCCTCAAGGACTCCGGTGGTCAATGGACTCCTCCATATTCGCCCCAGCGAGGTGGAGCCCGACCAAGTCCCCAGCTGTCTGTGTCCCGGAAGGGGAGGGAAAATAGGCGCTGGGATCGGGTCCTGCCCGCCCTGCCCCCTGGCTCACCTGCGGGTCCCCCGGGCTCCTGCTCGGCTGTCGCCTGCGGGCCCCCCGCCATTGCCTCGTCATTTGCCTGAAGTCCCACCTCCGATGCCTTGTCGCTCACCTGCAGTTCCCCCCGCTCCGACTCGTTGCTCGCCTGCAGGTCCCCCCTCACTGGCTCGTCGGTGGATGGGGCCTGCTGTGGCTGCGCTGTCGCCTGCTGTGGCTTTCCCTCACTCCTTGGCTTCACTAAGGTTCCCTTCAGCTTCCTCCTCTGCCCCGTCATTGTCCCTTCCGGCTCCTGCCTCCTGATCACCCAGGGTCCCTCTGGCTCCGGCCAGTCGGTCGCACGCGGTCCCTCCGGCTGCTGCCTTTCACCTGCAGGGGTTCCCTCGGGCTCCCCTTGTCCCTCCGCCCCTTCTCCTTCCTGCCTCCAGTTTCTGTTCCTCATCCCTCTGTGTCTCCTCCATTCCCTCCTGGTTTTTTTGTTCCGCCTGTTGGTATTCCCCCTGGGTCTCCCCTTCTGGTTTGTCTGTCCGCGTTCCCTGTCTTGTGTCAGGTCCTGTTGTGGCTTTTGCCCTTGTGCCTGTTCTGTGTTTCCATCCTATTTCCGGTGCCCCGTTAATGGACTTGTTTTGTCTTTCAGGTCCTATCTTCCCAGTCTTGTCTCCTTTGTCACCTCCCCTGAGGTGCCTGGAGTGCGCGCCTTTTGGGGGTTCTGTCATGACCTGCTCGTCCGATCCTCCTGTGTGCCACACCCCCCTCCTTACCTCGTGTTAATTCCAGATTGTGAACACCTGTGTCCTGTTATTTTGGCTAGTCTTGTGTATATTAGTCCGCGTTCAAGTCTGTTTCCCTAAGTCATTGACGTTGTTCGCTGTGAGCTCCCCTGTCTGCTTTGCCTACCCTAAATAAATCCCGTTCACCCGTATTTACGGCTCTATTGTCTGATTGCCTGGACTCGCAACATAACAAATAATATTATCTATCATGCAACCCAGGATTATTTATCCAATTTGTCCAGTTTTGACAGCATATGGCTATAACTGCTGCACTGATGACTCAAATTTTTCTCCCTGAAGTTTCCTACCTGATCTCCACTTACTGCTTGTGTAATCTCCTGACTGAAATTATAGTGCATTAGCCAAATCATCTATATTAAGGCGCTTCTTTGTAGTTTGGCAAGAAGGAACTAGCAATCCCCCAATAAAGTGTTTATATTACTTTTGACACCACAAACAATGAATTTTTATAGCTACTCATCTCCATTGAATACATGCAAATGTAAAAATTGACAAAAATGACACATTTCCAACAGGTATGCAATTTCCTTTAACGATGTTTATTTTAAACCAATAGCCCCACTTATTCAATTATTATACATATAAAGACACATTTTGGAAACTCTTATACATATTTAGATAATGCTGTCTAACATGCTGTCCTGCCTTCCTCACACAAAGAAAAATGTTAATTGCTTAAAGCACAGACCAAAAAAAATCATTAAAAAAATGAACACAGAAGAGCCTTGGGATCGAAAATAAGGATCTTCTGAAACTATACCCAGGAACAGCTGCATGATAATGAGATTTTGAAATCAAGTAAAATATTGTCAGAGCAGTGATACGTTTAGTTTTTAGTGTTGCGCGTTATGCAAATTAGAAATTATTTAGCTTTATTTACAAATCTGGGCTAGATTAAAAGACTTGTGTGTGTGTGTGTGTGTGTGTGTGTGTGTGTGTGCACGTTCGTGTGTAGGAGGTGTGGGTGTAAACGTAATGGGCTATTTTTGGGATACATCATTAGAAAGATTCCTTCTTGGATGATATAGAAAAGTTCACCTTTTCCCACCTTGAAATCAGGAGGGATGACATCAGACACAAATCCACAGCTAGATTTTCGTACAGCTTTTCCACCTGCTTGCCCTAGCTGGCAAGTCCTAGGACGAACTCAAAAAATCTAAGATAGATAGATCTTTGTGATGTGTCAAATTGCTGTTAATTTGCAAATCTATTTGGTCCTTGACATGGGCTCTGATGCTTCTCTAGTAGTTTGAGATTATGGTGTCTGTTTTTGTCCTGCATTCAATTTCAAGCAACAAAAATGCAGCGAAGTGCAGACAGTGGGAGTATTTGTATTACATAGTATCCTCATTGGGTGGCTTTTAATATATGAAGTCATTATTTGATTATGACTTGGGTGATTTGAAAAAATAACTGAGTTACTGACTTTCTGCCTGGTGAACACTGAAAATATTGAAATGGAATGATTTTGTCAACAAGCAGAAGGAACAAGGAACCTAGTTTCACAATTGCAAATGAAGTCCATTATTTTACATCTAAATATGTCTATTACCAAGGAATACATTATGTAGTATGAGGGTATAAAGTAGATTATAATTATGTCATGTGATTTGACTCTAAGGCATTTTTAATGAACAAACACAACCTTTTAAATTGCTATATCTTCCACAAAGGCCATTAATCTAAACATGATGCAAAGCCTTATATTTAGTAACTAGTGGATTTTTATTGGCAATAACCTCAACCAAATGCTTTTTGAGCCTACTGATCAGACCTGCACAGTGGTCAGGAGGTTCTGGCCCATTCCTCTATATAAAATTCTTAAAGTTCATATATATTTTGGGATGTCATGCTTGAATGGCCTGCTTCAGGTCATGCCACGGCATTTCAGTGGGACGAAAATCAAGACTCTGACTTGGCCATTCTGAAATATGGAATTTCTTCCATGTGAGACTGGTGTTGATTTACTTCTGAGTTTTGGATTATTGTTATTCTACGTGACACAACTTCTCTTGAGTTTTATTTCAGAGTCAGATGCCCTAACATGCTACCATAGGATTTCCAGCTTACAGCTACAACTAAGAATTCAGTGGCTCCTCAATGGCTAAAATCAACCCAGACCCTAAAGTAGCATGCAATCCATAGTGTCATGATAACAAATCAAAAACACTTCCAGCGCCGTCCCGGAGGGCAGCCTGTCTGGTGTTGTTAGATCTCTGGTGAATAAGATAGGCGACCTGGCGGTGTTAATAAGTACAGAAGAAAGTAATCAGAGACTGCAACGTTGTGTGTTTCACAGAGACATGGCTGCACGAAAACATCCCTGTGGTGGATTTAAATGGGTTTCAGTATGTGAGAGTGGACAGAGACACTGGCAGGAATGAGAAGAAGAGGGGAGGAGGACTCGCACTTTATGTAAACAACGGCTGGTGTTCACTCAGTCATGTTAAGGTGAGGATGGCTGTGTGTACTAAACACACTGAACTGTTAGCAGTTGGTCTCCAGCCATATTATATGGCCAGATTGTTTTCCATCGTAATTATCATCGTTTATATCGCCCCTGAGGCTAACGCGGTGCAGCCGTATGACGTCATCAGCTCTGCGACCGCGGCTCTCCTGACCCGCAGTCTGAATGCATTTAACCAGAGACAATTAAATACAGACTGGGATGTTCTCTGCAGTTCTTATGGGGATAATATAGACAATTTGACAGACTGCATCACAGAATACAATAACTTCTGTGTGGACACTGTTGTTCCCAAAAAAACTGTTCATTGCTTCCCTCATAATAAACCCTGGGTAATGAAAGACATTAAATCCACACTCAACAAGTATAAGAGAGTTTTCAGAAATGGTGACAAAGAGGTGCTGAGGTACAGAAGGAACTGAAATCTAAAATTGCAGAGGAGAAAGACTGCTACAGGAGGAAGCTGGAAAGCAAACTTCAAGAAAACAATTCCAGGGTGGTGTGGAATGGAATGAGGTCCATTACTGGCTTGAAACAAAAGAGAGGTGTTCGGATGGATGGAGACGTGGAATGTGCAAATAACCAAATTCTGCACTTTAATAGGTTTGATTCCCCTATGTCTCCACCCCCCATGCTCAGATCTTTTCAACAATTCCATTCTCCTCCACCCTCTCCTGCCCCCACAGCCTTTCTCTCTCTGTCCTTCTCAACAGATGACATCAGAAGGGAACTGTGTAGACTCCATCCCAGTAAAGCTGCGGGTCCTGATGGCATCAATCCCAGGACCCTCAGGTGCTGCACTGCCCAGCTGTGTGGAGTTTTACATCTGATCTTCATGAGTCTGAAACTGCAGAGGGTCTCGTCACTCTGGAAGACATCCTCTCTGGTTCCTGTCTCCACAAAGACCCACCCTTCGACCCCCAGTGACTACAGGTCAGTGGCTCTGACTTCACATATCATGAAAGCGCTGGAGAGACTTCTCTTGAAACATCTGGGTCTGCTGGTGGAGCCTTGGCTGGACCCCCTACAGTTTGCTTACTGGTCCCATATCGGCATGGAGGATGCCATCATCTACCTGCTGAACTAGGCTTATTCTCATTTGAACATTGTTTGGAACATTGTGAGGGTCATGTTTTTTTACTTCTCCAGTGCTTTTAACACAATCAGACCATCACTGCTGGGGAATAAGCTCACGGAAATATAAGTGAATGCCCCACTGGTAGCTTGGATTACGGACTATCTAACCAATCGACCACAGCATGTCCAGCTGAAGAGCTGCTGCTCTGATAGCATCCTGAGCAGCAGAAGCACCGCAGGGAACTGTCCTATCACCTTTCCTCTTCACCCTCTACACACCTGATTTCAGGTACAGATCTGAGTCATGTCACCTGCAGAAATTCTCTGATGACTATTGTGGTCTGTGCAAGGGATGGACAGGAGGATGAATACAGGAGTGTGGTGGACAGCTTTGTTGAATGGTGAGAACTGAACCATTTACAGATTAACATCACAAAGACAAAGGAACTGGTTGTGGACTTTAAGAGGCCCAAGAACTGGGCTGGCACAAGAACACTGACACTGTTTTCAAGAAAGGGCAGAGCCGGCTTTACTTACTGAGAAGGCGCAGCTCTTTCAATGTCTGTAGGAAAATGCTGACTATGTTCTATCACTCTGTGGTAGAGACTGTGGTGTTTTTTGCTGCTGTGTGCTGGGGCAGTGTGGTGAAGACAGCTGATGCCAACAGGCTGAACAAGCCGATTAAAAAGGCTGGTTCTATCCTGGGTGTCAGACTGGAGAACCTAGCGGACGTATCTGAGTGGAGAATGCTGAAAAATCTTCTCTGTATCATGGATAACCCCTCTCACCCCATGCATACCTCCATGATGAGTCATCAGAGCACACACAGCAAAAGACTCATTGCCTGCAAATGCAGAATTGAACACGAAAGGAAATCCTTTCTACTGGTGGCAATTAGACTGTATAACTCTTCCTCTTTCTGTAGGTGATCTTTTTCAGCACTTAAGTCATTAGCTTCTCATTTGGATTGTACAATATTACTCATCTGCTTTTTATTTACTCACCTGTATGCCATTGAATGTTTGTTTCATCCCCTCATCACAAGCTGCTATCTCATTTTATTCATAACAACTTTCACTAATTATTTATTATTTTATTATATCACTTATAGTTATTCGTTACCTTGTTAGATTTATTTTGTTATTCTGTTTTACACTATTACTACCGTTCTTTTTAAGCTCTTTACTGTCTTATGTTTATTCCTCGTTGCAATAAGCATGTTTAAGACAAAAGAATTTCCCTTGGGATAAAGGTATTCTCATCTTATCTTGTCTTATCTTATACTGGTATACAGTGTTTTGTCTTCTCTCAACATACTGTTTACATTTACCGAAAGGTTTCATGTTTTTCTCATGTTGATGTTTGTTTTCAGAAAACTTGAAATGAGCACCACTTTGCATAACATTTGTAAACTAGGACTGTGGATTTATGGCATGGCAATTAAACCCACACCTAAACTGACTGGAACCCCTAACCAAGAATTGTCACTTTGCCCATACACTGAAGAATCTGGAATTTCTTGGACTTGTCAGTGTTCAGGAGTGTTTAAAAATGTTCCCAGTAAAGGTAAGGAAACGGTAAAATAAATAAATGCCTATGATTTAAATAATTATTACTTCACAATTTAGGTGCTATCCTTGCAGAAATCCGCATAATCCACATAAATCCACATACTTAGTACAGTTTGAGACTCCTTTGAGCCAATGCAATGTGGTTCAGTAAATTAATAACAGCACAGTAATATAATACCCTGGAAATCACAATGCATTGCATCTTCAATCATTTTGAGGATATATCATGGACAATTTCTAATAATTATCACACTATAAAGAACCACAAAGCCTTAAGACTCCATTTCTTACTGTGGAAAATAACATAACAGAATGGTAATTAGAAGCCAAATTAGTTAACCTGGACCAATTAGGCTTGATAAGACACCAGAATTCTGTAATGCTATATCAAGAAAAATAAAGACCAATGCAGAAAAAGAGGGTACATAGATCAAAGAAACATAGTGAGATGTACATTTGAAGATTAAACACATTTTTATATGAAAAACAATGTATGTTATTTCATCTGTTTAATTCTGAATTCAATTGAAACTGAAAATGATGCATGTGTATTCACAGTGTTTGCAGTACATTCTCTTACCATGGTGTACTGTTAGAAATCAAATTATACAAATGATAAAATTATCCGGTAATCACTAATTTCAAACACAGTGTTACACCAATGTAAATTGTTTGTGTTCACTGTTGTCATCTTCCATTGTTCTATGAATTAGCATTTTTGTTGTTAAATGGTAGAAATTCTACCTAACATTTTCTGGTGAGAACATTCTTGGTGGAATATTGCAATTTATGGTCACTTAACAGAAATAGTTTCTTTGTCTTTCAGATATATTACATTTATATCATGCAGAATATCCCCCAAACCGGCACAGGTAACTATTACCATAAGAATTTGTTGAAATTTTGAGGGCTATTTTACTGCAGCCACTGAATGATCAGAATCCCCAACAGTAATATTTTGCACAATAACAAGCTAGTGAATCTCAGAACTCAAGTTCCATAAATCAGAGCAAGGAAGACACCATTGTACCACTGAGAGGTATGTATCCTTCAGTAATATAACAAACACAAGATAAAAAGATGCTGTTGTGCTCATAGATCTTATTGTGTCAATTAGCAGAATTCCAATAGCAGATATCTAATAACAGTATTGTCATGGAGTAATTTGCTTCTCAACTCTAAAGGAGTAAGAAATTGAACAACACAAAAAAGTCAAAGGTTTTCAAAAAGCAGTCAGTGCATGTTCTGCACACAAAAACAGGATTGTTACATTTGAAAATAATGACTTGCCCTATTTTCATGATCAACTGGCCATCAGGAATCACAATGTTGTTACCAACACATTTCTCATAAATTCCCACTGATTTTCTTCAGGCTGTGCCCCATTGAAATGAGAGTCTGCAAGCCAAAGATAAGGACTGCTGTGATAAGTTGAGCCAGGGCTTTGACGTTCTTGTGGACTCTGCATAGTTGGCTGATAGTGGCGACCTTCCATTGTCTGCAATCGTGTTGAATAAGGGGATGCTTGAATTTACATCAGCATGTTGCATTTACTCGGGAGAAGCAAGCAGCTGCGTTTCCATTTTTGTGTTAATGCTCTCAAGGTACACAAATGCCATGTTTTTCATCTAATTCACTTTTTAACCATAATTTGCTCTTAAATATAAATAAATTTATTTGCCATTTTAAGCTTAGGTGAGCTTTTTGTATAATGGAAGCTGTCAAAGGAAACTACAAATAATTTTTGAGTTATTCCCATTTGTGATCAGTTGCGTAAAGTTGTCATAAGTATGTAGGACACATAAGATGAACATGCAAGGGAGCTGAAATACATGTTCATTCAACTGTATATAACCAGCAGTCAGAGAATCATTATGTAGCCGCTCTCTGCAGCATATCCTGAACAATGTGTTGGTGATAACAATATACTTATTTAGTTGTTAAGAGATTTTTCAGTGTCAAAAAATTGTATTAAGTCAGCATGGCAAAATGAATTCAGGAGTGGGTAGCAAAATAAATTAAAATACCTCTATTTTTTATTAAATCCCAAGTGAAAAAAGGTTGCTATTTTCAGAGTTTTTTAAGTTGTGGTCAGCTTTTTCTATACTGAAAGTTATTCAAAGAGAATTATAAATAATGCTCATTTTTTAATGTATTCCTTTTGTGGTCAGTGTTGGGAGGTGACCACAACTAGGTAAGAGACATGTGAATCTCAAACAGAACCAGAAAAAAAGGTAAGTATGTAGCTAATTTCTCTATAAACAAAATTCAAACCAGCTCAAGCAAGCAATATATGACAGGTGCATATTTAGTAAAGTATCCACAAACTGTGGTATTATCACCACAACTGTGAAATACAATGTTTGGTTTCCCCATTCAATCATGTATATGCATAAATTATTGAATGTATTACATCAGTTTTTGTGTGTTGCATCAGTCTGTGTGCAGGGAGAATAAGATAAGAACAAAGCAACAAGCACTTAAGGCCAGTGTTGTTAGTAGTATAATCTCAGCAATTCATGTACCTGGTTGCAGCTGCCCAAAAAAGTTCATCAATGTACTGTAAAAAAAATTGTGCATCACGTTTCTTAAATTACATGCTGCAATATGGTAAGGTCCTTCATTTCCCTGACAGATAGCATGAAGTTGGTCTGAGGGACACTGCGATCATAGAACCTGTTCTCAATAACTGTATGCTAGTAACTGCAAATGTGATGTAATTTACTGTGAAGAATGTGGAAGGATGTTGATGACTGAGTGAAATATTCTTAACAGTGCTCTACATGAAAACTAAAACAGCTTTCTTTTCCTATTTGATAGTCAGTTTTTCCCCAGCCTTTTCTCTGTTTCATCTGGTTCTCTGGCGACACTGGAAGTTGACTTTCCAAGATTGAACTAATTTATATTCTGGCCAGAATATACTTTCCACCTCTGTTGGTACAACTGTCTGTACAGAAATGATCCTGTTTCATCTCTCATAACCCGTGTACCAGTCAGTTATAAATATATGCAGATTTTTCACTTACCAATTTATGTGCACTAGTGCAATGTTTCCAGCTTTTGGTGTTTTACTAAATATAATTGTGCTACTCATATTTGACCCTACTTTGTTATTTTTCGTGGCTTCTGGGGTCATTATTCAGACCAACAAAGCAACAATAGACCTATCACCTTATTATCACTGGAGCATCATCAGATTCTTTGAATCGCTACCCTTATCCAGCACCAACTACTCAACAGACTTTCAAGGATGTGCTTCACAGCTGTAGTGCCTGCTGAAATTTTCAGTCTGTTTTACAAATGTAGTTGGAGAGTTTTGAGGTAAAAAAATGTTTTAAAAACTTTATTCCATGACCCAATGCAATTAGCTAATGGTCACTGTGCCTGAATGACTTACGTAGAAAGTCGAGCATACTGTAAATTACTGTAAATTAATTTTTCTAAATAATTCTTTAACAGTGGTATCTGTGATATGTATTAACTAATCTGCATAAAGTAATGTTGACTACTACATCTCAACCTTGCATGTTCACCCTGCGTTTGCATTGTTTTTCTCTGTGTAGTAACATTTACTACAGAATCCACATGGCATACTTGTTCAATGACACAATGTGCAGGTAAATTTCTGAATCTAAAACTAAGCTAGTTCTTCTTACCACGGCAAATATTTGGCAGTCCCGTTAGTCAGTTCTTGAAGTTTACAGTATGTGTTGGAAGAAGGAAAAATGGGCAAGCGTAAGGGTCTGAGTGACTTTGGCATGGGCCAAATTATAAGAGATAGATGACTGGGTCAGAGCATCTCCAAAGCAATAGATCTTGTGGGATGTTCCCAGCATGCAGTGGTTAGTATCTACTAAAAGGCCAACCAGTGAACTGGCAACAGGGTCATGGGGACCCAAGGCTCAATTATGCATGTGGGAAGTAAGGGTAGCCAATCTGCTCCAATCCAATAGGAGAGGTAATGTAGCACACATTATTAGAAAAGTTAATGCCTGCTATGACAGAAAGGTGCCAGGATACACAATTCATCACGGGTTGTATGGGGCTGCATAGCCGCAGACTGGTCAGATTGCCCATGCTGTCCTCTCTCCCTTGCAGGTAGTGTCTACAATAGGCACATGAGTAGCAAAACCAGACCGCAGAGCAATAGAAGATGGTGGCCTGGTCTGATGAGTTATGTTTTACCATATGTTACATCACCATCGACCAATGGGTGTGTATGCATGGTTTGCCTGAGGAAGAGATGCCACCAAGATGCAGTATAGCAAGAAGGCAAGCAATCAGATACAGTCTAATGATCTGGGCAATGATCTGATGAAAAACTTTGGGTCCTGGCTTTCCTGTGGATGTTGCTTTGACACATACCACCTACCTAAAAGCTGTTACAGACTAAGTACACCCCTTCATGGCAACAGTTTTCCCTGATGGCAATGTCTACTTTCAGCAGAATAATGTGCCCTACCACAATGCAAAAATTGTTTCAGGAAAGGTTTGAGGAACATGAAAAAGTGTTCAAGGTGTTGACTTGCCCTTCAAACTACCCAGATCTCAGTAAAATTGAGCATCTCTGGGATGTGCTGGGCAAACAAGTCTGATCCATAGAGGCCCTATCTCGCAGTTTACAGGACTTAAAAGTTCTGCTGATAACATCTTGATGCTATGTACCACAGGACACCTTCAGGGGTCTTATGGAGTCCATGCCTCAATGGGTCAGAGCTGTTTTGGTAGCATGAGCGGGACCTACACAATATGAGACAGGTGGTTTTAATCTTGTGGCTTATTAAATATTTAATCATCTTTGATATATATGAAATTAATATGATATATCTACAATGGAACCTGGAATATATGGAATGAAACCTGATGTATATGTACAATGAAACCTGGAATATATGGAATGAAAGCTGATATATATATAGAACAAAGCCTGATATATATGGAATGAAAGCTGATATATATTTAAGACGAAAACTGCTGCCAGATGATGCATTGGACTACCTCACTGAGTCAACATGGTTCAGCACCTTGAACTGGCTATTGGCAAGTCGAACTGGCCTTGGAAGCTTGCTGTATGACCGCTTTCCCCATTGGCTATGGACTATGGCTTGATGCCATTTGGCTTGTGCAATGCCCCAGTCATATTTAAAAGGCTTGTCACAGCCCAACACCGTGCCAGAGAACATAGTCAATATGAACACACACAACATAACTGATATGCACGGACTTTTGTGATATTCATCCACTGTTTCACATAAATGTATATGCCGGCAAAATAACAACTTGTTTGTGGAACTGAGGTATGAAATCATATGCCTTGCTTGTCCTTTTGTGTGTTTGAAGTTTTGTTTGGCATGTGTTCCTTCGTGTGCTACCAGGGCACTGAAGTGTCGAAAAGTCTATGAGCAATGATATATTTAGTTATGCTACAGGTAACTTGCTACTTTTGCATAGGGTAAGGTATAAAGGAGGTGATTGTGATTTTGGAAACTTTTTAAGCAATGCTCTAACCAGAGAGGGTACTAACCTGGCGAGGGGGTTTAAGCTGTTTCACTGGCAAACAGGAAGAGGTGGAGTTGCACCCCTATTTCACATGGTTTGCTCTGGGTAGCTACCATTGCAGAATTTAACCAAAGAGGGGAAATAATGGACTGTGGAAATGTTGTTTAATTGTATAAATTCTGTGTGTCTTTTGATGCCTGGGGTGGTGGTAATGTGTATTTGTATGTGAATGTTTTAATGTAATGCATATATTTATATTGTTAGAGTTTTGTAATGCTTAATTGATTGAAGCTGTTGATGGTATAGCCGGAGGCCTATTTCTATGGCCAGAATGAGAGAGACGGTTTTTAATGCATGGCAGGCTGTGAGAGAGCATACAGGTCAGTGAGCTTTTGGGCCAAACGTATTTGGTGTAGCCAATTTTGTATCAGTAATTTTGTCTTATTTGGTGCATATGAGCACATAGGTTTTGTTTCTTTTTTTTTTGAAAAGTTTTTCTTTTTCTCATTTATCTTATTATATTAGTGTTCACTGTAAATATTGGGCATTGTGGCTTGAATGAATAAAGAAAACAATTTTGGCCCTAGTTTCTCCTCGTCTGTAACCCTTCTTGCTGCCTCCTCCACCATTCATCCTAACAAGGCTCATGAAGCATGTGCTGTCCCACATCCTCCAAACTAAATGTGTCATCTAACTCAAAACTCTGCTGGTCCACGCAGCTGACTTAGCCGGGGCAATCCAGAACCTTAAAACTGTGTAATCCAGCAGGCAGGATTATGGCTGAACCCCTCTCTCCTCCAGCGCCAGGCATGCTACCTGGGCCACATCATCAGCAGAGAGGGCATAGTGGTGTGGGATTAGCGGATTCTGTGCAAGTTGAAGGAACTGCGTTGCTTCCTGGGGCTGTGCTGTTGCATTTGGGGCCCAAATGGGAGTGCACAGTAGCGTATTTCAGCTGGACACATACCCGGCAGGAGCGCAACTATTGTGCAACCAAATGGGAACTGCTGGCCACGTCACAGGTGTGTAAACACTTCCATCCCTACCTCTGTGGCTGGCAGATCCGGTTGCAGCCAGACCGACCACACATCTCACGGGCATGGTTCCTAAATTTCCTTAACCTGGAGGAACAGTTGACCTGCAAGTTACAGGTGCTGGCATAGTTTTGATTTTGAAGTGCAACACAGCCCCAGGAAGTCGCATGGAAACGTGAAAGCCCTGTCTTGCCATCCCTGCACTACTGTGACGAACAAGATCTGCTCGCTGCAGCAGTATAAGCTTAGCACAAGATGTAGATGAATTTTTTTTGCATGTTTGGGGCACTCGAGGAGCTGCACAGTGACCAGGGAAGGAACTTCAAGGCACAGGTGTTTAGTGAGGTCTGCTGGAAGCAGGGGGATGTAAATATCTACAGCACCCCTCTTTACCCTCAAAGCGATGAGCTGGTTGAGCGATATTACTGTAGCCTAGCCACACAACTGGCAATGCTGGTTGATGGGCACCAGTGAAACTGGGACACCCACCTTCCCCTGGTCCTGTGGGCTTATTGGGCAGCAATACAGGAAAGTACTGGCTGCACCCCCGCTGCCCTCATGTTTGGCTGTAAGCTGCAGACCATGGTAGAGCTGGTGTTCAGCTCACCCCCTGAGTTGGAGCTGCCGGCAACACTGGGACTAGACTATCTCTGCCAGCTCTTTGATTAATTATGTACGCATTATGGACAGGTTTGGCCATGGATCATCACAGCGTGGTGACAGCTAGATAGAATAGGGCATATGATGTCCAGTACTGGGTACAGGCTTTCCAGCCCAGGGAACTTCTTTAGGTGTACTACCCGATCAAGAGGAAGGGGTGGTCACCCAAGCTCAACAGCCACTGGAAGGGTCATAGGGGCCCAATCTCAAACTACACCCTTGACACCTTCATTTCAAGTAACACTCCCACTGAGTCACTCTCACAACACGCCCTATGCACTTAAACTGAAGGAAATTGTCACAAGAAAGATTTGAGACAGGCTTGCCCTCGAAGCGACTTTTTGCAGTCTTCTTTCCCGGAAAGAGAAAATGCATTATGTAGCGATATGACAAAATTAAGAAGTTGTATTGTATTTTCTTTAATGACATATCAGTTATTGAAAATAGCACAAAGTTTATCTAATGCGAGAAGACAACGGCTACGTCATCGTATTGCACTGACTGAGCATTTTGAGGTACACGTGTCATATTGGCGATTGTACAATTTCTACCATAGCTAACTTACTATACATGCATAAAACATTACGCATTACTTCTGTACCAAATACCAGATCAGATCTATAGAAGAAAAAAAAACAGGCAAATATGAAACATAAATTGTTATTGCTGGTGTGATATTGATTGAGTTTGTGTACGAATGTTTATTCACGTGGTTTCCAGTTTGAAAAGTACACGAAATATCTTTTAATAGGATCACGATAAAATCTATCTGTAATGACCAGCTACAAATAACTGCTATCCAAATATTTTTTTCTGCAGCAATGAATTATGACATGTAACATACACTTTCTATGTGTATTTCACAGTGCTATTACAATCTAATTAATACATTATCAAGAACATGCCATTGTGTATTTTTTCTTTTTCCTGTGGGTTAGGAATTGTGAGATATGGAAGTGGTAGTGGAATCGCGCGAACTACCATCGTTCCAGACTCGCTTCAGGAGGGCAAAATCAACCACTCCCCCTTAGCCCTTGCTGCTTAGAGACACACTTCAGTATGGCAGTAGCCTGCTGCGAGGGGGTTTTTGTGGTTTTTCGACCTCCCAAGAGCAACTTTAAAGCTAAGCTTTACTCGG
>JAODKF010000001.1:38893846-38904653 GCA_026779585.1 Mormyrus proboscirostris | reverse complement strand
TCTGTTTGGCCCTAAATGCACTTTATTTACCCATTTAAATGGTAACTAAATGCTATACAGTTATTACAGTTTGTAGTCCAGCCACTCTTCATTACAATCAGAACATGAATATGAACAGTGAAAATGAATGTTGTCTTACAGGTGGTCTGTCACCAGTGGGTTACATGGGAAGTTGCATATGTACGTCTGCGGTGCCCGTGGATAACAGTGTGCAGGTGTTAAAGAAAAGATGTTGCTATTGAGGAAGGAGCCAAATGCGTGGTCATATGTTTCTTTATTTCATTAAACTTCCACATATGCATTTAACTATACAATTACAAGCATCATACAAAGTTTATTTCTGCTTTGATGTTGCATTTGAATCATTCATCAGTTCAGTTATATGCTGAAAACATGTCTATTTGTATGAATGTAACAGTTTATTATTCAATATTGGGTTCATACTGTAAATGTACAGTACTGTGAAGAAATGTTTAAAGCTGTTTATCTGGGTAGCAAGTGTTCTTTGGCTTAGAACAAAATACACAATTTAACATTTGCAAATTAAGAGTAACACAATAAAAACTAGTAATAATTTCTTCTGTTTTCTAAAAAGTTACTGATATCTAGTTGGCTAGCTAGATGAACACGCTTCAGTTCCCAAACCTCTCCTCAGGGGCACCTCAGCCATTCCATGTATTTGTTAAATTTCACCAACAGCTCAATTAATTAATTAAATAAATTGGTTTAAAAAGTCAGTGACAGATTGACTAGCTGTATGACGTGTGCTAGTGGCCTAGTCAACAAATACATGGCTGTACTGGACGGTTGCTGCAAATACTGGGGTAAGTTTAGCAGAGGTTCTGAAATGGCTAAGCTGACACACTTTGACAGGCATAATATCATAGTTTAACACCAACACCACGAGGATAATTTAAACATCATTTTCTTTGCCTGCCTAGGACTTTTGCACAGTACTGTATATTTTGATATAAATTGCTACAATAGATATACCAGCTTCATTAGATGTACCATTCTTATAAACTAATTAATCAGTTTATAGACAAATATGAAGACATTTTTGTTACCTATCATTAAGCAGCTAATCGAGTATGTTTGTGTGAATTGAGTGATATATGATATGTAACGATATATTTTCTATCAATGAAATGCCATCCCTTATTAAACAATACATAAAATTCTCTAGCTCGGTGCATCCCCTCTTTTCTCCAGGTATATCTGAACTATTAAAAATTATTAATAAAAAAACTGGTTTCGATTTTGTAATATGAAATCGAATTTTATTTCACCAAAAGGTGGGGCTGTCAAAAATGTCTTCACGGGGTGGATCTGTGTCGTCTCTCCCTAAACATTACAATATCTTTTTCCAAAAAGGTCAAACGCAATGTTAGAGATTGAAACGAAATTCATTCATAGTCTGCTATTCATGTTTTCAGGAGTTTTTGGACTGGCAAGATAGGTGGAATAGAAGTAACACATTATGCAATTAATACAATATAATCAATACTGAATAATTAATGAAATGGTTGACTGTATCGTGGGGAAATAATTTCAGACACTGGTACCAGCAATGCTGTCACGTCCAGCCCCGCCCTGCCAGTCTGTTCCCAGCATTGCCCTTGGGTGTGGCTGCTAATCAGCTGTGCCTGAAGCTCCTTATTCTTACCTGTTGCTCCTGCCCTCCTGTTACCTTCCTGCTAATCAGCCACAGCTGCCTCATGTTTACTGCTCTGTTAATCATGTATATTAGGCTTGGACTTATTCTCAGGTTTCAAGTTTTTGGTATTTATGTTTCTATAATCGAAGCATTTTGATAAATATATTGCTGCACCCCTGCCATGAAATGCACCGGGATTGCACACCGCTCTTGCGATTCGAAGGGGGGAAAGAAGTAGTTCTGCCAATCTAAATATGCGACAGAAATATCAAATTGCGTTTGCACATTTAGAAGACTTTTATCACTGTTTCACTTCAAGAAGGCGGCATTTAACCCATATAAAACTGACAAACTATTACTTATAGATGATGAGCCCCGAACGAGAACGTAGGATATTTATTTCTCTCGTCATTAGCCTTATACAAATTTAGTAATTTATTTTTCTCCACAATGAAGAGAATGTTCTGGTACAGTGATCTGAAATACTTAAACAAAAAAGATATTTGTCTTTATGACAGCTTATCTGGCAGGAAATCCATTTCCATTCTGTCCTTTGAGTCTATCACGAAATGCTGTTAGCAACCAACACATTTAACGAAATTCATAATAATTATTGAATTTCATAAATGTCATATCACATGTAGCATGTGGGGGGTGGGGGGCATTTTACAGCAGCTTACTTGTTTCATATTTAAACTGGTTCAGTAACTGTGTTGTTAGTAGAGAAACATTTTGAATACAGTAACATGTTGTTAGTACAGTTGTTAGTAAAAACAATAAACAAATAAAATAAATACTGGCACTCCTGATCGGAGATCGAGGGGCCAGAGCAGAGACCCCGACTGGGGCAAGTGACAGTCCAGCTGCTGAGTGACGCACAACACTCGTAGTCGTGATCCGTAAACAGAGGTCGATGCCGGGAAGGTCAGTCCAATGATGAGACACGGGACTGGAACACACATGGAGGGGCGAGAAGGAGAGTCCGGAATTGGAGGTGCAGGGGGGTCAGGTATGGGATCTGGACTAGGGAAGGAAGGTAAGAAGGTAAGGAATGGACAGCAGGCTGACAGGCAGGGTACGGGCAATCGGGCAGACAGAGGACAAGAAAGTTGCTCGGTAAGGCTATGAGACATAAGTGCAATACTTCACAAGGGTAGTCTGACTTAGCTCTCCTTTTAAGGGAGACTAATCGTCCGTCGTGACACATGCCACATCGACAGGTTATTTTATTTTAATGTTAATACATTTTGGGCAGTAATACAGTGGGCAGCGCTGTGGGTCACATTGGCCACATTTAAAATATATTTAAAATAATGAATTTAACAGCAATATGGAGTCATGCAAGACAAACTGTACATTATATATATTACAAGCACCTCCAGTTCTGTAGAAATTTCCGCTCATAGGCACAGATTAATTTACCAGTAAAAAAAAAACTAATAAAATAATATTGCACTGTTAAATAAAGAAATTTAACCAAACCACTAAAATCCAATGAGCCCCAACGTTTACAGGGCACAGCCACAGTTCTTCAACTGGAAACCCCATTTGAGGAATAAATGTTTATATATAACCAAGAATGCTTTTAAAAATCTAAACAATACTTTGTGACTGTGGCACAAGACACAGACAAAGCACCTAAGTGGTGGAACGAGCTATCAGCCACTATTGGATCCGCCCCCTCATTCCATGTCTTCAAGAAACTCCTAAAGACTCACCTCTTAAGCAAACACCTCCTTGACTAAGGAGCTTCTGCAATCCCATCCTTGACAGCTACTCCGTTACCAGTCCTCCAGGGTGGGGACATCTGTGGGAGAGGGACTCCAAGGAAACAACGGAGGTTGAAAGCCGAGCACACACTGGAAGAGTGTTATGCATAACATGTTGAGACACTTGTGAGATTATTGATGGTAGTGCCCATATCATCTGCTGAGGCAGAACGCAGTTTTAGTGGGTTACGGAGGCTGAAAACATGGTTGCAGTCAACCATGAGTCAGAAAAGGCTGAATGGAGTTGCGGTGTGCCATATTCACCAGGTGAGACTTGACAATTTGAACAGAGAAGAAATTGCCCAGCAGTATGTTCAGAGAAATGAAAGGAGGAGAGAGGTTTTTGGGTCCTTTACCTAATCTGTTTCTGGACAGTACATTCGTTTGCCTGCATTGGAGTGAATTCCTTTTAAACTGTCAAGTAGACTACTTTACAATTTTATGTAAGTATGTTGTTAATGTGTTTGCAAGGCACACTAAATGGAGAGCAAATTATTTCAGTTTTATTATTTAGTTGTTTTTTGTACATTCTATTTTCTCAAAAAATTAGTTTGCTAAAAATCAGTTAATGTTTAAATAAAACATGTTTTGCATAATGCAAATGTATTTGGTTGGTGATTGATTGGCACATTAACAAATGAAAGGTTTATTCTGTATGGGTAGTGTTTATCAAGTAGGACTTTGTTGACAGTGTTCATTGTTACTCTGTGGTTTAATAACAATAATAAGTTTTTTTATTGCAAACCATTGGTCTAAATTACGCAAATAGACTAATTAAGCACCAGTTAAGGCCTTTATTGCACACAAAAATGTAAGCACTAGTTCTAATTACAGTACAGTTGAAATGCTGACAGCTTGGTCTAGCCTGATGCATCTGCCCCTTTCACATCATTTCACTTTGTGAACCCTAGTAATTGACATGTGTTCACTATACACTATACAGTGGCAGATACATGTTGACTTTGTGATATCCCTCCTCTGTGGGAAAGCGCTTACCTGGGCGACTGTGCTTTGGGTCGAGAATAGCCCCCTGCTCCTAACCTCCCCGGAGTTTCAGGACGCCTTCAAAGATGTATTCAATCACCCTGCAGTGGGGCGGTAAGTGGGTAAGCCCACAATGACTGCCTGTGCGCCTGAGTATTTTCCAGACATGTTTGAAGCACCATCATATGCTTGACCTCTAAGGCCCAATATTCGCAAATTCAACCTCAACAGCACATCCAAAATGATCCTGGCAAGATTTTCACCTGTTGTAGAAGCTGTCTTATACAACCCAATAAACTCTTTATGTACCAGCAAATCATTGTCAACATAGCGCAGACACAGGGCCTCCTACTCCACACCTGAGATATGCCTTGTCCCATCCATAATGATGGAATGCTGTAAAATTGGGAGAGACCAGAATTCATCTGCAATTTCCCTATTAATAGATGAACTCATCAAATTGATAACATCAATTTAGCATCCCAAGACGTGTGCACTTCCCTCTTTGCAGACAAAGGCTGTCAGAAAATGTACTGGTCTTGTCATTAGTCATCAGTTTTGCGTTGTCTGTATGGCTTGATGTGGACAACACTGTACTTGCTTTTCAGAGTAACCCCTTTAGAATCAGTTAGTGTGACAAGCTTGCCAAAGACTGACTGAATCACACAGGGCCCAGAAAAATCAGTCTCAATTCTTCCTCCTTTCCTTCCTTGCTTCCTTACATTGAAGAGTAGCACCTCATCTCCTCTGTTGTTTCCAGTCTCCATGGACTCTTATTTTTTTGTTTAAAAATGCACCATAGGTGCTGTCCTCTAGAAGGATTATGGTAGAAAGCTGAAACGAGGAAAAAACTGAAAAAAATTGCAACGACAATTTAAACAAGTAACAAATAATAAAAAATATGCTAAATTTCAACAAGAATTGAATTCATCTTGCCACAACTCTTATCACTATTTTTAAAGAAGAATAATTACCGGCATGTCGACAGGAACCTCAGAGGGGAAGACTGCTTCCATCCAAAGCAGACTGTATGACTTAAGACATAATTTAATATTTATCACAATAATAAATACAATAAATGTTTATAATATGCACGTCTGGGTCTGGAGCACGTGTTTATGCAGGCTAGCTCATAAAACGTTCATTTATTACAGCAACATACTCTCAAATGCCATTACACTATGCACTGTAGACAGATTGTAGATGCACAAAAGTGCATGTGTATAATTGATAATATCAGTTAAGAGTTTTTAAAATATTACTCACCATAAACCAGTGTGTCCAACGCAAGGTAGATCAGATTTTTGGGCGTGGTTATGAATCCCAAGACAGTGGAACTGCACATGCACAGAAAGGTAATATATTCCTCTCAATACACAGTACTGTAAGTGTCATGACCTGCTCGTACGATCCTTCCGTGTGCCATGCCCCCTCGTTACCTTGTGTCAATTCCTGATTGTATTCATGTTATTTCTGAGTAGTCCTGTGTATTTAGTCCGCATTCAAGTCTGGTTCCCCAGTCTGGTCGTTGACGTGTTCACCGTGTAGTTGTGTTCTGCCTGCAATAAACCCCATTTTTGGATTTCTGTGTGCTCAATCCTGATTCCCCCGCTCCCTGCTCGTTTGCACTGTGCATGGTTGTCACAGTAGGTATCTCACTATATAGAAAAGTGAAATTGTGTTGACCCAGATTCATGTAACACCGTAAAAAGTGCACAGTGAATGAGAAGCCAGGTATCCGTGACCATTTTAATACCATAAACCTCTGCGGGCCAGGCAAATATCAACTTCTCAGTACACATCAGGTATCCCACTATATAGAAAAAATGACATTCTTCTTGTCACGTTCAGGTGCGGACGAGCCGGCAAGCGGGCAAGCAGGCGGGCAAGCAAGCAGGCTGGCAGGCAGGAGAATAAGGTATAAGGGCTTTATTCCAGACGGGTTCCGCATACGAGACATCCGACAACACATAAATGCAACAATGCATTGACCGATCTGACATACTGGGGAAAGACGCGGACTAAATACACAGGCTAGTCAGGGATTAACAGGACACAGGTGATCACAATTGGGGCAGAAACACGAGGTAACGAGGTGGGTGTGGCACACAGGAGGATCGTACAGGGCCCGGCATGACATAACCCCCCCCAAAGGCGCGCACACCGGGCGCGCCAGAGGAGAGGCGACGGACGAGACCAGACCGGGAAACCTGAAAGACAAAAGCAACACCATCACAGAAAACCAGGGAACAAAACAGAGACACAAAACTGAAACAGGGACCAGAAGAAAGACAGGACCCGACACAGAACAGGGAACGCCGACAGGCAGACAAGAAAGGGAGACGCCGGGGAAACACCCACAGGCGACACGAAGGGGCCAGGAGTGAATGTAGGAGGAACAGTGGGACGAGGAACAGACACAGGAGGGACGAAGGGAGGAGGAGCAGACAGGGGAGACCAGACAGGATCGGACGGGGGACAAAAGGGACGGAGGGGACACGGAGGGAGCAGGACAGCGGCGCAGGAGGGGGAAGCTGCCACTGGCAACGGCGCAGCCAGAGCCCGGGAAGGCGCCATGCAACGCCCAAGCGAAGCAGGGGGTCCCGGAGGCGGACGACATGGTTGCCAGAGGCAACGCCGAGGATCGGCACCAAGGTACAGGGGGGGGACCCGGAGGCGACCATCGACCCCAAGCCGCAGGGACCGCAAGCGGCCCCAGAGCCCCAGCCAAGGCGCGCGAGGGCGAGCCAGGGGGCTGGGCGGGCGGGACCCGGGCCCGATGCCTGTGGCCCCATCCCTTTCGGGACACAGACAGACGGAGTCCCACAGGGCGTTGGTCCCGGAAGGGCCTGGGGGCGGGAGTCCACAGGAAGGCCCCGAGGGGTCCCACTCAAGCTCCTCCTCCTCACCAGAGGGAGGAGCCGGGTGTTGATTGTCTGGGACCTCCTTGGGGGCCGGAGTCCGAATCTTCGGCACTGCAGCGGGCGTGGCTGCAGCCGCAGGCAGGACGGGCTGGTCAGGCTGCACGGGCAGGGCGTGGCTGCAGCCGCAGGCGGCGCGGGCAGGACGGGCTGGTCCGGAGAGCTGGGCTGGACCTGAGCCATTTCGTTACTAATAAAACAGACGTTCTTTGAATTGTTTGGGATCCACGACATGACAGAATACTGCAGTGATTCTCTAAGAAGACATGTGAACGTTCTTAAGGTGGTCAATGATACCGCAGAAAGAGGAATTCCTCTGATAAAAAAGTTTAATGAATCGGTCAGGGACAAACAACAAAAACAATTCTTGTTGAGGGTAGTCAAGCATCACAGAGAAGTTGTCACTAAGCGAACAAAAGAAGGGATTGCATCATTCAAAGTTCATTAATATAACACGTTTTGCCTATCATACTACCTATTAATCTTAGTGTCTAGTTTTAATATTATTTTAAATAATCTCTTATTTTAAGTTTGTGATTTCTAGTTTTCCCAATAAAAGAAATTAACATTGAAAACTCCTATTTTTTGCCTACTTTTACAAAACTGATCAAAGTGTGCAACCTCTACATATTATCCAATCTTCTTGAAATTTGGCATATATATATTTTATATCACTGAGACTCAGGGCGTAAGCAAAGCCTGCAAAAATTTTAATTTTATTTTTTGCCTTAGAAATTGAAATACCCTACTGATGGCCCACCTGCTATCGTTTTTAGTTTCCTTTTTTTTATTAGTTAAACATTCTGGACAGTACCATGGTGACATACTGTAACTCTAATATCATCTATACTCTCATATCCTACACATATAGGATGTAACCAGTCTTAACAGCTGTCACACTGAGGATACGGCTCATTTGGGTCATTTCTTGTTTTGCAAAAACACAGAAAATTTGCTCTTCATCCTCACAGTCAACATGCCCACTAGTGGGAGAACTTTCATTGAAAACCTTTTCCACAGCAAAGATTGTTTCTTTTGCTCTCATGTTTATATCGTGTCGCCATGCCAAATCTCATAGAGCCACTTTCTCAAACATATTGAGTTTTTATATACATCTTCAGCAATTCTACGCCAAACTGAGACTGGTCTTCTGTAGCCCTCAGAATCCAGCAGTTCAATGTTTTTTTTAAAAAAAAATTTCTATGCTCCAGTTTAAATTTCGAAATATTCCCACAGCATTATATAATTTCACTTACACTTTCCAGTCTTTATGGATCTTTTGACAGGCATACGTACGAACTCTTTGAATGCTTATTGGCTTTTTTAAGAGCAGAAATAAACCTTTGTTTGGTGATGACATTCAAACATTTTCATGTGGACGTTTGTGCGTGAGCATTTACGCGTAAACTTTTGCGCACGCTTTCGCATTTAGTAGTAGCAGTAATAATAATAATAAGCAGAATGTGTTATGACCGGTCGGCAGGGCGAGCAGGGAAGCAGGCAAGAGCCGTAAAAGCAGTCAACACGGGTTTATTTACAGTAGGGAGAGCTGGCAGACAGGGGAGCACTCGGTAAACAACATCAATGACAGACCTGGGGATACGAACTCAGACGCGGACTAAATACACAGGAAAGGCTGATCTTAACAGGTAACAGGTGATAATCAGGAATTAACACGAGGTAACTAGGTGGGTGTGGCACACAGAGGATCGGATGAGCCGGGTGTGACAGAAGCCCCCCCCCAAAGGCGCGCACTCCGGGCCGGGGACAGAACAGACACACAGAACAGGGACAGGAAGTAAGACAGGACCTGACATAAGACAGGAAATGCAGACAGGCAGACCAGGAAGGGAGACACAGAGGGCACAGAGAACATAGGAATAAAAGGACCATGGGTGAACAAAGGAGAGACAGAGGGACGAGGAGCAGAAACAAGAGGGATGAAGGAAGGAGGAGGAACAAAGGCAGGAGGTCAATGGGGAGCCCGAGGGACCCACAGAGGGCGACGGGTGGCAGCCGGAGGGGCCGCAGGCGACCGGGAGGCCGAAGCAAGAGGGGACCCTGAAGGGGCCGAGGAGACAAGTCGAGGGACAGGCGAAGGGGACAAAGAGGGAGTTGGATGCGCTGGAGCAAGGGGACCCACAGGCAATTGAGGAGCCGAAGCGGGGGAACCTGTTGGTGACCGATGAGGCATCAGAGGCGGGACTGAGGCCAGGCAACGAGGCCTCGAAGGGGGACCCGCAGGCAACCGCCGACCCGGAGCCACAGGACCCACAGGTGCCCCCTGAGCCCCAGCCAAGGCAAGTAAGGGCGAGCCAGGGGGCAGGGCGGGCGGGCGGGACCCTGGCCCTGCATCTGTGTCCTCTCCCCTTTCAGGACACTGACAGGTGGGGCTCTGGCCGGGATCGACCTCGCTGGGGTGGTGGTGGAGGAGATTGTCCACCACTGGAGTCCTGGGGGCCCAGCAAGCTCCTCCTCTCCTTCCACCAAGGGAGGAGGAGCGATGGTGAGATAGTCTGGGACCTCCTCAGGGACAGGGACTGGGCCATCGGCAGAACAAGAGGTGGAGGCCTAGGAGCCTCAGGCGGAGCAGGAAACGGAAGCCTCAGGAGGCAGCAGTGGGCGGAACAGCAGGTGGTGCCGGGGCAGGCTGGACAGGCGGAGCCGGCGAGACAGGCAGGACAGGCGGAGCCGCAACAGGGGCCATCTTGAGTGAGGCAGGAGCCTCATTAGGTGGCACCGGGACAGCGGCAACAGACGGGGCCGTGGGCACTGCCGGAGATGAGGTCGACACAGGAGCCCTGGGCATGGCTGCAGGCGGAGGCGGTGCCGGTACCTTGGGCGTAGCTGCGAGTGGAGCAGCTGCGGGCAGAGCAGGGAGCTCGGGCAGAGCAGCTGCGGGCAACTCTGGGCCAGCAGGGGGCGCCGCAGCCTCACTGGGTGGCACAGCAGGGAGTTCAGGTGGTGCAGCAGGGGGCCCCGCAGCAACCGCCGACTCTGGGCCAGCAGGGGGAGCCTCAGCAGGTGCCGGGACAGGCAGGACAGGAACGGCGGGCGCCGGCGGGACAGGCAGGATAGGCGTAGCGGCTGCAGCATCGAGCGGTGCAATGGGTGTTTATTATTTACTGGACATGTAAAGTAGTTAGCAGTTAGGGTAATCATATGTTTAGTTATAAGGGTACGGATGCCTAATATGCAGGTGTTTGTTTTGCCTAAAGAGTATGTCAGGAGTATGTTGATGTAAAATGACATGCCTCTGTTTGTAACTCATATTATAATATGTTGCAAATGAGTGCTCAAACTACTTTGGCTTATTTATGTTACTGTTATTTATTGCTTGTAAAAACCCACACAACCATAGTCAAGCCTGTATATAGGAGTCTTAATCCAGTAACTGTAAGACTTCCAAAGGGCTTTTGATGTTGTCCCCCACAAGAGGCTCCTACTTAAACTCAAAGCGACAGGTATTTTAGGAA
>JAODKF010000001.1:38864116-38874791 GCA_026779585.1 Mormyrus proboscirostris | reverse complement strand
TGATTGGTTGATTAGATAATTGCATTAATGAGAAATTGAACAGGTGTTCCTAATAATCCTTTAGGTGAGTGTATATAAACATTATGATTTACTATGTGCTCATTTCCACCAGCAAGTCTGTGAGAATCGCCTTCTTATTTTTAAGAATCGTCACCTTGTGTTAATATGTAACTTTAGCGGAATTAGCATTCGCTGACACGGCTTTGCATTATGTTCAGCTGTTGTATAGTACTTTTTACATAGTTGGCTGGAATGTATGCGAGAAGAGGGTTACTGAGGTACATTGATACGAGTCAGATAAGGCCCAGGTAAGGGTAAAGCATAAAAGCATAGTTTCATATTTCACACTAGATTTGACAGGTGGTGAAACTAAGGAGACATATACAAGAAATGGTATGTTCACATTTGTTATTTCTAGTAAATCATTATATTTTTATGTAAAAAAAAAAAAATCACAAATCAATTATGTCCTTTGTTTTATTTCTCAGTGTTAGGTTTTTACAATTGAAACTGTGTTTCCAACAGAGCAAAAGCTTGTGATAAACAAATCTGAATGAAACAGGCATTAGCTGAAAAGATGGGAGACACATTCATGTTCAAGTAGCCCCAGGGTATACTGGTGGCTACTGTTCAAGGTTCAGAGGTAGCAGAGATTATACTATACAGCCAAATTAATGTAATTTTAGGCAAATTGGAACAGTCAGCTGTAGTCAATGGATGCAGGGATGAGTTTGTCAAAAGTGCGTGCATTAACATAAGGACATTCTATCAAGGAAAAGGAGAGGATGTGTGCTCTGATTTATCTGTGTGACGTGCTTACACCTTGATTGCCCCATTATCTAATTTGTCTTTGCTATGCTAAATGGGGCATCACATCATTGGAGGTGATGTAATTTTTTAACTGAAGAGCAACACACCATGAAGTACTCTACTGTTAAACATTTTATCTAAAAACAAAAAACTGTAAATAACATAGAAACTACGTGTATTCACACAGATACACTGCCCGTCCAAAAAAAAAGTCACAATTTGAATTTTTCGTTAGATCGCCTTTAACTTATGGCGCACATTTGTCATGGCAATTGTTTCCACAGGCTTATGCAACATCTCACCCTTTTATTTTCATCTAGATTTGCATTCATTTCTCACCAAGATCCTGTTTTGACAAGTGAGTTGAACCACTCCATAAAGCCTCCTTTAGCACATCCCAAAGACCTTCAATGAGGTTTAAGGTCATAACTCTGAGGTGACCAAGTCTTGCGTGAAAATAATTCCTCATGCTCCTTGAACCACTCTTTGACAATTCAAACCCAATGAAGCTTGGCATTCTTGTCCTGGAATATGCCCATGCCAACAGGGGCAAAAAACCCATTGATGATGGATGGATGGTGTAACCTGGCCATTCAGTAGATTCAGGTACTCAGCTGACTTCAATTTATTGCTGCATAATGTTGCTGAGCTGTAATAATGATCCAGTCATTGGCTCTTAAGTATTTGCTGATATAAATTCAAATGGTGACTTTTTTTTTGCATGGGCAGTGTATAAGCAGAATGGTTTAATGATTCCATTCTTTTCCGGTGTTCAGACAAAATAGATTCATAGTTGGTCCAGCACAATTGTGTTTACAATTTTTATTTTTTTTTTTTCACAAAAATAAACAAGTTATCTAAATTCCATTCAACAATATTGTTTAAAATCAAGGGCCATATTTCCTCGTAAATCTATTCCCAGGCAATTGACATTTTCCTGATGTAAATAAGTTGAATTGTGGGTTCAGAAAAATCTCTCATTTGCTCAGTTTTCAAGCTTTCTGGTCAAATGTCCACTGTACTCATATTTTCCATAATTAATTCTGCAGCTATTTGCATATCTCTCTGGAAGGTGCCATGCAAAGCGACGGTGAGCTGATCTGTCCTTTTAGGTTCACGGTGGCGGCTATGTGTAACAGGTGCCACTTTGCCATTAGCTGGCCCATGCTGATACACTAAGTAACATAGCACACTGGAGCATACAGTCACTCAAATGAGGCAAAGGCAGCGGCATGGCCTGTGCAATAAAAATAGGACTAACAAATTATTTTTCACCAAGCCAGCTGCAACTGTACCTCATACAGTGTGCTTCGCAGTCCACTTCCTATTTACAGAGGTCTCCTTGGACAGGGAAAGGCCTTTGATTGACTTCAGCATTGACTGTATTCTAATGTGTATGATGAAATAAACTGCAATAAGTCACATTGTGCTAAATATGTCATTTTTATATTCGCCTGATTTAAAGTTAAATTTAAATATATGATGTACCAGTTCAAACTGCCTATTCCTTACACACTCTGTGCTTAGTTTGGTTAGGCATATATTATAAATAACTCATGATAGTATGCTCTGAAGTTGGCATATTAAGTTAATTATTAATATGTCCGCAGTAACTATGGATAAATGAGGAACACTAGGCTGCATTCGCTTCACATCGCTCACATTCATCTGCAAGAGGCAGAAGGGCTGTTAGTAGGGTTTGAGAAAGGCAACCTCCAGTGATGGATGTGCCGTTGTCAGTTCCGTGCAAGGGGATTGTGATTGACTTTGAGAAATGCAGTGCCATGAGAAGCGCTGTCCCATCTGTGGCGTCCCTTCGGACGCTGGCGACCTTGAAGGTGAGAAAGCATCGTCTGTCGACTGTGTACTTAGTTTTTTTTTCTTCTGTTTTTCAATTGCGAGGGTTTTTTGGGCATAAGTTATATTGAGTGAAATGATGTAAGCTACAGCTGCAAATATGACAAAAGTACTTGTCCTGCACATACATCTTGTTATTCGACAGGAGCAGAAATCTGAGCCAATTGTGTATGAATTATTTGTACATCTAGTTATTTCAAAAACTGAATCCCTATACTATTGATATATTCCCCCAATATGTATGTAGGTCTGTGATTTTATGACATTTTATGGAGATCCAAAGCAAATATTTCAGGGTTTCACTGCCTTTGTTAGACAGACAGAAAGAAAGAAACTGTGTTTTTGAAGATATTTACCAGGTATCAAATATCATGTTCAATGTTCTTCTAGTTTCTTATTTTCTAGAAATGCATTCTATATTAAAGAATAATTTTGTATTGCACCACATAAAATGCCATGGTAATGCCATTTTAAAATTAATTTATATTCTTTGTATGATAGGTCTTTATAGGCTGAAGGTGATGGTTCTACACTAGGGGTCTACATATATACAATTTGTGAGGCACAAACTTTAGGTTTTCTCAGCAGCTGCCTGCCACTACACCCAAGGAGCATTTGTCCACAACATTGCAGTGTTGTCAAACAGATTCATCGCTCGCACTGCTACACCTTTAATCGGGTGGTGCTTTTCTTTTTTGACTATACAATTGAGGCACGCCGACTGAGACCAAGATTACCCACAATCATGCAGTGTGAGAGAGAAGAGAACCATCGGCTGAGTTGTAATTACGTGACGCTTGACAAAGTGTATACGTAATACTCGTATTGCAAAACCTTGCTCATTTATCAACTTAAAATTTAAAATTTTCGCTCGTCTTTACCAAACACTCGCAAACCAAGTTATTCACAATCCGAGGTTTGACTGTGCTATATTATAGTGTATTTGAATTATATACAGATCAGTAATTTAAATTGTACAGTACTGTACTTTGAAAAGCGTTTGAAACAGCTATACTGTATTTTGAAATTGTCAATAAAATGTAGCAAATGTCTGTCCATTTTATTACTGTGGTAATCGCTCGGATAGGAAAACACGGATCCAGATATGCGAGCAACAGCCGGCTTTAATGGCTGGAACTTAGCAAAGGTACAGACAGGGATAAGCAAAAGGCAGGGTCAAAAGTAGAGAGCGAGAGTCCAAAGCCAGGGAATTCGTCCTACAGAAATGTACAGGACACAATCACACAGGGAAGGGGGGACGTGACGATAATCTGCTTATAGTGATCAATTTCACCAACACAGACGTGATCACTATAAGCGGTGTCCTTCTGTGTAGAAGTTAGAAGTACTTAAGTAATGAGCTGTCATGTGTTTTTTTTTTTTTTTAGAAGACTGAAGTATGCAAAGTAATACATTTGCCTCAATATATTGCAGCCCTTTTAAAAACCTGGATATTGTTTATTCAACATATCAGTTTATGTTATATGATATGATGCTTTTTCAATGTAATATGGAACAATGTCACACAGCTGCACGCTTTTAGTGAATAAACATCTTGCAAACACCTTACCATACATTCTCACCACAGGCAGCGAGAGCTTCAGTGCTTGTTCTGGCCACACTGTCCGTGCTGCTAGCAAATGATGGGGATTCTCCCTGATGTAGATGGAGTAGGCGAGGACAAGGTTGTTGAAAATGCTAGATAGCAAACAGGTGCATAAATAACTGGAATCCCCACTACTGCAATGATCAGTTTTATGGCGTTTTCCCCTTTCTTGTTACAACACCAAAAAATCTGATTGAATCATGAGAGAAGCATTCACCTGGCATTAGTTATATCTTGGGTTAGTGTTAGAACTGCTGAGTAGTTGGTTTAACGTCAGACCGTAGAAATATATTGGCATGGAAATTTTATTAAAATGCACATCATTAATGTTTCACGCAAATTCAGGAAAAATAAAATGTCTGTCAGGTCAGTTTAGGTGGGGGAGCATGTACTCATGCGCCTATGACAGAGCTTACATTCCAGTTGGCCTGTGACAAGGCCTACCCTGGTACGAGAGGTACTCGCTGGCCTAGGTACAAAAGGGGGGTTAATGACCCCACACATACAAACACACTTAAACACACACACACACAGATAACAAGGGAGGCCAGCACTCCAACTTTTATGGCCCAAAGATTTAGGGACCTACAGACAGCAGAGCGGACCTCAAGGACAAGGGTCCCTCGACTTGGCACACAATCCCCTCCGCATACATCCTGCCTTACAAACCACTCACCCAACAGGCTAACACCCTAAAGAAAGTTTCTTATAAGTCAACTTTTCTTTGCTTATGATTGCTAGTCTCAATATACAGGTTATTGTCATGACCTGCACGTCCAGTCCTCGTGTGTGCCACGTCCCCTCATCATCCACGTGTGCTTCCCCAATTGTGTCCGCTGTTCCCTGTTGTTTTGGCTAGTTTCATGCATATCAGTCCACGTCTTCCTCAGTTGGGTGTCCGTCATTAATGTAAGTGGTGGTGGTGCCGGGAGCCAGTGGTTCGGCTTGCTGCAACGTGAGCCAGAGAAAAAAGAGGAGGAAAGCGAAGGAGAAACCGGTGGAAGCCCCGACGATTGTCTTGGGTGCTTGCTTTCTCTTCACTGCTACCAGTGATCTGGGGGAAAATACGATTGCCCTTGGATGTCCCCGCTGCTTCCAATTTGCCTTTGTGTGCAGCTTGTCCCTTCCAGAGAATTGCCCCGGCTTTGATTGCATTCTGGGATGCTATTCCCCAGATCCCCAGGGCTCTTAAAGGCACAGTGCCCGCTTGACGTTCCTGTCCTGCCTGTCCCACTGGTGCCTAACGTTCCAGTCCTGCTTGTGCCCCCGGCGCCTGACATTCCTGTCCTGCTTGTCCCGTCTGTCTTCTTAGCGCCTGATCTGCCTGTCTTGCCAGCACCAGATCTGCCTGTCCAGGTGGCTACGGCGCCCCCTGCTGGCCCAGAGTTGGCTGTTGCTGCTACGGCGCCCCCTGCTGGCCCAGAGTCAGCGGCTCCTGCTGTGACCCCGCCTCTCGCTCCGCTCAAGGCAGCTCCTGCAGTGACTGCACCTGCCGGACATCCTGCCTGTCTCACCGGTTCCACCCTTCCTGCCTGACTCGCTGGCTCTGCCTGTCTCACCGGTTGATGCTCTGCTTGCAGCTACGCCCGAGGTCCCGGCACCGCCTCTGCCTGTTGATCCACCTGCTGCACTGCCCAAGCTTCCGACTGCTGCACCCGGGGCTCCTGTGTTGGCCCTGCCTCCAGTTGCGCCCGAGGCACTTGACGTCCCAGTGCCTCCGGCTACTCTGGGTATGGCTTCGCCCACGCCTACGGCACCGCCTGCCCCTGTGTCTCCTGTCCCGGTGCCCATGATCCCAGTCCATGTCCCCGAGGAGGTCCCGGACCTCTTGACCACCGCTGCTTTCTCCATGGAGGAGGAGCTTGGGTGGGACCCAATGGGGACCTCCTTAATGACTCCTTTGCCCTTCGCCCCAGCAAGGTCAACAACAGCCGAGACCCCATCTTTCTGTGTCCCGAAAGGGGAGAGGACACAGGCGCAGGGCTGGTGCAGGCGGAGGGCATGCTTTGGGGGGGGGAGGTTCTGTCATGACCTGCACAGTCCTTGTGTGTGCCACGCCGCCTCATCATCCATGTGTGCTTCCCCGCTTGTGCCCAGTTGTTCCTTGTTATTTCGGCTTGTCTCATGTATATCAGTCCACGTCTTCCTCAGTTGGGTGTCCATCATTGATGTAAGGTGCGTCGCTGTCTGCTCTGTCTCCCCAAATAAAACCCTTGTTTCCCATCATCCTGCCTACCAGCCTCGTCCTTCGTTGCTGCCTGCCTGCTTCTCCGCCACGATCATAACAGTTATGTTTGTGTGTGTCCTTAGACAATATTAGTGTTTTGTGTGCCACTGTTATAACCACGTTCACAGAGTATAACCTATTTTACCCCTTTACAATTGAACACTTATACAAATTTGAATAAATAAATAAGTATAGCTACCACTGCATATGTGTTCTCATGGTTATACCAGAATAATCTTGAAAATTGAATAGTCTAACCAGGTATCTTAGTGTGTCCTAACTTTCAGATATTCTTCTTTCTTTTAACAACCGCCGCCCCTTCTCTTCCACATTCCTCTGTGTCCCTTATCTGATCTTTATGGCCTGTTACCATTTCTTTACTTGCTATTCTGCATTAAATGAACTGAATTAAAGGTGTACATTATCCATTCTGGGGAAAAGATCAATTGAGATAAGCCACACCAACCAAAATATGTTGTTCCCAGATGTGCAATATAAATTGGTATTACCACAAACTAACAGCCACGCCTATCTAAGGGTAAGATGTGCTGTTTCAATGTGAATATGTAATGTAATGTCTGTACAAAGTGTAACATCTGTTGAGATGCAACCCAAAACACCTATACCGTATACTGATGTGAATCAGTAACATACATGTAATTGTTAATTAATTAATACAGATGGTATGAGGTGTGAACCGCTAGGCTGGTATGGCATGTTTGGTATCAAACTGATGGAAAATCACTCCTGATTCCAAATCTGGTTACATCTGGTTAAAGTGTATGTATCAAAACTTACACCAGCCTAATGAAAATCATAAGTAAAGGGGAATCAGTCTGGTCATAAATCCCAAAAGGATTGCCACAGACCCCCTCCGAAACCCCACCAAATCGATGGTCAGCCATTGGTCCAGGAGTCAAATTCCTGGTCATCCCTATTCATGAACTTTAAAACATGAACATAAAAACCTGGCACCTCAGAACAAGGGAAGAGGAGAAAGAACATCAGCCCGAAGAGAAATGAGAAAGCACATCAACCCAGGAGAAGAGAAGCCCACAAGAAGCCCTCCTGAAGCCTGCTGGAGAAAGCCTGCTACCCAACAGAGATCTGCAACCAAGATAAAGCCTTTCACCTTAAAGCTTCACAATCAGAGAGAATCCAAGGGGCTCCACTGCAACAATTGCTCCAAAACACCGCGCCTTCCTGAGTGCCATCATCCCGTCAGCTCTTCAGCCTCTGCAACCAACTGCCAAGACTTCTCCCCCCCTTACTCTGCAACTAAGTAAACCAACTTCCTTTCATTCTAATAACCTAAGCCGTTCTGTTAACCTGCTATACTGTATGACTTTAGGCTTGTATTTCCACAAACTGAGCTTGCTTTGCAGAATAGTATTTCCTTTTTAAGGTTACTCATTTAAATCCAGTCATTGCCTTTCCATAATTTCATTCTGTTTATTTCTATTCCGTTATTTCATGTTTGTTGATTATGTTAAGTGTAAAGTCTGTCTTATGTTAGTTGTAGTGTTAGTTAGGAATAAATGCATGTCTTTTACACAACTGCAGCCTTTGTTCATTAAGTGCTCACAATAGTCCCTGCCTCTGTGCGATCTGGCTACAAGCAATGAAACCTCAAACTCGCCTGAAATGTTGTGAGACTCTCTCTCATCGGCCGTGAGGGGAGCTTTGCTACTAATCGTTTACATCACAGGCTCGCTGGATGAGCCTTCTAACCCAGGTTACTAAGCGATACTGGTAATTAGTGAATCCCAGGTAAGTCTCACATTAATAGACTCACGGGTATACTGCAATTGAGTTTGGAGGAGCCGACCATTTGGCATAACAATTAAACAATCAGCATTGAATAATAATTCATTCAAATTGAATGAATTTCAAAACATATTGGTGGAGATATTAAAATTTACCTAAGCTAATAATTCCTACACACCACATGATGAAACACCTCAGGATCCCAGCTGGCAACCCCCCAGGCAGACACAAGGTCCAGTCCTACCCTCCAGAAATGGCCAACCATCTGCTGCAGCCAGGTGTTACGTGGGTATCCCCTATGCATGGTCCAGCTGCTGAGGTCCTCAATAACGAGGATCTTGCGAGCCAGATCACCCTTAAGGAAACATGCACACATGGCTATAGTGCCATAACTGATGTTGCATCACAATGCAGGTAATGTGTCTCATTAAGGACTCCTCTTGCAACCCCTCATTCAACAAGTCAAACCAGTGGTACCAAAGGATTCTGCAAGGAGACACAGTACCAAAGGAGTCCAGTCTTCATCTGAGCTGACTGGATAGCATCAATGTCTCACAGCCATACAGCAAGACAGGGAGCACCAGGACTTGGAACTTTGCCCTCTTGCAAAGATATAAGGAATGCCACACATCCTTTTCCAGTGACCTCATGATCAACCATGCTATCCCAATCAATCTGCTGACTTCATAGAAAGAGTCATAGAGACAGAAAGAGTCATAGAGACATGAATGTCACTGGCAAGGTAAGTCAATCTCTCGACAAAGTAGACATTCTCCTCACAGACAGACACATTACTGATGGCTGTGCCTCTGAAGTCATTAAAGGCCTGGATCTTGGTTTTTATCCAGGGCACTCACAATCCTAGACAAACCTCTTGAGGGCCTCAATGAGAGCCTCCATTGACTCTGCAAAGATCATAGTATCATTAGCAAAATCAAGATCAGTAAACCCGTTTCCACCAACAGATGCCCCACAGCTGCCTAACAAGCACTGAACAGAATAGGAGCAGGAATACACCCCCAGCAAACCCCAGAATCAACTGGGAAGAACATGAAGGGTTTCACTCCATTCTGCAGAGTACTCACAGTACCAGTATACAGGCCAGCCATGACATTTAGCAACTTTTAAAAAAGATCTTGTGAAATCTCAGGATGTCCCACAGGGCAACTCGATCAACTGTGTAAAATGCTTTACGAAAATTGACAAAGGCTGCAAACAACCTCTGCTAATATTTGTGCTTGCGCTTGTTGAGAACCCTCAGTGCTAGGATGCAATCGATGGTAGACTTCTTATGCGTAAAATCGGTCACTGGTAGGTGAGAAAGTCTGGATTCTCTCCAAGTCCAGCCTCATTCTCCTAGTAGGTGGTAGCTTGCTGCACCTAAGCTGAATATTTAGAGCAGGAGCAACAAGTCTGTGGTCAGAATTCATAAACTGGGCACTTCTCTACCCTGCAGTTCTGCAGGAGCCTCCAGTGTCTGCCCATGAGGATGTGATCTATCTCATTCATCGCACTACTAATATTGGAGTACCAAGTCCAACAATGCAGCTCAGGGCATTGGCATCAGGATCAATTGACTTGCAGCCCCTGATCTTTCACAAGGTCAAGGAACAGGGAGCATCTCTCACTCCAGTCTCCAAACCCAAGGGGACTGACCCAATCCTCATAGCCAGCCCTCTCAGTGCCAGTGGTCACATTGAAGTCACCCATGACCAAAGGAGAGTCACCTCATGGGCACCCATCAACCACCGAGCAAAGTTGTGAGTAAAAGACAAGACATTACTCACCACATTCAGAGCATACATTGAAACAACATTCAAGACACCCAAGAAGTGCCTTAGCCTGAGCCTCATATACACTCGTTGAAAGGAGTGACATCAGACACCATCAGGAGGAGCCGATCCGCCACAGCAACAGCTACTCACTGTATTCACATCACTTGCTCCAAGTCAGACATATAATTCAGCCATCAGACAAAACAATGAACCTCTTCATTGAAATTTTCACATTTTTTATTTTAAAGTCAAAATATTATGGCAACCAATACAAATGCAATATATTGGTCTTGAATAGAAATGTATTAGTACTGAAAGTCCTTTTTAAAATGTACATTTGTTCTGTATAGACGTAGTGTAAAAATGCATGTTAGACAGTTTTTTTTTTAATTTTGACACTCTCACCTCCCAAACTGCATTGTACTACGCTGTACCACTCTTCACCTCCTGGTAACGTGCCTTCCCATAGAGATGAATGACTTCCAGGCACTGCTCGTGGTGTGAACGTACCTTTACTCCCAGCCCAGTATATTTCCATAGAGTATTTAACTTTTAGTTAATAAAATAAAGTGCTGTCTATAATAAAACACTAAGTTAACACTAACACTTACTGATAGGATCAGAGAGATAAAA
>JAODKF010000001.1:38848651-38864016 GCA_026779585.1 Mormyrus proboscirostris | reverse complement strand
TTAATAAAATAAAGTGCTGTCTATAATAAAACACTAAGTTAACACTAACACTTACTGATAGGATCAGAGAGATAAAACCCTTTAAAATAATCATCTAAAATAACCAAATTAGCTAATACTTACCAGTGAACAACTTTCCCCTGAACAATGTATAGCTAAAATAAAGTAAAGTTGCCCTTTGGAGGCCAAAATATCACAAAAAACCCTATCGTAACAGGCTACTGTTGGGGCAAGAAAAAAGCAGAAAATGTCTTCCTGGTGCCGACTGGAGTCCGTGAAAACCTCAGGAGCAACTGCCCTTTTTCCGGTGCTAGTTAACGGTATCAACGTTAGATAATATTACCCTGCAGGTGTCTTTTTTGCAAAGTTATGCAGACAGAAAATGCTGCTCACATTACACCTGCAGCTGCAACTCACTCCCGGTAACACTCATGCTGTTTATTGAAAAGGACAAACAAGCATTGACACAGGGCTAAGACAGACAGACAGGCAGCTAGCTACTCTCTGAATTGTATTGAATTGCTGAATAAATAACAAACATAGGAGCACACACAGACATCTATATTATTCGCTCTGTTAAGTGCCATAAATTTCGGATACGTGCCCTAAGTTTAGTTTGGGGATGCCTTATAGGCTCTACGGATGCCCTGCCCACTCGCCCATTCGTCTGCCACTCCTTCGACTCCACCCGGACCTGGCCACGCCTCCCATCTACAACCGTTTCCTGTTTCCGGACCCCAGAAAAGAAGAAGCTGCTATTCGCAATACTCGGGAGCTCTTGCTCGTCTTTTTCCTGTTTGATTGTTTGTGATTTCTGCTTTACCTTACTATGTACAGGTATGACTGTTTTTATTTCTGCATTCCGACTTTCGCTTCGGCCCTTTCTAGTACTGTAGCTTTGGTTGTTTGGTTTCGAACTCTCACCTGACTCCCGATTATTCTCTTTGCTCGCCCCTTCGGATAATGTGTTTTCCTTGTCTCTGTGTATTCGCCGTGTGTTTGTTTTGTTTGGTACGTACGGAGTGGTTGCCTTTTTGTTTTTGCGTAATGTGGTGTTTACAGTGTGTTTTGAATTGGAAGTCAGGCTTAGACTTTGTCGTTTTGTTGTTTACTTATTTTCACTTAGGTTTAGCTTAGTTTGGGTTGTGCTCATTAGATGTGGTTTTGTTTGTTATTTTGGCCTCTATCACTCCCGAAGTCTGTTGCACCTACTGTTGTGAACTGTCTGTGAATAAAATATATATATATATATATAAAAAAAGATCCATTTGTGTCTCGTGTTCCCTTTTCTCGTTCGTATTGTCATTCCCTTGTCCAATCCCTGTTTTTTTCTGACGGTAACCAACCCTAACTGGGGATCGTAACAACTCAAGATAGAAAATATGTTGAGAAACCAAATTTGTGATATTTAACAATTAGTATAGAAACTTCTGTTTCTAACAGTTTCTCATTTCTAACGTTTGCAAAGCTGCAAAATGTGTAAGATGGAAAACATCCAAGAGGCCACCTCACTGTAACAGCCTGAGGCTGAATCAATGAGGTGCAAACTCAAGCTTTCAGAAGATAGGGGGGTGGGAGGCATTTTGATGGCACACAACCTGACATTACTGACAGTGCACAAAGGAGCCCTTTGTACATTTGAGAATGATGGCTGTGAAGACAGCCCCAAAAACTTTTAATCGAAACTTGCACTTCTCTTAAATGATTTTTTTTAGCAGACATTTTTGTCAACATATAAGTAAGGATCAGGGTCCAGACAAGTTAAGTACCCAAAGTCACTCTGCCAGTCCCAGGATACGAACCGGCAACCTTCCTGAGATTCCTCACGCATAGTCACAAACTGCATCCCATTCAATCATGACAGTAAGCTATAGATATATTTAACATACAAATACAAATTTTGTTATGATGGAAATGGGAAACATGAGTTTTAACAAGCTTGTCCAATTTCTTCTTCACTTCCACCAGACTGCAAAGGATATTATCCTTAAGTAGGTATGAGGTATAGGTATAAGACATACAGTATAATAATAATCATGATCATCATCATTATTTTTAAAACAATCATGGCCGGTGCAGGTGTTAAAAATAATAAAGAGTAAAAAATTATGAAAAACTTCCTTTTCATTTATTATTATTGTTACTATTTATTAGTATTAGTAGCAGTAGTAATATTTTAATTTTTGGTTACAGACATTACCAAGCATTCTGGATTTTCCATTGTCATACGATAATCTGTTGTATTCTGAAGCCGCTTTAAAAATTTTGTGTTAACAAGAAATAAGTACAGCATCCCCTCCCTGTCCTTTCCTCAGCCACCATCCATCATTTTTCTACTGTGCTTAGGAGGGTGAACTCGGTACCTGAGTGTCAGACATTTCTTAGACATGTCACTAATCAGCTGTACCTCCTGACATTTATAATTTTAGGTTGTTGATTTATTACATGATGTTGGGCAACAGTACTGCTTCTTTGTTGAGGAATCAGATATGTTCCTATGAAGTTTCAGGTCAATTTGCTTTGATTTAATTCTTTTTCTTTTAATTAATCTTTTTTCTTTTTGAATGTAAATTTGCATAAGTTTGTGTTTTTCAAAAACTGTTCACTATGAAGGAAATACTGAATATACTTTTTAGAAATACAGTCGTGCCCAAAAGTTTTGAAAATGACACAAGTATTAGTTTTCACAAAGTTTGCTGCTTCAGTGTTTATAAATCTTTTTTTCAGATGTTTCTATGGTAAACTGAAGTATAATTAATAGCATTTCATAAGATGTGTCAAAGGCTCTTATTGACACATTCAGATTATGCAAAGAGTCAATATTTCTAGTGTTAGTCCTTTTTTTACAAGACCTTTCAATTTGTCCTGGCTGCTGTCAATCAACTTCTGTTACAATCTTAATTGAGGGCAGCCCATTTTTTGCATAATCAATACTTGGTGTTTGTCAGAATTTGTGGCTTTTTGTTTGTCTACCCACCTCTTTATGATTGACCACAATGTTCTCATTGGGATTAAGATCTGGGGAGTTTCCTGGCCATGGACCCAAAATGTCAACATTTTGTTCCCAGAGCCACTTGCCTTATGGCACAGTGCTCCATCATGCTAGAAAAGGCATCGTTTGTCACCAAACTGTTCTTGGATGGTTCGAAGAAGTTGCTCACTGTGTATGTTTTTATTCATGGCTGTGTTCTTAAGCAAAATTATAAATCCACTCCCTTGGCTAAGAAGCAACCCCACACGTGAATGATCTCAGGATGCTTTACTATTGGCATGACACAGGACTAATGGTAGCACTCACTTTTTCTTCTCCAGACAATATATATTTTACCAGACAATATTTTTTCCACATGCCCCAAACAATCGGAAAGGGGATTCATCAGACAAAAAAATTACTTTACTCCAGTCTTCAGTAGTCCAATCCCTTTACCTTTTGCAGAATATCAGTCTGTCCCTGATGTTTTTCTTGGAGAAAAGTGGCTTCTTTGCTGCCCTTCTTGACACTGGGCCATCCTCCAAAGGTCTTTACCTCCCTGTGCATGCAGATGTACTCACACATGACTGCTGCCATTCCTGAGCAGGCTCTGCACTGGTGGTGTACTGATCCCGCAGCTGAATCAACTTTTGGAGACGGTTCTGGTGCTTGCTGGACTTTCTTGGGTGCCCTGAAGCCTCCTTCACAACAACTGAACCTCTCTCCTTAAAGTTCTTGATGATTGAATAAATGGTTGATTTAGGTGCAATCTTACTAGCAGCAATATCCTTGCCTGTGAAGCCCTTTTTGTGCAAAGCACTGATGACTGCACGTGTGTCCTTGCAGGTAACCATGGCTAACAGAGGAAAAAAAAATGATTTCATACACCACCCTCCTTTTAAAATATCCAATCTAAAGCAATCAGCATGACAGAGTGATCTCCAGCCTTGTCCTCATCAACACTCTCACCTGTGTTAACTAGAGAATCACTGAAGTAATGTCAGCAGGTCTTTTTGTGGCAAGGCTGAAATGCAGTGGAAATGGATTTTTTCCACTGCAACCAGGGAATTTGAAATTAATTGCACTTCACCTGATCACCCTTTATAACGTTCTGGAGTATATGCAAATTGACATCATAAAAACCGAGGCAGCAGACTGTGAAAATTAATATTTGTGTCGTTCACAAAACTTTTGACCATGACTGTACAAAAAGCAACAGTGATAATGGTCTGGAAATATTTGCAAACATTTGAAAAATAGGGCACTTCTTTCAATAAATAAACCAATCAATCATTCAGACAGACAAATATAACCTACGCTAATTTCTAAATATAGATTTAATTTCTTTACCATCTAATGAAACAGAGACTTTGCTACAGTAAAAGATTGATGTAAAATTGCTTAAGATTTATTCAGTTTTGATTTTTATTTGTTTGAGGGACATTTTTTAATCTAATAATTCACATCATCTTGTAATCTACCTCGATTAAACACTTAATAAACAGTGAAAGTGCATCATTGTCTTTGAGGGAATTTCCTATAACTCCTTTATACAGTAAATTGCATATACTGATATCTGTCAACTTGGATCTGCACTTGGGAATGTCATCACCGGATGCAAGTCAATTTGCATGTATTTTGATAGCTGTAGGGGAGAGGCAAGACATTAAGTACAGTACTGCAATATACACAGTACTTGGCATAAATAATGTAAATATAAAATGACCATACTACATAATAGCTTGAGGGGTGCCGTGTGACTCAATGGGCTAAGTCTCTATGCTTGTAATCAGAAGGTTACTGGTTCAAACCCAGCTTCAGCATATCTGCAGCTCCTTGAGCAAGGCCCTTAACCCCCAGCTGCCATGGGTGGCTTGCCCTTCATGGACAGCTTGCTTACAAAGAGCAAGTTGAGGGAGGTGTAAAAAAATGATTTCCCACAGGATCAATAAAGTGATTACTAATATTTGCAGTAGGGTTTTATTATTACCTCATACCTGTATTTTCACTTATGTTTACTTTAAAAAATGTAATGGTAATTGTCTTGTTTGTACTGGAGTGAAATGTCTAGTCAGATTCCTTGTAAGTGCCACATTACTTGGCCAGTAAAACTGATTCTGATTTTGATTACTATGGACCGTGGACACAAATGTGATTGGATGTTACTTGATGAGCTATAAGTTGCAGGATAAGTGTACATACCTTCAGAGCTGTCTCATTATAATGAAAAAGGAAAAAAAACTTTGGAAGTAAAAGAAAAATAATTTGCACATCCTGAAGATTAAATGTTTAGAATTACAATACTTACTACACAAATAGGCCTACATGTTATATTTTATGCGTTATGACTATTGTTTTTAACATAAGGTATTATACATATATATTTCACATGAAAGGTATATATGTACAGAAGTAACTACCATTTTTCTTTGTAAAACCAAATTTGAACAAAAAAAATGAATTTGTCCAGAGTTATTGCAAGAGTTTTCTATGTACTTTGGTTTTGTGTTTGTCTGCATAAGCATGTGTACTTGCATGTACTCCAACTTGTGCCCAGTGCTTCCTGAGATCAAGGTCCCCCTGTAACACTGACCAGGATGGAAGATGAGGTTGATAGATGGATGGATAGAATAAAGAACACAAAACTGAGTTTAAATAATTATAGTCTAGAATTATATTGAACATAATCACTCAGAAGTTTGCTGCACAGTTCCTTTATAATATGAGACACTGATTACATCCTGTTTGGAGTTCAGAAACAAGAATGTGACTAACCTTTAATCGCAAAGGCTGGCACTGGATTTATCTTGATACTGAAGCTTAAAAGAGCACTTTCTCTTGGCAACATTTATTAAGTGGACTAAACCTGCAGTCCAAATCCATCTTGCCCTTTAGTAACTGTTCCCACTGGTATCTCAACATTATATTTATTGCAAGCACTCCTATTTTATTTGCTTGAACCATAAAACATAAATACAGGAATATAAATTCTGCAAATAGCAGTAAAGAAGAAAAACAAAAAACCCTGCACTCCACAATCGTATTCTATAATGCTGTTCCAACTGCCTTTCAAAGCATCTAGCATGAAATACTCCATCATTACTTTTAGATTTGAGCAATCTGAGATTTGAATCTTATAGCAACAGCAGTTTTACACTTATTATAATGATGATGGTTTTAAATGCAAAATATATTAATAGAGAAATTGACATTACCAAATGTCATTTGAATAGTAAGTAAAAGAAAAGCACAGAACCTTTTCTAAGTTGACATTTTCCCAATAAAAGTCACACAAAGAGAGACAATGCTTATAAACCTAATTTTAATCTATTTTATAATTTGTCACCGTTATAGTATGGTGTTTCAAGGCGAATTTTATATAATTTTAAAACAATCTATAAAATTATTCTTAATTTATATTATGAATATCTAATTATAATTTATATCTAACTAAATAAATGACCACATGCGTGATATTCAGATAAACTAATGTGGTGTTTATATGAATTTATGATAAATTGCAAGACAACAATGGCATTACTGCATGCATTTTCAATGCATTGTTTTGTAATTTTCCTTTTTCTTTTGTATGTTCAGCTATGGTCTTTTGAAATGGCATTCATTCAATGTCTGATTATGTTTTTACAAAGCAATTACTTTCCAAAGCAGTTGAAAGTCAAAAATAATGTTTAGAAACACAAACTTACAAGAGGGTGCAAAAATGCACTTTAACAATACAACCATTTTGTACTTCTCATTTGTAGGTTATAAGTCTTTGTTTGGCAGGCTGGGTAGTAAGATCACTGGTGGAATACTTCATTTGACTTATCCCATGGTTTGCCCAACCCAAAACTATTTGAAATGAGCATGGAGGTGGGTGATAGGGAGCTTACAGACCATTATCCATCCAAAGGTATCGGATTCTGATAAACAGGTGCTGCAAAAAATGGTAATAAGTCTTTAAGGTAATCAATGGCAGAGTGCCTTGGATGTGCCATTTGGTATTACCTTTGAAAGCTTGCGAGTGAAAAGAGTAAAGGTGATATGGGGTGCGCAGCAAGTGTATTATGAAAAGCATGTGAGGAGTGGCATTTTAAGGAGAAGTGCATTGGGGTAGCTGTGCTTATTTTAATAGATGAAGTCAGGCAAATGCTAATCAGAAACTATAATGAGGGGAAAACATAGCTAAATAATGGCAAGGCCAATCCTCCTGTTTTAACTTATTGACACTAATTATTACATTGTAACTTTTTATAAAGATGTTTTTAAATGGTAATATTTAATTAGTATACCCAAGAGGAAGTTTGTGTACCTCACTGTGTTATCTATTTTTTCAGGTAGGGTTATGGAGTGTGTCATAATGATTTATGGTATTTGAAAATTGAGCATTTATATGTTTTATGCAAATTGAGACATGGTGGCCATGTTTTCTATTGACTAATTTTATTGAATGAAATTTTAAGATTTCAGAAGATAAGGAAATACACTTGTGTCATGACTTTATAATTTGTCATGAATTATATTTTTCTTCTGGAAGTGAAAAAGTTTCAGTTTTCAAAGTGTTTATTAAATGAAGTTAGCCTGATTCTACAGTACAAAAACCTCTATATGGCATCATCTAACATGGTTATGTAAAATGGTTTGGAAATAGGCAAATGTCCAGGGATATAGAAAATGTACATTTTAAACTGCACATGATAGAGGCTTAAGCTAATATATGTAGCATCCAAAGAGATTTTTGTGTTTTTTGGGTTTTTATATTGTGAAAAAAACTGTTCTTTCAGACAGCAAACAGATCCACTGAACACAGTGACTTGACAATGCATGGGCCAGTTTCATTCACACTTGTAGGAGGTGTTGGGAAAGTAAACTATGTAACATGGAAAACAACCATTGCTTAAAGATATTACTGATCCATATCAAACAGGGCAAAATCACTTACACTTTTAACAGCAGGTGAGTTTGGGGTTTGTCTTGCGGCCTTACCATTCCTCTGAAACTACCATGCTGTCCAGTCACCACATTAATTATTTATCTGTTCCTGTGAAATCTTATTACGATTAAACTTGTTTTAAAGGATACTGATATGTTAGCATTCTAGAGCATGTTAAATGTTTTTCACTGCAACGCAGTGTGACCTGACCAAAGTTCTATTCATAATACCCACTTAAAACAACAAACTCAAACATCAGTAAGTTTCTTTTTTTTAACCAAAGCTGGGTTGTAACAGGCTGTAATCTAAATGATCTTGTTTAGTGTGCACACCACAAGCCTGATAAAGGACAGGTAAGTTAAGATAAGAAAAATGCAGCAGAGCCCAATGACAATCTCTTAATAACAAAATATCACAGGGCACAAACTGCTATTTTATGTTTTTTTGCTGTTCATATTTACAGATTACAGTATGTTTATTTTTTTTAAAGATTCAGTGCTGTGTTGTCTTATTGGTCTGTATAGTATTTTGTAAAGGAACATTGCTTTTGTTACTGGAGGAGCTTTTGAGGAATGCCAAGGGAGCTGTATTATATTTGCCCCACAACCCTGCAAGTACTGGGAATTTATGTGTTAGTAAAAATGCAATTCTGTTATATTTCCTTGCATGCCTTCCTTTTTCCTACAGCTTTTTTTATGCTTGCTTGCTTGCATTCAAAAAAGAAAGAGGACAAAAACAAAGTGGCCTTGCCATTCAGGTTCTACATAAGTTTGTTTTATCAACTGTGTATTTTAGATAAATATAAGGTATTCATTTAAAAAAATGTCATATACAGTATTCAGATTCCAAAAATATCCAGCCTCAGCCATCTCCATGTGTATTACAGGTATGTATAAATGTCCTTTGAATAACATACAGTTGTATTCACTTATAGCCTTTGGAACTAGGCATATCCATCTGTACGTGTCAAAATGGCCACAAATAGCCCCCACAATGTGAAAAAACCTGTGACATTGTGGGGACCATTTTTCAAGTTCCTGCAAAGATTTGTGGGATACACACACACGCACACACACACACACACACATATACATATATATATATATATATATATATATATATATATTGTTCATTTCACGTTATCAGGAATTTTTCATTTCTTTTTTTAGCCTCTAGGTGGCACTCTTCGCCATAATACAATAATATCTTGATTGCTACGGGTCAGACCAAGACACGCCACGTCTGTTATTATTCCACTTGATTGATCTTTGTTATATTTTGCAATACATATATATATTATTTACTGCTCCATGCAGTTAATTAATTTTTAAGATTTGGCTCAATTGCTTATTGTTGTCATGTTTGCATTCGGTTTTGAGTGAATGATAATAATAATAAGTATACAAGTGCTGTGAGTTTTAAAACTGAAGGCACATTCTGTCGCGCCATTTATGTAATAACTATTTCAATTTTCATGTTTTCCCTGTATATTTTCGTTTATAAAGTGTTATACCCCGCTGAATATGTAACTAGGTTTTACTTGCAATGGTTTTCCAGATTAAACCTTTAAGTGAAAAGACAAAACACGCATTAAAAACATAGATGGGGATGTTTTTAAATTAAAATAATGTGGAAGAGAGGACTGTTTTGCTTTTAGCAATCCATCCCTTCCCCGGCTGCTGGGTTTTAGACACGGTACTTTGCTATCTGCAGCCTGCAGCGTCTCATGGAGCCCTTCAGAGTCGCCTCTTTTATAAGTGACTTTATCTCCATCCAATAGCCACCTTTTCCCGCCCCCAAACGTGACGTTAAAATAGCAAGAATCCAATAACTACTCTCGGGGGCGTCGAACGGTATACTTCACTTACCCCTCTGGGCTTGTTCAGAGTTTACCGAAATCCCAGTGTAATGAAGGGTCGAGAAGGAGAGGAGGACAACTTGAGTTATTCCGTTACAGTGACCAAACTATATGGATATGACAGCATTCTATTACTGAAAAGGGAGTCATGCGCAAACTGCTTTGTGATGATGAAATTATGAGGAAGATGCTAGCCGGGCTAGGGGCATCATTGCAGGGGTAGAAGGTCTTGGATTGGAGTGAATTGACAGCGGAGAAAGTCGGACGGCAGCTTTCTTGTGTTGAGCATAGAGGTAAAACAGGTTGCATTGTAGAACACGGCTCTTCGCAGAGTGATTTCATGGACACGCTTGTCCAGGGGAGCATAACGGGTACTGATCACCTGATTCTGTTCCTTGGAAAGGATTGCAGGGAACCTCAATATACAATTCCATTCGAGAATAGATAAAGATGTGAAGTTAAGGCCAAAAAGAAGCATTTAATTGAAATAAGGTTTCTTTCCACCGAAAGCAATATTGCATTTTATTTTAAAAATATTGATACATATTTCTTTTTTTCTGAAGCAACATAATGCATTTCTTTATCCGGATGGAGTGACAAAATTAAATGTTTATCATCAAGGATCTTACTACTTGGAGTAATTCAACAGTTTTGTTATCATAGAGGATGGGGATTATGTCGAATGTGTGCGACTGTAATATTCATCAAGAGAGGGATCATTTGAAACACACGCGCTAAAATCACCTTCAGAGGAAATCGGGGTAAGGAAATAACGCGTCATGTTCCAAGATAAATATAAACCCGATTGTTCTGGCGACCTGTTTAAAACATTTGTCAGTTTATGAGACAGAATTAAGTATTGAATCAATAATAATAATTGTATTATTTTATAAACCATTCAGAAGTTTAAAATGCGAGTACACCAGAAATGCTGAAGATTGAATTTGCAGATTATATGCAATGTCTTAAAAGAGGATGCTAAGTATTTGCATGGCTGCCCCGGTTGCTGCTTTATTGTAAGCTTTTGAAGGTAGAATGAGTAATGGTCAAGAAATGAAAGAGAAGGGAGAAACATTGCTGAACGGTATCATGTGGATGTATATGATATATTTATATTTATGGAACAGAATAGCAATTTAAGTGCTAGGAATATATCAGAACACATATAAATTTTTATATTATATAGTTTTTTTTTAAATATTATATAGTTTTATATATATATATATATATATGAGTAACCTATGTTTAATTTCAGCATAGGTTTGTTTTTCAGATCCAGTGGTATGTGGTTTTTTATTCATTGTTGTAATGTAAAAAAATGTTTCCTTTTAGGTTTGTCTTGTCCAATGCTTGCTTATACATGCAAGGTTCAGTGATTGCTGGAGCCTAGCTTCCTTGTGTGGGGGACCACTGTTGGATATAAGAAGTGAAGAACAATTAAGCAGTAGCCATGGACCTTAAGGTTTTTTACCTGTTGGCCGCTTTGGTTGCCTGCTTTTGGCTGGATCCAGCTATAGCTCAAGAGCTGATCTACCCAATAAGAGAAGAATTGCAAGAGAATACTCTTATTGGAAACATACCAAAGGATCTGAATATTTCCTACACAAATGCTGCCACTGGAGCAAGTGCTAATCTGGTTTATAGGTTGGTCTCTAAAGCTGGAGACAACCCTTTACTCAGAGTTTTGAGCAACACCGGGGAGATCTTTACAACTTCCAACCGTATTGACAGAGAGAGACTCTGCCCTGGCCCTTCCTATGAGGAGAATGAATGTTCTTTTGAGATTGAGGTGGTCATCCTGCCAAATGACTATTTCAGATTGATTAAAATTAAAATTATAGTCAAGGACACAAATGACAATGCCCCCATGTTCCCATCCCCTGTTATAAACATTTCCATCCCAGAGAATTCTCTGATTAATAGCTTCGCTATTCCCACAGCCACTGATCCAGACACCGGCTTTAACAGTGTGCAGCACTATGAGCTTTTGAATGGACAGAATTCTTTTGCCCTGGATATTGTTGAGACACCAGATGGGGAAAAGTGGCCCCAGCTGATCGTGCAACAAAACTTGGACAGGGAGCAGAAGGATACCTATGTGATGAAGATTAAGGTTGAGGATGGGGGCAGCCCCCAGAAGTCCAGCACAGCTATCCTCCAGGTAACAGTCACTGATGTGAATGATAATAGGCCTGTTTTTAAAGAAAGCCAAATGGAAGTTCATATACCAGAGAATTCCCCTGTGGGCACTTCCGTGGTCCAGTTGCAAGCCACAGATGCTGATATTGGGTCCAACGCTGAAATCAAGTACCTCTTCAGTACACAGGTCTCCCCAGCTACTAAGAGGTTGTTTGCATTAAATTCCACCACTGGCCTCATCACAGTGCAGCAGCCTCTGGACAGGGAGGAGACGGCCATCCACAAGCTATCAGTGCTAGCCAGTGATGGCAGCCAGAGTTCAGCTAGGGCTACGGTCACCATTAATGTGACAGATGTGAATGACAATCCTCCAAATATAGATTTGAGGTACATAATCAGTCCCATTAATGGTACGGTGTACTTATCTGAAAAAGATCCCGTCAACACCAAGATTGCATTAATCACAGTGTCAGATAAAGATACAGATGTCAATGGTAAAGTAATTTGCTTTTTAGAGAAGGATGTGCCCTTTCACCTTAAAGCTGTGTATGACAACCAGTATCTCCTGGAGACATCCTCACTGCTAGATTATGAAGGCACAAAAGAATACATATTTAAAATTGTTGCCTCTGACTCTGGTAAACCAAGTTTAAATCAAACAGCCTTAGTGAGAGTCAGGCTAGAGGATGAAAATGACAACCCGCCCATATTTAGTCAGCCGGTTATTGAGCTGTCAGTCATGGAGAACAACAAACGTGGCTTGCTCCTCACCACCATCAGTGCCACGGATGAAGACAGTGGTAAGAATGCCGAGATTGTTTACCAGTTGGGACCGAATGCTTCTTTTTTTGACTTGGATCGCAAAACAGGAGTTTTAACAGCGTCAAGAGTTTTTGATCGGGAGGACCAGGAGAGGTTCCTGTTTACAGTGACAGCCAGAGACAACGGGACGCCTCCGCTTCAAAGCCAAGCTGCCGTAATAGTCACTGTACAAGATGAGAATGACAACAGTCCCAAGTTCACCCACAACCACTTTCAGTTTTTTGTATCAGAAAATTTACCAAAGTACAGCACGGTAGGGGTAATAACTGTCACTGATGCTGATGCTGGAGAAAATGCAGCTCTGACTCTTTCCATATTAAATGACAATGAGAACTTCATCTTAGATCCCTACTCTGGAGTTATAAAGTCTAATGTGTCCTTTGACAGGGAGCAGCAGAGCTCCTATACCTTCGATGTCAAGGCAGTTGACAATGGGCGACCCCCCTGCTCATCATCTGCCAAGGTGACCATAAATGTCATTGATGTCAATGATAACACACCAGTGGTCATTTATCCACCCTCAAATACATCTTTCAAGTTGGTGCCTTTCTCAGCGATTCCTGGGTCTGTAGTTGCAGAGGTCTTTGCAGTGGACAGTGACACAGGGATGAACGCTGAGCTGAAATACACCATTGTGAGTGGCAATAACAAGGGCTTATTCCGGATTGACCCTGTGACGGGAAACATCACCCTTGAAGAGAAGCCAGACAGCACTGCTGTTGGCCTGCACCGACTAGTGGTCAACATCAGTGATCTGGGTTATCCCAGGTCACTGCACACCTTGATTTTGGTTTTCCTGTATGTGAATGACACAGTGTGCAATGCCACATACATTCAAGACCTCATTCGCCGAACTATGGAGACCCCCTTGGACAGAAACATCGCTGACAGCAGCAAGACGTATCAGGGTGGTGACAACCTGACAATTATGATTGCTGTCCTGACTGGGGCCATGGTGGTGGTAGTGGTCATATTTGTCACTGTGCTGGTGCGTTGTCGTCACACGTCTAAGTTCAAAGCAGCCCAAAGGAAGAAGCAAGGAGCTGAATGGATGTCACCCATTCAAGAAAACAAGCAGAACAAGAAAAAGAAGCGAAAGAAAAGGAAGTCCCCCAAAAATTCCCTGTTGAACTTTGTCACCATTGAAGAAAGCAAACCCGACGATCCCATTCACGAGCCCATAAATGGCACGATAAGTCTCCCGACAGAGCTGGAGGAGCAGGGCATAGGTCGGTTTGACTGGAATGTGGTACCTACAACCACTTTTAAGCCCAGCAGCCCTGACCTAGCAAGGCACTACAAATCAGCCTCACCCCAGTCTGCTTTCCACCTCAAGGCCGACACCCCGGTGTCAGGAAAAAAGCACCACATTATTCAGGAGCTTCCCCTGGATAACACATTTGTTGGAGGCTGTGATACGCTCTCCAAACGATCGTCCACTAGCTCAGACCACTTCAGTGCCTCTGAATGCAGCTCCCAGGGTGGCTTCAAGACAAAGGGGTCCTTGCACACCAGACAGGTAAAGGGGTGCTTTTACTGCTCTATAAGTACTGCATATAGTTGCTCAATATACCAGTACTGATGGGCCAGTATATCTTGTCCTGTTTTATGGTCCTACAAGAAGTACTGTCCTTTTTTAACTTCCCTTTACTTCTTTTTCTGTATAAGCAGTGATAGCAAAATTATTTGATGCGTCTACTGATTTTTGATTGAAGCCATGCACAATTTGTCATCTGATTTTCCAAACGTTGTTTTTTCTTTTATTTTCTTTCATAAATATGTTTTTCAGTATTCTTTGCTCCCGGTTTATTTACACATCTGCATGCACATGAACTCATCTGCTTTTGTAGGCTACGAGAGACTTCTAGAAAAGCTTTGCTTCCATAATTCATATAAAATGCTTTTTATTATATCAGAATTATTAATATCTTGTTTCCTAAACAATTAACAGAATTCTAATTCACTCATTTAAAACTGGATAACTTAGAAATCATTACAAATTTTTTTTTGCATGTGTTTTCAATAAACAATTTGTTTGGTATTTCTTTTTGTTTTTGTCTGCTGCCTTCACAATTTCATATGCAGATATTAACTACATTTGCCGGTGTGCTGCCAGCCTTTGTTTTGTTCGTATTTCTGCTACCTCAACTAAACTGATTAAGTATGTAACCAGCAGATCATCTTGATACTTTAGGCAAACTCAACTTAAAAATAATCAGCAATTATTAAAGCTCAAATTTCAACATAATCCAAAACTGTGTCAAAGCCAGTTATAAATCAAAATACAATGTGTACTGTCTGATAGGACGCAGACAGAGCAGAAGGAACAGAGGAAGCCTGTAGATGGCACTGTTGCTTTGCTAGGTTCAGCGTGGCATCCTGCACCATGTCAGCTATGTAATGAGAGAAGAGGAAGAAACAGTTACTGGCTGGAATTCTGAGGTTTAATGACAGAGTAAAACCGATTCATCTGGCTGTCACCACTGTTGTTAATAAGATCTTACTGTTATAGTGGAGGATGCTGTGAGTTTTGCTGTTGTGTTTTTGTAAATTGCCGAAACTGGGTTTGTATTTAAGGTGTTCACGAAAGACAAATGGAGCATCTAACCTAATTTTTAAGCAGAATGAGATGGGGAGTTCAC
>JAODKF010000001.1:38817145-38840521 GCA_026779585.1 Mormyrus proboscirostris | reverse complement strand
AATCTATATTTTAACTGGAAAAGTCAGGGGGTCGTCTTATACGCCCAGTCGTCTTATACGCCGGAAAATACGGTACTCTTATAAGTTTACTGTATAGTTTTATACTGAAATGTCTGCATGCAATCTGATTTTTTAAATATTCTTCCTCAAGAAGATGGCTTTAATAATAGCATAACAAACACAACATATATAAAAAGTAGGCCCCATTTTCAACCATTAATGTTCATGTAAGGCCCTGTTACCCATATTCCAAAGGGTTACATATAGTTAAATTCCCATAGGGACACTGCCTCAAAATTGTTTTTTTTGACAACACAGGAATTATTGTATTCTCAACTAATAGTATGTGAAATGTAGGTGAAATACAGACTTCTCATGATGACCTACTTTTGAATATCGTCATGCTTCTTATTAACAATACTCTTCATATTATGCCTAGTGACACAATCCTTTTGCATGGGTCATGAGTTCACACATTGCCCTGGCTTATTCAGTTGCTTTTTGAGCTCTATCTATCTATCTATCTATACTTACAAAATAGATAGATTGATTGATTTAAGAAAAAGATAGCTTCTTATCCTGCTTAGTGAAAAATGGGAATGCTGCGACTGTTAAAAGCAGCAGTCTCACATGACTGGCTATTCAACCTGGAATAAAGAGATGATTACTGTCCCTATTTTTACTTGCAAAGTAGCGAGATTGAATTCCACACAAGATTCCATTTCCCTTGCTCTTTTACATAATATGTATGCAAAATCAAGCTAGTGATTAACAATTGAAATTGGATTGAACATATCTAGTTGAGAGAAATTTAATATATGAAAAGCCTTGTGAGGACTGAGCAATTTCCTTTTCCCTGATGTGAATGATGAGAAAAAAAAAAACTTAACGGACACACTATAGCTTTTGTAAAAGCTACGATGCAGTTATTTGAGGTGTGCGTGTGTGTGTGTGTGTGTGTGTGTGAGAGAGATCAAGATCAGATAAAACTGTATAATTTGAAAAGCAATACAAATATTTTCTTTCATTACTGCCATGAGTAACTCAAATTTAAGGAGCTCTTATGGTGAGATTTTTGTGTCAAGCAGTTTTCTGTTCAGCAGTGATTAATGGTAAGATAACACTTTCCTCCAAATTGTGTCAGTGACAACTAAGAGCTAGAATCAATCATGCAGTAGGAATTTCACCCAAGGCAGCATAACAAGTTTCCAGCAATTGCCAGTGATACTCAGGTTAAGTGCACAGTTCAGTGGCACGAGAAGAAGGCCGTTCCTGGGTCTTGGACTGGTAGCCTTCAAATCCTTAGCCACTATCCCATCTGCTCTTGCTACCCTGCTGCAGATTACTCTGCAGCAAGGTTCACACACATGACCAAACCATCTGGATGTACCATAGTTTAACCTGTAACATAGGTTTTCTGGCCTGAGTAAGAGGGTGTAGCTGTTCCTGGGTCTTGGACTGGTAGCCTTCAAATCCTTAGCCACTATCCCATCTGCTCTTGCTACCCTGCTGCAGATTACTCTGCAGCAAGGTTCACACACATGACCAAACCATCTGGATGTACCATAGTTTAACCTGTAACATAGGTTTTCTGGCCTGAGTAAGAGGGTGTAGCTGTCCACAGTGCTTATCCTTTTTCTGTCTTGGATGGGGCTGAAAAGACAGTTGAACAATTCATTCATTGCTGTCTCACACCAGCACACATTTAATTTGTTATAAAGAAATGTAATTATGTGCAAATGCTTGAAAACAGCTAACTTGCAGTTGAAAAAGTGTCACAGCCATGTGCAATATGCTGCGTTTTTCCACCATTCATCTTTCTGCCAGCCTTAGAAAATTCCTTGGGCAGCAGCTTGTACGACTGATTTAAGCACCATCCAAAAGTAATTTTATTGTTTTTCTTAGGAATAATTGACTGAAGACTACTTATTTGATGTGCATTTTTTAAATTAAGCCAAGACATTTAAAGGTGAATAAAACCCATAGTCTTAGAATATTATTGGCATGGTAGTGTGTGGGCGACTTTCAGAATGTCAAGGATAACTGTGATTCTTATTCTGTTTCTAAGCCTTTTCACTCCTCCCCTTTTTACTTCTTCTCATACCAATATTATAGTTGAGAAACATGCTGTGGTCAGTTCAGTATGATATTTCCCGAATGCAGCATTTGCATTTTGGTAATATTTGTCCAAATGCTTAGGGAATGTGATACCGCAGTAAGTCTTTATTTTGCATTAACCAGCCTCAAGGTACACAACCATTCTATGTACTGTCTAGAATAAATTACAAATTGATCTGCATCTTACAAAAAAAGCTAAAAGCATCAATGTTAGATCCAGGTTGTGGCCACTAGCATAAAATTCCAAGTGTAAATAAGGATATTATAAATCTGCTTTGGAGAACAGGCAGGCATTGAGGTGTAACACAAGGGATTATTTAGTACTTGCATTATATATGACTTGTCTATTGCTTTATTGCTAGGGGTATAACACATTATAAAGTTTTAAAATTCCCCAGCAGGCTATTTCTGCAATATAGGGTGTTGTTGTTGTTACTTACAACAACAACAATAATAATAATACATTATTATTGTTGTTGTTGTTACTTACAATAATTCTACAGAATTATTATTATTATCTGAATGAATAAAAAAATAATATCATTGTTTTATCAGAGAAAAAAATAATTCAGAAGTTTAGAATGTTTGGCTTCATTTAATTTTGTTTCACCAGTGATCTGACTACAAGCAGGTTGATTTACATATAGGGGAAATTGGTTCCTCTTATCATGGCACAATCAGAAAATCAGTGCTGCCTCCATTTGGGTTATTATGTTTGTGATCGCAGTAAACATGCTTACAGGCATGTTTTTTGCCTTTTTTACACCCTGACCCCCTTCCCTCCTAGCTGATACTGAATCTAGAGACAGGGAACCAAAAAAAGTGAATTGTTTTGCTTGAAAACGGGCAGCCAAACAATCCACAACATGGTCTCTATTTTCATCTTACCTAATGGAAAGTCAGTTTATGGAAATGTATGGGTGGACAGTGAGTCCATTAGATGAGAAACACAGCATTTTATATCATCTGAATCCAGAAATGTGGAGTTTGAATGTAACCCCTGGCAGACAGGCAGATATGTGACCTGAAAGAGCAGCTTCAATGCAACCGCAATTGGCTGTTACCTGATGACCCCTTTTTACAAAGCTGGCCTTTTGAAACATATGACCCCCCTCATGCGACCTGCATTCTCTTTAGTGGGTACATTTTTGGGAAAAAATAAGACCGTGAGGCAAATGGTGGCATGAATGTTTGACCAAACCAACATCTACCCTTATAAATGTGTGGGTGTGTATATTTTTTAACTGTCACATGTTACTATGGATGAAACAGTAAATTGGAGCTGTCAAATAAGTTATTTTCATTTTGATCCTTAACTGTATCTAGGCAAGAGTGTTTCCTGCATTGTGTTCCATGCTTTTTGTGATAATCTAGGTTAATTGGGATCCTACATTATAACAGAGCTAATGGAAATTACCTGTAATGCCCTAAGTAAAGCACTGAAACAGTTAAAGAGCTTGTTTTTTGGTTAAATAACAGTTTTCACATTAAACTTTAGATGATGAACTTGCGGAAGGTCGGTCCTGAAACAATAAAAATCACACTTCTCTGTGCTCTTTCGTCTTCAGCTTGTATTGCATCCCATCGTCGTGTGGTTTGATGTATTCACACCTCACAGATCAAACCACAAGCACTTTCCTAAAGAGAAAGTTTACGTCAACAAGGGCAATTGAAAAGACACTGTGAATGACATGATAAAATAGAATGACTGAAACCCATCTTAAAGTGGCTGGCAAGATCATTCCTGACAAAGCGTCAAAGAGTGAAATTAATAATAATTAATAAAAACAAATCCCCTGTCATATTTGATTCTGCAGATAACTGGGTTCAAATTTTACAAGTCAGATGGTCTAAATTTTGTTTTAGCTTGTGAAATGGAGGCTGTGTTGAACATGGTGACATTCAACGTGAGAAAGTAATATCGAGCGATCTCTCTGAGCCTTACTTGACTTGGAAGGGATATAAAGAGAAAGGCATTTCATTACAGTGGCATCCCTTTATTGGAAACATCAGGGTAGGCTCGCCAAGAGGTCGCCACTCTACCTAGTCAATGTAAAAGACATTAAAGTGAATTAGCGGGGCCCGTGAATGATGTGTGCACAGCCTCCAGCACAGATGTCTCCATGCGGGACATCTTGCATGAGGATGGCCCAGATATAGTAGGGTGACGCTATCAATGACACACGTGGTATAGGCTAATGTCTTGCCTGCTAAGCAGATCACAGGGCGGTGAGGTTTACAAAGTTTGTATTTCTTTTTTTTTTGCATTCAAATCGCTAGAAAAGGGAGGTACATGTGGCCTGATATGGCAAGTATGGAACTATGCCCAGTTCCCGAGTGGATCTAAGCCTTAGCTGACATTAATCTGCCTTGTGTTTATTTGCTCTGTTAAGGAACAGAATGCACCTGTCAAACATTGTTTCTGAAAACATATATTTCTGTCTAGAGATTCAGTGACAAATATGTCGCTTTCATTGTCATTAATATGTTTATCCATCTAATGATTTACTAAGCAGACATCATAAGCAACTCATACAGTTTAGTCAAGCTGGTATTTACCAAAGCGATATGGGTTAAATACTTCCTCTGAGGTTGGACCCTTTCTTCTCTACCTGTAGGTCACAGGTCCAATTACTTAGCCAGTGCTCCATACTCCTGCCACTGATTCATGTAATTTAGCCACCTCACCTCAAATCTAAAGAATAAAGACATGTGTCAGGATGTCATATTGCCGCAATGTGTCAGAGTGCTGAGCAAAAGATTTCTTTTCCCTCTCAATAATTCAACACTGTGGCATGCAGGTTCTCAACCTCAACGTCTCTCTGTCAAACTTCCTCACCTTCTACATTTGTAGTTTGAGTGGGGGACATTTAAAAGAAGTGCTGTGTCTGATTTTGTCTGTTCAGGTTTAACAGTGGCAGATTAGCCTTGTAATGGAGAGACTTGTGGGTTAGCAGATGGTCAGTGGAAGTGACGAAAGTGGTGGAGGCTTCCTTCCCTGTGGAGACACTGTCCTGAGGGCAGTTGCTAGTCAATATTCTACATGCTGCCTGTTTACCTAGACACACAACCAAGTGTCTGCAATAACCAGTTGCTCTCATATTTTTATTTTAAAATTGCTACATTTATTTATATCTTAGCTTTTTTCTTTTTTATAGCTTAGGTTTTCACAGATAATTGCATTGTCAAAAAATGTTCCTTTACTGAAAATTAACATAAAACTGCCCATTTTTACACAGCTCCTGTGATACATTATTGTTTGGCTTGTTTTTTCATATCAATTGTAAACTCTCCATCTGAAGTATCACTACAAAGGACCACTTTATTACTTTTTAAAATATGTGCTAGGTGTTGCTCTAGCTGATACAAAAAGCTATATTTGAAGGTGCTATTTGGAGTACTAATTATATTCATCCACCTTCCAACTGCATATAATTCTCTAGGTGATTGGGGGCCTGGAGAAGCAGAAGCAGCACAGGACACAAGACTGGGATATATTTTGGATGGATGCCAGTCCATCACAAGGCACACATTTTCAAACACTACAGGAAATGTAAAGATTCCAGTTAATTTGTTTGTGTGTTTGCAAAGGATACCTGATGCGCCAAGAGGAAAGTTGCACAACTTGGGGAGAACACGCACACTCCACACATACAGCAGGGGTACAATTCAAACCCTCAGCACAGAATGTGTGATGCAACAGCGCTACCCACTGAGCTGCCCACGGAAGTAACCAAATGACACGTAAAATATATTTATAACATATAATCACTTACCGAAATACACTTAAATTACAGCAAAGGCTACATATATAGGTATAATACTGGAAGCAGTGAATCTCAATAATAGGAAGTATGTGAAATGTGTACTGTTTTACAATAGGTATAGACTAAAAAATGAAACCCAATAACAATAATAAAAGTCTCCAATTATGGGCAGTTGTCCTTTTATCCCATTTATTCTTTTTAAATTTAACGGCAGATAATTGGATAACATCTGAAATTAGTGGCTGTGACATCCACGTGTGTTCTGATTAGGTAGTAGGGCAGGGGTAAGATCCCTGTTCTTGATCAAATGGATAAGGGTGTTTTGCAGAAATTATATATTAGAGCAGATTTTTGGCAGCAAAGTATGAGAGGCTGTGTTAGGCAGAGTAATTGGGTTCTATGATATGATCCTTGGAAAGATTTATCTATTTCTTTCAATGTTCCAAGTGAAATGCATGTATAATGTAATGCAACTCCCACCTTTTCCTGTCAATGAAATAAACCATTATCGTTTTCAAGCACAAATTTGTGATAATTGCTACCAATCCAGAGGAAAAAATAATAACATAAAAAGTCCATCCAGTGGTCATTTTGTAGAAAAAGAGTGTTTAAATATTTACTCATCTTTTTATGCCTGCTGGCTACTTGAGTACAAGACTGTATACTGTAATACTGATTAATTTTCTTTTTAAATCCAACATTTTAACTTTTATCTGTTCGTGTATTGACTTAATACATGGATAATCCTTCACTTGACAGGGAACAAATAATACAGTATTATGCTATTACTTATGTATTAATTACCCGCAAACTAAATCTTAGTTACATTATTAATGAATCGTGATGCATGTTTTATCTCAAGCAGTTACTATATTTCTTACTATATCTATGAATTCTGTAAACCTTTGTGAACTACCAAAAAAAAATTAATAAAACTACTGAAGGAACAAGTTATGAATAACACAAGTTAAATACTGATCTCATACTTGTTCAGCATTAGCCAATCATGATGCATCTTTCATCCCAAGCAGTCCACTGACATTTCACATTTCATTTTGAAAAAGTAACATTGCAATAAAACCTACTTGTTCGGATATTGAGGTTACAATGTCAATATTTAGACAGTAATTGCGTAATATAATACGACAATATAGTATGAGGTTTTCAGTACATTGTGCATATTACACTTATGTTGTATTTTCTGAATTATCACCCAGTCCTCAGCCAGTAGAACATGACTCTGGGGAAATCCAGCATCTAATTATCAGGATTATCAGCATCTAATTCCTAATTAATGTATTACGGTTTGGGACCTAATTTAAAGTTGCACCTTGACTGAGTCCTAGATGCAGGTGTCACGGTCCATAACCATTAAGGCAGAGTGCTTTGGAAAGAAGCATTGTCCTTGCTGGAATCAGAAATCTCTGGAGTTAAGCACATAAAAAATACATTTGTAAACATATTATGCAAATTTCTTGTTATTTGAGAGGATGTAAAAAGAAAAACAACAACAACAAAAAAACACATTTCGAGCAAAGAGGCAATAATATCAAAGCACTTTATGAGATATTTTATCTCAAGTGCTGTAAGGTTTTCTGCATATAATTTAATATTAAATCTGGAATAACTTGATGAGAAAAGTATATTCTTTGCTGGTATCAATTTTGAGACAGACACTCCGTGTGAGTGTCATATATTAGCTAGATAGCATAGATAGATTCATTGTATATAAAAATGCAACATATCTTACGCTAATTTAGTCATTCTGCAATTTTTTGTGTCAATTTTGTCTTTTGCAGACATATATCTGTTTGCTATTTACAAATATGTGTGTTAATGTATTTTGGTACACAGTATATCATTGTGACGTAATGACATTTTTCAGTACTACCACATAATTTTTGAAAATGGTGTCCAATAAATGGATATGCTAAATTCTTTGAGTAGCCACTTCCATTCTTCCTACAGATCAATTTTAAAGTGTTTCCATGTTACCATGACCACCACCAAATAATGTAATCTTCCACCTCATTTTCCACAATTCTAGCTTATTTCAGTTTTGCATTTGACACCTGATGCTGTACAAAAAGTAATTGCTGATCTGCATTTGTCAGAAATTGAAAAGCAATTGAAAACATCTGGCCTGTGTGTTTTATTGACATGAAATATGACTTTCTATGCAATATTTCAATTAATTTTATATTCATTTATTTCAGATTTTTGTATGTGTTGTATGGGTTTCTAGATATGCCTTTAAGAGAGAGTGTTGGAAATGTGTTATATGACATTCTGATGCAGAGGAAGAGAGAAATTCAACATAAACTAATATGACATGGGGATGGGGGAAAATTACAAACTTGCACATGCAAAATGCAAACTGAATGACTGGTAGTGATTGCAAAGATAACTAGACATTGGTTCCAAATTGGGATTTGAAAAACATTTTTTGTACAGTTTTGACAGTAGCACAAGGTAATATATTTCAGACAGTTCTAGTTGCATGTGTACTGCAGTACTGCATATCTAATGATTTCAGCTGTCACATCTTCTCCTTTAACTAGGGATCATTAAGTTTGAGTTTGTTGATGTGGGTGTGAAAATGTGTCCAGTTGGGGGTGCAAAGAAAGAAAACAACAAAAAGCCACTTGAGGTTTGGTATCACTACAAAATGAAGACCTTACTTGTCAAGTTGAACTGCTTATTGTGGTGAGTGTTCACTTCTCCTCAAAGTACATATTGTTTGTGCAAAAATAACATCTTTTGCAGTGCCTCAAACTACACCTTTATTTGGTAGATGTACACAATGACCATACCATGCCAGGTCAGTCGGCTTGCTTTCCTTCCATACTTGAAGTGAAAGGGGTAGCAGAGGAAGTATTCAAAACACAGTGCTACTAAGAATTAAGTTTCACATGGATAAGGACAGCACATGTCTTCTTGCGTGTACCCCTTTCTTACTCATGCTATTGCTTGTACAATGGGGTGATGTCATCCCAAAAACAGTGTCTTAAAGCAGCAGTACAGAATTAAGTGAAGGTGTTACAATGTGTTTCAAAGCTGCTTTTCTGTGGATGAGTTATAACACTTTTTTACTTCAGTATAAAATTTAATATAAAAGCTTGTTAACACTTAATTCATTGTTCTTTCATCATGCAACACCATCACAGAAGACTCATGAACATAGGATAATTATTTCTGGATGGATTTTAAGTTGATCTGTTTACTTTGCATTGCGATATCACTTAATGAAAGCTAAGATTAAAATACAATTAATTAAAGCTCTGAAAAGATGCCACCATGTTGTCAAGTTATTTGCATTTCCAGGAAGCACTTGTACTGATGAAGTCTAAAGCAAAACACTTTGTATTCAGCAAATTAACAAAGCAAATCTGAAAGCATGGCATTCTGTAGGAAATACATTGTTATTTCTGGAATGTTATTGTCTAAAATGTTACCACAGATAGTTAATCTAAAAATTTTGACAAGCAGAAACACATAACCAGTGAATCTGTTTATGTTCTTAACATTAATAGGAGAAAGTATCATAATAATGAGTTTCATTAAATATTACTCTACAGTAAAAGACAGCGCTAATGGTGGCACTAATTGTCATTTACACTTAGACTTTAGCTGTCCAGCAGTCAGAGAACCTTTCTGCTTCATTCACCACAGCAGCTCATTAACACCTCTTTCAAGGTTTTCTCACTGCACATCATCGCAGCAGGTCTGTAAACATCTCACTAGGAAAGGTAGGTTAAGTATTTGCTGCTATCCAGAATAACAGCAAGATTTAGGCATTCAGTGTTATGTGACTGCAAACAGGATTGTTCATGTGTAATTCCTATCTGTCTTGTTCTTTAATTTTATGGATGTTTGTGTACATCAAACAATGCTGGAGCTACTGTACATGGAATTTAGTTTGTCTTCATTGCTGTTATTATGTGTTTGAGGCACAAAGTATATACAGATAATGTGCCTGAGAACTTGAAATGGGAAACAATTACAATGATTTAGTTATGAATGCTGCTACAACTGTGTGCTGGAGAAGTCGATTGCACTATGGATGCATCGATGTTAGGAATAGTTTTAGGTACTCTAGAGCAGTTTTTCTCAACCTGGTCCTCAGGGACCCCAGACAGTCCACATTTTTACTCTCTCCCAGCTCCCTACCAGACAGTCCATGTTTCTACTCCCAGAAGGAGGAAAAACGTGGACTGTCTGGGTGTCTCTGAGGACCAGGTTAAGATACACTGCTGTAAAACGTAGAAAATGATCTCTAAATTGCACTCATATTGCAGTCCTTGCTCTCTATCCCAGATCTCTCAGGTAGCCATTCCGTTTCAGCATTTGAATTCCTGACAAGCTTGGAAAGTTTGCCCTCTGGCTGTCATTTGTGTTTGAGGCATGCTATGTCAGTGAAAGCTGGAGATGCAGAGCTGTGCCTTGATTGAAAAGAATTCATGGGAAAAGATAGAATGGTGGGTCGACAAGTGTCACCTTTGATGCACGTGGCTTGGCTTTTGTTTGAGTACGAGCAGTGAAGCATTGCTTTCCTATCAAGATGTTAAAAATGGTCAACATAGTTTTCACTCAAATACTAAGACTGGCTTCTCCGAATTACGGCTCAAAAATGCATCACTGCATTGTCCATCTGTATTGCGTTTATTTGCATGGGGAAATATAAATCATATTATTTAAACATGTTAATCTATTATCTTCTAAAAATAACCTGGGAGAATGGTTTTCAGGTACTGTCCCCTTTCTACTGTATAGAGCTGAATATGTATAATTTTATAATAAATACAGCAGAAGACTGCAGAATGTCAGTTATTAAAAATGCACTTTAGTTTGAATGTAGCTGTTACTTGTATTGTAAAGGTTTTTCCAAATCTTTCAAAGTTAATTATGGAATTATAATATGGAAAAGTTTTGGAAGTAACACCTGCCTCCACATTGCAAGCCCTTACGGTACTTGTTAAACAGAAATAAGAGCAGTACCTTAGATTGTATAAAAATGGCATTTGGCTGTTTAATGAATTGAATCTCTGAATTATTTGATGGTGCTTGTTTTACTGGTGGCACTACAGCTATGTGGAGCTTTGTGAAAATTAATGCAACATTGATGTTGGGAATCTTGTCTCGTGAAATTTTAAATTCTGTGTACCTCATGTGCCCAGAAACACTGTATCTGTTTGAGATCTTTGATTCAGAACAAAAAAAAAAACCTATACCTTATAAATACACTATATTTGGTAGACATCCAAAACATTACAAAGCCAAATACTACATCTACCATCACATTCCAACAATGGAGGCAAGAGTATCCGTAAGAGCAAACCAATAGGAGGTTTCAGGAATGGGAAGTAAAAGCCGACTGCGTGGGGTCAAACAAGACAAAGTTAGCAAGAAGGGAAACCACTGTAGCAGACACTGGGGTGACATCAATGACTACACTGAGGAAGCATAGCACTAGGAGGCACCCTTTTTCACTGCTGATGAGGAGCAAACAAGAGGCAAGTCACACAAGGGCTGAAATAAGGTAAGAAATTAGTAACCGGTGTCACTCAGTGTCACACTGGGGAAAGTTCGAGGGGGCAGGAATGCAGGGCGTGACAGATTTATTATAATATACACTCATATGCATATTTTACTATAACACAAATGCAAAATTATATAAATCCACTACACATTGGTAGTGTGAAAACCATAGTATCTCCTGAAGATACTGCAGATTTACACATTTCAATTTAGTCAATATTAACTTGAATCACCACTTGGAAATTAAGGATAAATGGTATGTATCTTCATCCACTGATGCTTCTGTTTTCCGTTATGTTTTCCTGATTCATGCCACAATTACCACATCTACTGTTCCACATGAAACATCCCAAAGTTGAGCAGACTGTTTCCACTGAAGCCTCTACCAGGGGCAGTAGTGACCTAATGGTTAGGGAAGCACACCTGTAATTGAAAGATTGCTGATTTGAATCCCTTACCAGCAAGGTACTGCCCTGAGCAGTGCTCCTTAGGTGCTGAATTAGCTGCACCCTGCTGTCACATATGGGTTAAATGCAGCGGTCACATTTCATTGTGGTGTGTAAACATTGATCACCAAATTTTACCAAAATCCCCACAACCATGACTTTGACTATGACTAACAATCAGTGAGATGTCTTAGCCAGAATTATGCAGTGGGCCACGTTTTCAGTTTTATGCATGACCCATATGATGAGATGTTAATTGACTAATTGACTCAGGCAGCACACTTTCAGCATAATATAATTTGCTCATTTTCTTCTTTTTTGCCTGCTTGTATGTATTAGTTTGTGTCAATGTGCAAGTGTATGAAAATAGGCACTTCTGAAATTCATTAAGAATTTATGACTGGCTGATATTTTAAATAGTTAAAAAAAGCACATTTAAAGTTCTGCTATACTTTACACAAGCTAGCTGAGAGCTGATTCAATTTACTGATTTGAGCCTGTAGCTTATCAAGACATATATTTGATTAGAATGTCCTTTCAAATCCAGCATCTGTTACATCTTGAACTGCCAGGAGCGCAGGAAATAAGCATGTTAAATAGACAAGTGAAATGATTATTGCACATTATATGTGGCCATAGAAAAAAGAGCCGATATCTAAACATCCTTTCTTATTTCCAGGGGCTAATAAAATCAAATTGGCAATTAAGCTGACAATGACCCTTAATGAACCAAGAGGTGAGTAGGGTGGGAAGGGTTTATCTGCCAGTGTAAATGAACACTTTCTGATATGTTTTCTTGGTGTGCTAGGTTAGAGAATTTTCCTACAGGCTTTTCAATCTACATGTTGTTTATTTGTCACTTTACATTGATATGATGGCCTTTGCAATCTCACGATAGCAACACTGCATATGAGAATGCTTAGGATTTTGAAGGCTGAACGAAATGGACACAGTAGAGAGTTACTTTGTTGAAGATCACTGAGGAAGTCTCGGGTGAACAGTACAGCAGCAATGAAAAAGTAATGGGTGCTGTGAATTGTTCCAAAATGTGGTGTTAGTTGTAAAAGAAGTAATGGAACATGACAAGAAAAAGGACCTGGAAAGATCTGCTGCATTTGCTGCTTCACTCCTTCTTCCACAAATTGCTGTCAATATTATGAATGCGCTAGAAATCGCTTGGCTTGTTTGAGGGATAATAACAAATTGAGCATAGTGCTTCTTAAATGTTTTAGTGTTTAAGTTCAAAAATGTCTTAGAAACTGTGACAAAAGCTGTAGTCGTTCAAGGCTGATTAAATGGGTAATAATACCTGCATGAAATTTCTTGCCATATATTCAAATATGAAAATTATAAACATCCAAGTCTTAAAAGGCTAGCCTAAAATCAGTTGCCATGACTACTTCAATTGCTTTATAGGAATGCAAATAGTTCTTCTTAACATATTACAGAGAATGTTAAATAATTAATTTGACAGATATGATGCCTCAATTATTGTTTGTCTCTGGGTTAAACTAGTACAAGATAATCTGAACTGGGAGGACCTATAAATAAGATACATCTTTGAGTAGGCACAGCTTGATCATCCTTGCTACTGTATCTGTGTGCTCTCCAGAAGCACTCCTTGGAGTCTAAAACTAAGCTTAAAAATCTCTAATAAGAAATAGGGTACACAGTAAAACAGAAACAAGCAAACCAGAAAAGCTTCTGATTGTTTAATTTACACTACCTATACTAACTTTGCAGTACCAATAGACTTATCAGGAAATCCATCCCTTTTTCCCTGAAAAGAGTCATTGCAAGCCTGAAGCCCATCCTGGGAAGCATAGAGAGTGAGGCTGGGTTACACCCACAATATTACATGTGTGCATGCACACAAAATAAGGGGAATTTCAAGTCACCAATCCACTAATAAATTTACATATGATTGTGGCCAGAAACTAGAGTATCCAGGGGAAAACCAGACCAAGAGGGAGGGGGAAGAACAAGTATACTCCACTTTATAAGGGCAAGAATTTAACCTGCACCCACAGAAGTGTGGAAATAATGGAAAATTAGATTTAGATTAGATTAGATTCAACTTTATTGTCATTGCACATGTACAAGTACAAGGCAACGAAATGCAGTTTGGGTTTAACCAGGAGTGCAATAAGCAGTAAGTGCAGGATAAAGGTATAAGTTATAAGTGCACTTAAATGGGATATGCAGGGAGAAAGTAAGGGTAATATTTACAGATGGATATACTGTGAGCATAATATACAGATTGCTAGTGATTATAATCAGAAATTTACAAATAGATGAACAATATATACAGGTTGCTATTAACTGTAATCAGGAATTGCAGATAGATATGAACATAATGTACAGATTGCTATTTCTAGAAACAATTGAAAAAGAAAAATGAAAAAAGAAAAGGGGAAAATAATTTTTTACTAGACAAGTAGTTAGCTCTTATGCTATGATACATCCAAATAGGCTCAGATGCATCTGGCTACTATATAATCTGTATAATCCGTGGAGTAATCTGAATGGATTCCATCTGTCTCCAGTATTTGTTGCTTGTATAATTTCATGTTAAATACATCTGTCTCTGTGAAATGTGTAAATTCAAGGCAAAGATAAAATCTTGAAGATGAAAATTTTTATATTGGTTTCTAGGGTTTTAAGATCTAGAAGCATAGATATCAAGGGCATCAGGTAGCCTTTGTCCTGCCTAGTGTATAGCTAGCCATGTGCCCTGTGCTGCTTGGCATGGGCTCCAACACCCCCATGACAATGCCTAGGGTGAGAGGTTGGATGATGGTTGGACAGATGGTTGGATGAAAGGACATTTTAATACAAATTCTAAAATTTGTTGAAAGGCACAGATTGGAGGGGAGGGGGCACGGAGCACATTCAAATATTCCCCGCTTGCTTTCCAGGGTGTATCCTGCTTTATGCCTAGTGTTTACCAGCATAGTCTCAGGCTCTAGGATGGATGAATATCCCTTGGAGCGCAGTCAAGTCAGCCATTTGAAGTGGAAGGCATGTAGAGCCATCTACAATCTGCTGCAGATGGGTGAGAAGAGCATTTCCCCCAGAAGCCACCAGTGGCCTGCTGAGACAACAATAAAAGAAAGCGTGTTGTGCCCTATTGAAGAGACTGTCCAATGGTCATCAATAGCTCAAATATGAATGCGGGAAATGGAAAGAACCAAATCAAAATGTCCTTTGATACTTTAAATAATGTATTGATAGATTTTTTTTTATTATTATAAAGGACTTGGCTTCAAGGGAATCATGCTAAATTTAATTGTCATTTTAAGTTTTAAAACTCTAAGTGCAATTCAGATTAAAAACTTATTTGTAAAAATGTAATACAATATGCACTGGAACGGACATTATGCATTTTAACACAATTTTAAGCACTGTTATAACATTCAACACTTGCATTGCAAAAAATCAAACGAAATTAAACATTACTATAATGTTGCTTGCATACCTTTTGCTAACTTGAGATGTCAAATCTTTGTAAATTAGTGCTCCATTTTAAACAGGCTGTATCCATGAATGGTAACTTTAGTCTATATAACATTTAGAGAAAGCATTCAATGTGTGTTCAAGTTCAAGTATGACTGTTCCACTCAGAAACAATTTTTGAAAACCAGTGTGTACATTTGCCTTTGTGACAATTGTCCACATGATAAAATCGGTGTTTACATTACCTTCAATCAGGACACCAATGTTCTCTGGGCCATCTCCAGGCTCTGCACCCTCCTGCTGTATGACATACACTCCCATCACAGTTTGCTCCATGGCTTCAGTGTTGGCCTCAGTGGTCTGTGAAGTAAAATATAATAAATGCATTTGTTTGAGTCTAGATATGGTTGCAAAAAAAGATGAATATGCTGATTGTTGATCATAACATTATAAAAACATTTCCAATTTTAATACTAAAAAAAAAACTAAGTACAATTAGAGATGTACAAGAATAATACAGATGTGCCAAATAGTAAAAAGTGAAATTTAAGCTTGGACATCCTAGTGAGCAATGAGAGAAGTAACTGTAGAAATAAAGAAGGAAGTAACAGAGACAGAGTAACAGAGAATGATCGCTATAAAAGAGCTCAGTCAACCACATCAAGACAATTGCATAAAAGTGGCCTACCATTGCCTACACAACATTCAAAGCCCACCTGCAGTTTCCTGGAGGAACGAGGTGGGGCATTTTATCCATATGCATGAATTATTCACGATACCTGCCCAGCTCTGTACAAAATATATTAAAATAATATTGTTTTAGAAACTGATATGTTTACCAAATTCTAAATTCTATGTCTCTAGTTTCCAACCTCGGAAATTTGACATGAAAGAAAAACAAGGACAAATTACATTACATTTTGTCGTACAGGGTGTCACATTTTGCTGTTTCATATATCAGATTATTTACTCATAACTCCTGCAGTAAATTACATAACACACAAGTAAATGTGTGAATGAAATGTGCTGTAAGTCTCAGCCAAATCAGACACAAAATGAGGCAATCATACACACACTAATGTTTTTTCATTCTGATCAAAGTTAACCATATCATTTTATCAATTACTTATTAATATCAGACTGACACTTATGTAATTGGTATAACAATATGATCAAGTGTTTGATTAGGTAAAAACATCATAGGACTTTTGCCTACCATATGTCTAGATATTTTTGCCCATGAAATTGTCGTGATATGGGCATAAAAAGTACTTCATAAGCACAGGTCTAACCGTTTTAACACAAACCTTGGAGACGGCCACCATGATGCATCTCATTTTTCTTCCAGCCACCCCATCTTTGCATCAAACGATCTCCATCATACATAGAGTGTACCAGTCTAGCTCAGAAAAGAATGTAGATAGCTGCGGTACAGTCAATATGCATAAGAGAAAGGACATACCAGGAATTATTAGCTGTTTCATCACTATATTATATCAATATTAGTGAAGAGAAAAACAACTGGTCATCACTATATAACACATTCTTTGGGCATAAAGCCTTACATATAGAACATGCACCTCTTTTGAGTGAACAGAGCTGGCCATCTGCTTTTGAAATCTGCAATCAAGGGCTGTCCTTGAATAAATTCTTGCCTTCTGTATGAGAAAGTCTTCTCCATTTTTATTGTCATTGTTTCTCTTCTGAATCTCCGAAAGCAGTGCAATTCTCTCCTATTCCATACTGTCAGTGGTTTCTCCTTTTGGATACTGCAGACAGTAATTGACTTCTGCCCTTCTAGGCTTTTTCACATTCAATGCTGCCTGACTTTTGTCTTGGGCCTTGTTCTATAGTGGATTTACCATCACCTCAGCACAGCCCAGGCCTCTGAGTTTGGTCCGGACATTGGCCATTTTATACTTGAGGCTAATCTTCCAACCATAACAGCCATTGAAGGATCCTTGCTCCCTCAGACAAGGATGCCTTTTCACAAGGGCTTCTGCTACTTCATTCAGGTCATTGTCAGTTGGATAGACTTTAAATTTAATTATTTCTTCAGCCAATCTTTCTAAAAGGATTTCAGTTTTGGTGAAGGGGTCAAATGAGTTCCACCAGCACTGAACTCAGCATTAGCCTTTTCAAGTTACAGTTCAGCCTCAAAGCTGAAACGATGGACTGTGAAGACACCTGGCCACACTGACACTCTTGTAGAAGGCAATGAACCTGACGATGAAGTAGGCTTTGCATTATCTGTGTCTGCTGAAGAGCTTGAAAAGGAGTGTGTTGGACTCCAGACTGCTACAGGCTGACATGTCACTGCTTCATCTTCTGTAAAACTTTGCAACTGTAGAGTATGTATGTATACAACCTTTAAAGTTGCTTTATCATTTATTTCAAATATCACAGTCAGGTTTACGAACTCATTTCCGAAATCAGGATCTTGATATTGAAGGCGAAAATCTTGTTGCACTCCAAAATTAGTCTTTATTTCCTGGCACAATTCCTCAGTGGAGTCTGATATCCCTGTTAGTTTCCTGGCATCATGTTTTCTGAGTATGATCCTCAGTCTTATGGGCTGGGCCACCATGTTGACCTGGACAATTATTAAAAAAATAAATAAATATGCACTCATTGAATATTGTGTGAGTGTGTGTATACATGGGTCAAATTCTAATGTCAACAATTAATGCAATAATTTGATGATTGTCACCTTGGCCTGTAGGAACTGGAACTGGAAAAGGGCAAGTGAATAGTGCATTTTCCAGATTTGTCTTGCATTCTTTTAGTTAATGACTGATTAGTTTAAAAAATCAAAAGTCAATTTTCAATAAATCATGCCTTTGTATGACACACTTTTTGTAATATGGACATCGGTCTCATCTGGTAATCTTTGCTTAATAGCTATTGCAATGTCACTTCGCAGAACATCAGTTGGTACTGATGAGACTGCAGTTACCATTAAAGGTGTCCTATGGTTAAAGAGTGCAAGTCAGAGGCAATCATGAGCTGATGTTTTCTGGCAAGTGTGAGGGGTATGTTTTTAAAACAGTTGGTATGGCGAGCAATCTGTTTTAAAAAACTATGTTTTGCCTCAAATCTCATTGTCCATTTCTGGACAAGAGGCCCAAAGAGCCGAAAAAGAGAGAAGACTGTTGTTTGGAAAAAGTTCTTTGTATCTCAGGTGATGTTCACTGATTTACACTCAAGGTAGGAAATCGACTCATCAGACTGGACAGGGGCTACAACAAGCTCCACAATGTCCTGCAATATGCCATGCATGTTCATCCTCTGGAACAAGCGGACCAATAATTAGAGGCAACAATCGAAGTAGAGACCAATTTTCGTGTGCATTTCCACCAATGCTTTTTTTTTTAACGGAGAAAGTCCATGGTATCCCGTGAGGCCGATTGGTTTTATCTGCTCATTTCTACTTGATGTTTTGGAACAAGTTGTTAAGTTTTTCTGAGGTGAAATACTATTTAGAGATTAAAAGAGAAAAACAATGAACAAGCCCCACGGGTATTATGCGCTCCAACAGATCATGTGCTACATCTGGAGGGTAGCCTGCAGTGACATGAAAATGCCTCAGATTCTTACTCAAAATACAATCCCGTTTAACTCCACACCACGCACTTGCTGTTTCTAGTGCATGCTTCAAATGGGCTTCATGAAATTCAAAAACACCAGCAGTCACTGACTTCATTTCAGATTTTTTAGCTGTACAGAATCTGCAGATGTATTAAGCAGAAAAACTTTCCACAAAACCTGTCAGCCCATGGACTCCTAGGTTGTCAGCTATGACACGACTCACAGTTCCTTTAATACACTCGTTCAACTAACTGATGAACACACAATATTGCTCCAAAATTACAAGATCTTTCAAAAGTGGATCCAATATTTTTTCAAACCCAAATGTCCTCAAATCTTCACTTTTACAAAGGACTGCCAAAAAATGGATGAGAGGGCTGAATGAGAGCCCTCGATATAAATTGCCTCAATATACACCGCAAAGCTTATGCTTTTTGCGTGAGGTCCCAAGAGGATTACAAACCTCAAAATCGTCATTCTAAAGGTTTATGGAAATTCTCAACTTCTCAACAGCTATAAAGCTATTTCTTTTATAATGCTCACCATCTTGAAAAGTCCTGTAAGCCCACTGATCTCCATTCAGATTCTCCAGATTCTCTCCATTTTCTTGAGCCATTTGTTCTTCAATCACTCTATCCGGTAATTTATTGTGACTCAGTATTTCCTGCAATAACTGTAATAAAGGGATGTACTGAAATGACTTCCTTTGGTCTGTAGATAAAAAACTCAACATGCTCTACAATCCTAAAATTTAGTGTGTAGTATAGTTTTCTTTTATAAGAAATGGCAAGAGGGCCACACTTTCCCAAAATTTTAGCCATAGGGTTAGAAACACACAGAATTGGCAAGTTCTTCAATAAGCCTGACCAATATGGAGGCTATGGCTTTTGAGAATTTCTGTAATTATACGCTTTGTGAGAGGCGCAACTAGCTGAATTTAACAGACAATGTAGCTCCTCTAATAACTCATAATAAATATATGTTCCAATTTCAACAATATTTTCTGTTCAATTAGTTCTTGCTGATTTTCAACAGCACTATAATCACTTTCTGTCACTGACTCACTTTCAACTTCACCATAGGATACATCTGTAGAACAGCTAGCCCTTACATTATTAGAGGACTCTGTCACTTAAACCAGGTCCACAAGTGTAACAACACTGGCTTTAAAATCCTTTAAGTGTGTGTGGATGATACTTCCTCTTTTTCTGGGTATAAAATGTATTGTAAATATTTATCTTGAAACGGCAACCGAGAAACACACAACTGTCTCGTTATTTCACAGATGTGTTCCAATATGGACAAAAAAATCTCTCTCTGAGAAGACGTCACTGCATTCACATAACTCACATTTAAAAGTTACTGAACTGGAAGCTATCTATGTAAACTGAGATGAATGAGCTTTATAGACATGAGTGTTCATTCTACTCCATGTCTTGAAAGTGCATGGACAATGCTCAGATAATGTTGGCCTATTTCATAATGATGATGTAGTTTATAATGCTGAGGTACTTTGTACCTACTGCTCTCTCAGGGGACAAAGTGTTTGCACTGCCACATACATGTTACTGATGGAAAAAGAAATATGCATTAGCAAACGATAATATATCAAACACATACTGGGTTTGGGTCAGGGGGATTAAACTTCTGCATAATGCCAACTAAATAACAGATAAATAATAACAGGACAAACATATGAACTTACCATGTATAGTTGAGGAGGTGCATAAGAATCTCAGAGCATGGGGATGTGGCTTTATTTTGTGATGTATTTCTGGGGAAAAAAGAAATATATATATATATTTTTATATTAGGGTATTAACAAAAAACGCGTCGACGTCAGAAGCACAAGTCGACGACCCCTGAGTCGTGTTTTTTTCCTCTCTGTGTGCGTGCTTGTATACGCAATGCAGTCTCTGCCTCTGATTGGCTTACGCTGACATGCGTTCCTTGATTTAACCAATTATTATAACCACTTCATAAAAAGGGCGGTAACGTTGGCGTGTGGAGGGGAATTTAAACACAAGACAAAACAAGATGAGAGACACGGCAGTAGAGGCAGACACAAATCATATGTATGGAAATACTTCATTCTAGACCACACAAACCGCATGGTGACCTGCACAATCTGCAAGGCAGTGTTGACGTACAATAAAAGTACTAGCGTTATGTACGCTATGAGGAATATGAGGGTGACTCAGAATAGAATTACTTCGCTGTGAAATAAGAAAATTACGGAAGGAATATCACCTGATTTATTATTTTTTTTAGAGGCTAACTGCTGGTGAGTTTAGAATTCTATTTAATTTTTACTGTAAACTGAAGTTGTTTTCTTAGTGTGTTTTGCTATTGTGAAAGCTTGAATTTTCGGTTATTTTATAAAGAAATGGTACTCTACACTATCTCACACTACTAACTTAAATTAATCAAGAGATAGGTGAATTACTTACCTCACTGTCAAGTATGCCAAAGGATTCACTCCACGCCCGCTCATTAACGTCTTAACGGACTTTTCCGCATCTGGTGGGCATGGAGCATGCACAATAGCTGATGATATCAGAGTCACTGGGTTGATGGACCTCATTCTCATTGGATTGCCATGAATGAATTTAACTCATCAGAATTTTCTTTGAATCATGTTCAACAAAAAAGAATGAAGCATTTAATGAACATAATGATTTCTTCATGTAATATAAACATATTACTACTTTGCTAATCAAACACATGCCCTAGTTGATTTTTTTGAGTGTAGTTGTATGTCCTAGAGTGGCCTTGGTGAAGCCTGGACTCAAATTAGATTGTAATTTTTTGGCATTACATTGAGATAAACAGCCCTCATGCAAACTGACAGGGTTTAAACCAGGGGTGAGGAACCTAGTCCATGGAGGACTTGTGTGGTTGGGGTTTTTGGGATGACCTCTCCATCAGCTAATAAAACAGTGAATCTCAACTGCAGTCCTGGGGACCCACTGTTACTGGCTGATTAAGAGGACACCCCAAAAACCCACACCCACACCAGCTCTCCATGAAAAGGTTCCACACCCTTGGCTTAAATAATATTTCCTAGAAAAAAAGGAGAAATGTTGCATGATCCAGGTGTTCTCAGCTGGATCAGGATTGCAGTGAAAGAGCGTTCTTAACTAAGGAAGTATGTAATATAGAATTTTGTAATATATAAAATAATTTAGGTTGTGTAGATCCATCTTTCAGGTCGAGCCTGGAATTATTTCAAGCATAACACACAAAGCTTGGGACACCTTCAATTAGAATGTAGAAGCGTAAACTATATACCAATAGTATGTGAAAAGCTCCCAGGGAGTGAATAAAACTTTTTGTCATTTTCAATCAGTAAAGTCATTTAGATGGAGATCTACATGTAATTGGATTTACTGGTCATTTAATAGGCAAAGTCATAGTATATCGATGTCAGTATATTTGTGCAAATTTGTGCAGGTACAATTGTTGCAGGGTTAAGAATGCCTATATTGGTTCACCTTTATTTATACATAATTGTTCAGTTTTTGTGGATTGTTTTGCGGATATTGTCCCTAGATTAATGAGGATCACATAATACCACTCTGGTGTTAAAAAGGAGTTAAATGCCTGTATTTTTAACTGTTATGTGTTTTTTTTTTTTTTTTTTGGGGGGGGGGGGGGACTCTTATATCGGTGACAACTGTTTCATTCCTGTCCAGGCTCAACTGCTGCTAGAATTAGAGGGGCTTCATGTATTGATTGCGCCCTGTCAGATTCTGCTATATGCATTGTGGTTGGATTAAATCTGATGGTGAAAACATAAATGTATTCATAGACATTCCAGACCGTGCTGACAACTGACTCCTAAAGCACTTGAATGTCACAGTTTAGCAGCATAAAAAGAAGAATAGAAAAGAAAATCGATGCAGTACAGCTCGAAATGCCATGAAGCTGTTAACTATGCAATGGTCAATACTGTTGAGAGGCTTCATTCAATTCAACAATGTTATAAAGAGTAAGAGTATTAATTCTATAGAAACAGATGAAGTCTTAGGCTTTGGTTGTCACTTATGTGTAATTTTGTTTAAATTCTCTTATTCTACCATGATATAAAGTTCCTCAACATTGCTCTTAGCACATTACAACATTTTCTGAACGTTTAAAAAAATTCTCTAAATTAGTTCTTATGGATTTTATACGTAACTTTTCATCAAAATGAATACAGTGCTATAATGGTAATAAGGAAATTCAATTGGCTTTTTTAGTCAATCATCATTCAACCATACAAATGAAGAATTTAGATAGCTACTTCAACTAACTGTTTTTAATATACATTGCTCAAAATTAAAGGAACATTTTGAAAACACATCTCAATGGGAAAAAAAATCATGCTGGGTATTAGGGATATAACTGTCACACTTGCGAAAGAAAGCCAGGGAAGATCCAGGTATGCAGGGATCGACGTGGTTTATTAAGGCAAGCCGGTT
>JAODKF010000001.1:38805949-38817045 GCA_026779585.1 Mormyrus proboscirostris | reverse complement strand
GATCGCAAAGCTTATAAAGTCCATTGTAATGAGCGAACAAGCGACACCTGTCAGGTCACGCCTCCGTGGGCGTGACAATAACGATATGCTCAACTCACGATTTGATATGATTCTGAGGTCACGATATGATTTTCTCACAATTTTTTAAACAGAATGAACTGAAGACAAATTTATGCAAAAATATTACTTTATCTTTCTAACCTGTGCAAAATGTGTCCTCTTCTTAACAGTGCAACTGAAATTGAATAAAATACTGTTCTCGCGGTTAATCAGTTCCAGACTACTGCAATAAGTGAATTTCCACGAAGTATGATTCTTTATTTAGTTAGAGCATAGAAAACCTGTTTACGAACTTCTAAATACGGGTTTTAACATTATTAGAGCCCTCTAGACATGAAATAACACCCTTCAGTCACCATTACTGTTATGATTGCTGCATACGAAAGCAGGAACGGGGAAATGAGGAATCAGGATCAAAGGAAATTTGGAAAAACTGCAAATGCAGGACACAGGAACATGTAACATCAAAATGTCAATGACAGACCTGGGGTTACAGACTCTGACGTGGACTTAAATACACTGGACAAATCAAACTGACAGAAAACAGCTAGTCACAATCTGGGTTGCACACATGGTTAATAATTAATAGTTAATAATTCGCTGCCTCCATCAACTTTTTAATGAATAAAATGAATTAACTGCACCTTCATAATGCTTTTATATTGCATTCATAAAACGTTCAGTACACCTTCATAATGTATTCATTAAGTATTCAGAAATCATGAAATCAAGGTTAAATTCAGACACCCCAAAAATGAAAGTGAGAAAATAATGTGGCAAGCTAGTCCATTTAGCCAAAATTTCATTGCAGAAATTTAAAATCATACTCAGTAGTTAGTATGCCCCCATGTGGTTGTAAGCATGCCTTATTAGACAACGGATGGTGTCCTGGGGGATCTCCTCCCAGAACTGGACCAGGGCATCACTGACCTTCTGGCCAGTCTGAGATGCAACCTTGTAGCGTCAGATGGACTGAAAAATAATGTCCCAGAGGTGTTCTATTGGATTTAGGTCAGGCAAGCATGGGGGCCAGTCAATGGTATCAATTCCTCCCCAGACGATCACTGACTCAACACGAAACCGGTCATGCTGAATAATATTACAAGCAACATAACGTTCTCCATGGTTTCTCCACACCCTTTCACATCTGTCACATGTGCTCAAGGTAAACCTGCTCTCATCTGTGAAAAGTACAGGGTGCAAGTGGCAGACCTGTCAATTCTGGTATTCTATGTCAAATGCTAATTGAACTCCACGGTCCTGGTAATAAGTTAAGGAACTTCTACGGCCCTGTCCAGCTCTCCTAGAGTAACTGCCTGGAATCTCCTCCATACCCTTGACACTGTGCTGGGAGACACAGCAAACCTTTTGGCAAAGGCACATATTGGTGTGCCATTCTGGAGGAGCTGGAGTACCTGTGCAACCACTGTAGGGTCCAAGGATTGGGTCATACTACCAGTAGTGACACTGACGGTAGCCAAATGCAAAACTAGTGGAAAAAGTCAGAAAAGATGAGGAGGGAAAAATGTCAGTAACCTCCATCTGTTAAACCATTCCTGTTTTAGCGGGTCGTCTCATTGTTGCCTCTCTATTGCACCTGTTGTTAATTAAATTAATACCAAAGCAGCTGGAACCAATTAACAGCCCACTCTGCTACTTCACTGACCAGATCAATATCCCAGATTGACTTGACGCTATACTGTTATTAAAAAGTGATCCTTTATCTTTAATCAAGCAGTGCATTGCGTCTTTATTTAACTTCTGCTAAATTGCAATTAAACTGCTATTGTCAAGTCAATATTGACTATATATACTTCTGTCTGGTTCTTTGGACTTGCCAAAAGCAAAATTATGGTTTTAATGAATGGGTCCATTCATCCTGTTGCCGGTGATTCTCTTCCTATTCTGCATTCACCTTTTCCTACCATTATGGGTTTTTTTTCTAATGCTCATAATTATCACACAATCTGATAATATTTGTAAAATAGTGTAGCTTTAGTTAGGTTATTTGTGTTTAAAATGGAAATCCAGGCTTGATTCATCAGTCTTTCATTGCTGCTCTGCCAAATGCCAGTCTGTGATGTATTTCTTGACTGCTGTATCCTTTGTTGTTCATGATTGTTCCCAGGAGAAAAAAGCTGTCTATGTCTCACCATCACGTTAGCTTTCATACCATGGTTTCCTTCACATTTTGACTTTTTTTTTATTATTTTTTTTTACTTTTCCTTATCCTCAGATCTTCTTCATTTTTCCCCATAAGTGGCATATTATCAGCATGTGAAATGTTGTTGATGTTACTTCCTCCAGTCCTGATCCCACAATTGTCTTATTTTAATCCTGCTTCTAACATTGCAGGCATGGTGATGGTCCTAAACAACTCCTTTACCAATCTGGTACCAGTCATTTTCTGCATATTCTGTCCTTGATTGGGCAGTGAGTCATATCTATAAATTCTTCATATGGGAATAGAGTTGTTCTGATACACCCATATTTCAGAAAACTTTCCATTTATGTACATGGTCACCACACTTATAGGATTTGTTGTCACCAGTAAAGCACATCTTGATCTCCTTCTGGTATTGCTTTTTTATTTTAGATCATCCATTGTAAGTCGGCAATAATGTTTCCTCTTGCTCTGTCTTTCCTGAATCTTGCTTCTACATCTGGGGGTTTTCTTTCTAAGCTGGGCTCTAATCTACTTTGAATGATCTTACTGGCACGTGATATGAGGGAAACTGTCTAATAGTTTGACACTCTGTCGGGTCTCCTTTCTTTGCAATTGAAATACAAACTAATCCCTTCCAATCTGCTGACTCTTGAGCCGTTTTCCAAATTTGTTGCCATAATTTGGTCAATACTAAATTATGATTGATCCTTCCTCAATTCCTTTTAATATTTCTATTGATTCCATCTACCCTCTTGGCCCTCATTTTCAGTAGTGATCTCAGGATTAGTCATTTTTTTTCCCACTGTTCAAAGTTATAATCTCATTAAATATATCCTACTTTGCAAAAGAGGTCTTTGTATTCCCTTCATCTTTGCATGAACAAAACCAAAATATGTTACATAACACCTACATACCTAAGAAGTGGCCCACTATAAACAAAGTTGATGTTTTGCAATTAAATCATAATGGTTTATACAGCTCTGTTTGTTTATTCATGAATTTATTACAGGACATAAATTCATTTTCATAGTTAAAGTGTTGCGTTGCTGGATTCCAAGTTGACTGGGTGGCTTGGACTTTTGTTCTGTTGGTAACTATGTAGTACTCCAGCAAGAAAAAACACCTATTTGAATAAGGTGAATCACCATGTGGTCAAGCTTTCCTGTTAAGTGGTTTCTGCCTATTTTGAAAACATGTTCATTCTGTCTTGAGGTCATAGCACCAAAATTTGGAGCTAAGCTAATGAAAAACAGTGAACTATAGCGCTCATTAAGAACACATTGTGCTCAATGAATTCATAACAATGACTCATGAAATATTCAGTAATAAAGTTTTAAGCTGTCACCTTTCATATAACACAAATTGAACTTTTCTGCTAATATATCCACAGTCATGACACAGGCCCTACATGTGCACCTGCTTTTGTGTTATTTTAGAACTGTGTTTACAGTACAACTATACATGGAAAATAGACCTAAAGCAGACTCTTCATATACTCATGCATTTTATCTGTATGTATATGTGTGTGCCCAAAAAGCAACAATTAAAAGAAGAACATTATTGCTGATCTGCCTGAAGAAGTAATTAATATGTGTTTAATTAAACACAAAGCAAAATATTGTGACAATATTGTTCATTCTGTGAATTCCGTTTTTATAAGATTCAGAATTGAGAGGTATATGAATGGGAATTCACTTAGTACATGTGCAAGACGCTTTTCTACATAACATATTGGCACCGGGTTGGTCTGCCAATGTGCCAACTGTATAGGTCAACATGATATTAAAGTGAGCTCTATGCGTGGGCAGTACCTAGTTGATTCCACATCATAGACATGGCTTTCCTGCAGATGTGGGAGGGAGAGGTGGTGTTGTTTTTCTCATTGTGTTTTCTGAAGTAGGAATGTAACAGTGAAGTGCTATAAAGCCTAAATTATATATTAGGAGCCAAAACTCAAACCCATCCAATATTTACTCAGTTTAATTACAGTTTTGATCATTTTCACAAAAAAAGATGGTGCATGCCTAGAGCTCTGTGCTGCTCAGTCTCAGTACACACTCTGATATTGTAAATGAGTAAATAATTACAGTATACAACAAACACCTTTTGGTAATTATTTACTTGATATTTAGACCAACCATTAAGGCTAAACTTATATAAAAACTGTAGATGGGATGAGTGAAATTTAGTCTGTTTCTTTTTTTTTCTATCCCCCTTATCCACTGAAAAGCAGTAAGGGTTAGGGCTGTCATAGACGGAAAAGTACTGTAAATGCATATTTGTGATAAAACAAGCTAGAGATAATGCAATTACAGAAGTATTTTCCCCCAACAATAACTGAGATAATAATACATGATCTCATATTCATCTCTGACAATTTGGAAGGCTTCCTCTTAGTGTAAGAAAGAAAACACGGAAAGACATTGCTGAAACATTGCATAATAATTGATGGATTTTCAGATGATTCATGTAGTAACAGCAGTAGTAAATAAAAGGTACCAGCTGTAGTATTGAAAAAGGAAATCATATTAGAGATTCAGTTACTTTCTAAATCATTACAATCAGATGATGTTTGTTTTTGTCTAGAATTGTGTTTCCACTCCTGATTGCACTTTGCAATTGAGTGTTGAAGGAAATTAAAATTTTAGCCTGGTGGTTGTCTGAGATTGTAAACCTTAATTTCAAATTTTAAAATGACTTTAGAGTTGAATTTACCATTTTGAAACATTCTCCTTTTCCTCAGTTCCATCACTGATATATAATCACCACATCCATAATAATTGTTAATGTAATACAAAGAATGAAATTATATCTGAAAGTTAACATAACTTTCTTGAATTTTCCATAAAGGAAACTTTAACCGAAGCCCAAACTGAACTGAATTCTGAATATCTGGACCTTCGATCCTGGACCGAACTGAATGCAGAATATTGGAATCCATGCACACCTTTAGTGAGTACCATTGGTGCAGAATCAAAACATGGTCATTGTTTGAACATCACCATTGGAGCAGGTCACATCCTTCAACAGTAGAAATGACAGCAATTTCTTTTCATCCTACATTTTCAGACTCAGTCCAGAAAAAAAAAAAACTTTGGCATATGATCAAATAATGAAGAAAAACAAAACAGCACACTTTGCTAAGTATGTGATGTCACAAAGATCATATCCTGTCCATTCATGTCTTACAAGTCTACTCCTGCATTGACATGTAATAATTTTGTTGTCATTATTAATTCCTGTTGCATAAAAGTTTCAATATTCTTTGTAATTTAATTTTTTGTATTTCTTCATTACAAAGACATCCATCTGGGAACAATCTGGCAATTAGCTATGATCTACGAGTTAATGCAGTTGTCTTTCTTAGGTCAGAGCAAAGTATACCTCTTAGAGGCTGTTTTAGGTAAAACTTGTAAAACTTAGTCATACATTCTCAGTCACTGCAACTGATTCAGTCTGAACGTGCCCTTGGGAGGTATGATCAGTCGTGACTTACTCAGCAACAACTCAGGAGAATTTTGCTTATTTTAAGTGCTATTTTAGATGCATAGACCCCATGGATCTGCATGATAAGAGTGAGATGGATAAGGTATTGTATTTTAATCTCATTTCAGATGTTTTTTTTGGAAATACATTCACAAAAAGCAATTATCACATTCTGCAAACATTTACAAATGTTAAAGGTTTTGCAGCACATATGCAGGGGAAGAGTTTAAATCGCACAATACAAAAATGGGTTTACTGTCAGAAAGATGATAGAGATGTGCATTTTACTTGAACTGTCTCTGTATAGAACTTAGGTCTTTGTCTTGTTGGGGAAATGCAGTGACACTTGCAGGAAGTAGTGCAGTGGATCTATCGCAGGTCATCAAAATGATATGACATACCAAAGAAAGAAGCATATATTATTTTTGTCATCTAGTTTTAAACAATAGCTCGAAGGCTGAAAACAAATATTGCATCTTTATTGCATTTCGTCTAAATATATAGTTTTAATTGGGTAAAAAAAAATACCCTAGAACTTGGATTCAATGATATAGATACAGTTCAATCAAGAATTTTAGTGTAGCTGTCCACCTGGATTTGATTTTCCTGAACTATTAACTACTGTGTCGTGAGCTGTGAATGGAGAGTTTTACTTTTGCAATTTTCAAGCAGTAAAATTACCAAATACGGTTTTGCCTAGGATTTTACTTGTTTATATATTCATTTATTATTATTTATTTACCTATATTTATTAAAGAATTCACTTCTTGTCATGACTTGTCATGATCCCAGCATATCTGTGTTGAAAGTGCAGTATAAGGTGAAGATTATAATTCTAAGACCCAGAGAAAAGTCTATACATTTAACTCATAGCATGTCACACAGTATGTGCAAGAATGGCAAAAAAACACTTCAAAATTACCTACTGTTAAAACAAATTGACATGTAGTTCCTTCCAAATTTGACAAGACCCATTTTTAATGGAAATCAGCATACCTGTAAATGTCCCATTTCATCAAATGACATGTGGCTTTGCCATACTCATAATTACTTAGGGAAATGTACATAATATGCCAATCCTCCAATTTTTTTTCTGTATTTGTGGAGTTTGCATGTTCTCCCTGTGACGTCGTGGGGTTTCCCCCCACAGTCCAAAGACATGCCGAGGCTAATTGGAGTTAATAAATTGACTGTAGGTGTGCATGTGTAAGTGAATGGTAACAGTGTGTGAGTGTGCCATGCGATATATATACACATTACCGTGACCGCTTAACCCGACTGGGGTTGGGGGGGAACCGGAGGCTATCCGGGGAACAATAGGCGCAGGTGGGAACCAACACACCACAGGGCACACTCAGTCTTGCAACTACAGGGCAAATTTATACACACCAATCAGCCTACCCTGCACACTTTTTGGACCGTGGGAGGAAACCACGGTCCCCGGCAAAAACCCATGTGAAGTCCACACAGAAAGGACCCAGGATGGAACCCAGGACCTTATTGCTGTGAGGCAGCAGTGCTAAGCACTGAACCACCATGGCACACTTGCACACACATGCACGCACACACACAAATTCTGTTGTTTCATAGGGATGTGCAAGGTGGCAATTCACGATAAAGAACATTGCAAAAAAGCCAAAGTGCCATGAAACATTTTTTATTTAAACAATCCATATGTTCTTTTGTACTACCAATTCAGATAAACAGTACATTATGCTGTTCACTTAGAAATTCTCAATGAAGCAGCAATAAAATAATTATAATTTCCCATGAAAATTAACAATGTAGATCCAAAGGGCCTCTTCAAATCAAATTAAAGACTTGAGATATGGATTGATTGCAATTGCATAAATCATGCTTTTGCTCAGATGCTTCCAGAAGCAGTACTTTGTTGTGGTTTCTATCTTTAAATAAGCATACAAATTAGCACATGCAAATGAAGCACATGAAGAACACATTTTTCTTTTTTTTTTTGAAAGACCATGCCAGCTATGTGCAACTAAAATGGAGCGTCTAAACTGTGCTAGTGAATCTGCATGCTGAATAACATGCCATTGCTGGTTTCCCTGCCAAATTCCATAAGCACCTTGAAAAAAGGAAAAACAGAAGAACATAACCCTGTGCATTGAGAAGAAGTCTTGAGTCACTCTGTGAAGCTCCTTGTTTTAAGACATGTTCCCATGCAAAATCCTGGTGATGGAATATACAGTCTCACCAAGACATTACAGTATAGGAGAGTGGTGGAGTGTGTCAGGAGCACTATCAAGACTATACATTATTTCAGTCCAGACATTTTACCACTACTCTCATTAGCCAAGTGTGCACATTGCCATTCCAAATGCATTGTTTGTGGTATGTATCTAGGTATGTATTTATCCGTTTCTTTATTATTTATTTGTTTGAGCTTTGTGAGGAATGAGAAATGCTACTTCCAACTGCTTCCATCTGCTTCACAATTAGCTCTGCAAAGCAGCAAAAGCCAGTATTGTTGAGTGTGAAATGAACAGGGTAATCTCTAACCGTCACTACTAAACTCATGGATTAAAGACATGCTGAAAATTACCATTGTCCCAATTTTGAGATACTGGTTGCATGTTAAAGGACCAACAGAATTTTATTGTATTTTGCCAGAGAAGTTGTGATATGTGCAGCTGTGCCAATGTTCCTCCAGAACTCTAATATTTCATCGCTATGAGAGTCAAATTATACAATTTGGATTACCATGTAAAATGTTAATAGCAGCTGATTCTTCTAACATCTGTATCAATACTTTATTTTGTGTCTGATGATAACTGCCTAAACACTTTTTTTGGGGCCTAAATAATGTTTTGTTTTTTTTTAATTCATATTGTTTTCTGTGAAAATATAGTAATCTAGGAAAGGGTATAAAACCTCCCTTTTGGCAACCAGCTGAAATCTCATTATTATTTTTGACACCTAAATGTTGCCTTCCTAGTACAGGCATATTCAGATGTTTTAGACTTTTAGAGGTTTCATGGTTGATTCCCTGCTAACTTACACACCAAGGTTGGATAAACAAAACGCTATTCTATTCATTTCTGACCATACAAAACACACAATAGGTCTTCTATTGAGCCATATGTTAATTTAAATAAATTATGTCTATGTTTGTACTAGAAACAATGTTTTCCATTTACTACATTATTGGCTTAGTTGAGTTGGTTAAAACAACAAAAAGATGAGACTCAGGATCTGTGAACATCTGGGGATTCATTAGCATTTTATCTTATTTTTACTAAGTAGTGAGATGAATCCAATATTATACTATATCATGTCTTGACTTTGCTAGGACAGAATTTATGTCATGAATATTTTTTCAATGCATTCTAACTGATCCTGTTGCCCAGGTCTATCAAACACTAACAAAGCAAACACATCCTAAAGTAACACTCAAAAATTCCAGTAAAACATTCTGTTTCAGGAGTCACATTAATATGTGGTTTAAATCTCTATCCTAGGGACCTAAAAACTTTTGGATATGCCTTGTTTTCAAGAAACACGACAACTGTACCATTTTCTTCACAGGCTTTAGTGGCATAGCTTCCTTGCTGAATTAATAAATATCTCTTTATATTAAAACAGAGTCAAAATATGGGTTTCTGACTACACAAGAATTCTCACCCCTTCGCAGAAAATCTCCAACATTAAAATGCAGTGATCCCCCGCTATATCGCGGTTCAGGTATAGCGCTCCTGCTCTATCGTGGATTTTTCCCCGACGCGTCACAGTTCTCTGCGTATCGCGTATCTTGCTTATGATCTAATTGTTTTAGTTTTGTTTTAAGCCCTAAGATGGCTCCCAAGTGTCCTGCATCTTCTAAGCTTTCTGATAGTACTGAGCCTAAGCGCCAGAGGAAGACCTTGACTATTGTTTACATGTGTTTAAAGCATATGGGAGTGGTATATTAAGGCTTAAACTATTAAAAAATGTTTATTTATATGGTCTTTCTATATTGCAGATTTTCACCTATTGCTGATGGGTCTGGAACGCATCTTCCACCATAGGCAGGGGATCACTGTATAAGGGAAAACAAACAATTGAAATTAATTTGCAAGTACAAATATATGTGTTACAAGCCTCCATTCATAAAAACCCACTCTCTGACTTTTTGTTATCACTTGAGGTATTTTCATGTGTATCCTTAATCATCACACTTTCTTGGTAGATTTGACATTACATGTGCTGGAATTAATAAGTGAGGGAATAAAAGAAAGGAAATCCCACGGAACCAAGGACATTATAATAATCATGTGTCAATAACATCAATGAAATATTTGACATTTATATTCTTTGGCCTGGCCACTTGAATTTTTATCAATAGGTACTTAAAAGCGAATGATGGCACATTTGTTAAAGCTTTGCAACGTTATAGCAATAAAGTGAAGTTAGATGAATACCTGAATCTCCTGAATGGCCCTGTTATCAAATCAATGGATTTTTTCTTACCTAAAGGCATGAACATATTCCGGAATGATAATGGCAAGATTCATTGGTCCTGAACTGTTAAAGAGTGATTAAGGAAGTGCAGGGAATTATTTTCACATGTGAATTGGGCAGCAGCAGAATTTAGCGGAATCTTGTCCAGCTTGTGCTGCCTGGGATAGGTTGCGGATCCCCCTGTGACCGTGAGCAGGATAAGCAGTTGTAAGATGGATGAATGGATATTTTAGGTTGATCAATGGTGTGTAGAATACTTTTAAAAGGGGAGGTGACAAACTAGGGTCTGTAATTCACAGTCTCTGGGATTCTTGTAGACTGTCACTCCTTGCCTGGTTCAGCTCAATGGCAAGTGGACATAGTTTTTAAAATAGTCAGCTATGATTATGAAATCTATAACATTGGAATTTAGAACATTTTCAGCATGAATGCGAAAACACATTTGTATATGAGAGATAAAAAATGTAGCTCAGCCTGGTGATAAACAGTAATTCTTATGCTGGCCCTGAACAATAAGGAGAACAGGGAATCTACTGAGCACAAGAGTAATTTTAAAATTCTAAAATGGTGTTTGTTTACATGTAAATTCATGTAAATAAACAAATAAACATTTGGTAATCCACCTCCCTTGCTAGTTTGGGCCATTGAATGCGAAAATTGTGTAAGTAAGTGAAGGCATCTCTATCTCATTTCAGAGTCTGTTCCAGCAATATCCAAGATTCAAGATTCTTTATTCGTCACATGTAGTTATAGCTGGTACAACAAACAGTGAAATGTTTTTTCCTGGCTAAAACATACTAAAAAATGAGAGATAAGAAATAAGTACTAACAGAGGATAAGTGTAAAATAAAAGAAAAATTTCAAGTGTAAAAAAAGATAAAAAAGACAAGGAAATCTATATATAAAAAATGTAGCAGCCATATAT
>JAODKF010000001.1:38707727-38718776 GCA_026779585.1 Mormyrus proboscirostris | reverse complement strand
AAACTAACTACCTGGGAGAACTGAAAACAAGGCCTGGATTTGGAATCGAGGTCCAGAGTTGAAGAGCCCTGGTTTAGGTCTATAACTATTAGTCCATAAAAAATTCTATCTTTTGTACTTTAAATGGGTACAGAGCAGTCAGCATTGCGAGATCTTGCAAAAGTGCATCTCACCGTTGCAGGACTTCGCAAAAGTGCTTTTTTTCCTAGCCACTGATTTTTTTTCCCCTCCATATCTCTTCCAGGGTTCCATACAAAGGGGAAAAGGCCTTTAAATGAATTAGAATTAAGTTATTTAACTTAGACTTCTTCTTGTTTGTTTGTTTTGGGTTTTAAATTTTATGAAACCTCATGAAAGCTGTTTATATAATGTAAATATGCAATGAATTAGACCTTTTTGGCAAGACAAGTTAGAATTCTCATTTTCACTGCTTACTATCATACATACAAATATAATAAAAAGAAAGATGGTTTATTATTATCGTTATTATTATTATTTATTCTGAGTTAGATTGATGAAAAAAATGTAACAATTCTTACATACACCTGTGGTGCAACATCATCAGTTATGTACCCTTGGGTCATTGGGTGTTTCAGACCCTGGTTTGTGTCTGAGCAGCCTGTATAGTCCATGGATCACCCTGCTTGATCCACAGCTAACTTGACGCCTTTTCGACAGCATCTGTGATGTTCTTGACAGCTTTCCTTATTTCCCATCAGTCCCTTCACCCCGAGCATCTTAAGGGAGCTTATTAGTGACTGGGCAATGAATCCTCTACACCTGACCTTGATGGGATAACGCCTGGTCCTCTACCCCCTGCTTCAGCATTTGCCTGCCCGCTCCGCATACTTGGCCCTCTTCCTCTCAAAGGCCTCCTCCATCCGGTCTTCCCAGGGCACAGTCAGTTCCAGCAGGACTACTTGCCTAGTGATTCCGACACCAGGACAATATCTGGCCTGAGAGTGGTCACTGTGATGTTTTCTGGGAATTTGAGCTGTCTCCCTACGTCGGCTTTCAGCTACCAGTCCCGTGCTGATGCAAGCAACCCCCCTGGCTGATCCAGGCGCTGGTGGGGCTTCTCCCCGGCTTTCACAAAAGTGATGTTCTGCCTTATTGGTTGCTGGTGTCTACTGCAGCTGATCCCATTACTGATGACCTCTGCAATGACCCTCAGCAATTGGTCATGGTGCTAAAGGTAGAGCCCTTCCCCCGGCGCTCTTGTACGACAGCTCAAGATGTGCTCCAATGAACCTCCAATGAGTGGGCACAGGGAATGCACACAAAATAACCTGGTACTATGCAAAAAACACAGTGGATTGCAAATATTTAACAGCAGTGAAACTGAAATTAAAAAAAAAAAAATACCAATATAACTCCTGAGAACCTGTGTTACAGTGGTGCCTGTGGTTCATGAACGCTGTGGTCTATGAACATTTTGGTTCACGACCAGAAATTGGTTCACGTTCAAAATTTGGTTGACGAACAGACTATTAATCCAGATTCCTTTTTTATACTAGTGTAGCACCAGTGGGGTACATGTCCCAGCATGTCCTATGTGCAATTGTAAATAGAAGGACCACAACATGCACCCAACGAGCACCAAAGCCAAATAGATGGGAAACGCAAGATTGTAAGATGCCGAACTGCAGACACAGTGGAAGATTTACACATGCTAAATACATGCTAGTATCGGACCAGCTACACACAAGACACGGGCAAACACACGCGTGACAACAAGGAAATGCAACCATTAACATTAACATTTACATCAATACAAGGGTTAAGGCAAGCAAGTCTCCATGTTTCTCTCTGCTCCCATGATGCCTTATCTCCGCCCGTCACCACACTATATTGTGTTTTTCTTTAAAGTTTTTAATTATAAAAAACAGAAAATTAATTAACAAAAATTATTATTTGGTAGGCTTGTGAACGAATTAATCAAATTTCAATGCTTTCTTATGGGAAAAATTGTCTTGGTTCGCGTACAGATTGGTTCACAACCACTTTCTTTACATATCACCAAAATATATAACAATGTCTTATACAATAAAAATGAAAACATTACTGAGTTATTTAATGCATGCTGTTAAGTGCTGATATCCACCTAAACTACATAATCGGTGTATACATCCGCAGTTCTGCATGTGTTTATGTTGAAAACAGCAAGGTGGGAAATCAGAAAGCCAATAAACCAAATTCAGAACAAAATGTTGATTTTTTTTTGTGGCTTTTTAAGTCAATAGACTTTACATCTCTATGTTTTGAGACCTTGAGGGCTCTTATATCTCCAGACAGCTTTATGGATTCAGGGTTCGTTTGTCAAATCCATTTTGGATGTAAGCACTTTTAATGCATCCAGTTAATATTAACATAAATGTGTTTAGCTGCACAGTTTTATTTGCTCCAGGTTTTTGGGTGTTTTTCCTCGTATTGAAAACAAGACTTTCCTCTTTTTACTACTACAGAAAACCAATATTACAAAAACACCCTACTGGAACATCCATAGTTATTTAAAGTATATATAGAAACTGTAGGCCCATTAAAATTCATTGTGGAAGAATCCCAAAAGTCACAGTTAGACCATTTACAAATGACAAACTTGTACAATTTATATGTGAATAACAGACATGTAGGATAAGTATTTGGTGGCCCCAAAAGCTACATCTGTGTTTTGTTTTAGTTATTGCAATTAATCCTGAAAAAATATAGTTTCTCTGGTAAACATTCATTTTTTAACAAAATAGTGACTCAAAAATAGTAACAAAGAGCATTAAAACTAAAACTGGATCTAAAAATGACAATCCTTGAATACTTCACAGAGGACTACCATTAAAAAATACAAAGTATAAGGCAACTTTAAATCTTTACATTGATCAGGCTGCACCACCAAAACTAATCACTAATTTGAAATACACACATCATAGGCACCACAAGGAATCCAGTGCGATAGGAGTTTGTGAATGTTTGTATCGCGGTTTCGGTCTTCGTCTCAGAACTGTTACACCCTTGATTTACACTTAGTGTTTCTTATAGAATTAGTTGTGGTGGCTGACAGGTGTGTTGGTGTGTGTGCGCAAGTGCAAGGAGGAAAAACCAAAACTTAATTATTAAAATAATGATTAATTATCATTATGCATGAATTTCCTGATTTGTTACGGTATGGTTCCAAACATGTGCAAACTCAGATATATGTTCAAAAAAATTAAAAAACAGAACCATACATTTAATATGCAATGTCAAGTTCACTAGTGGGTTCTTCCATTTACACAGGCTCAGTGACTATAATAATGCCAAAATTTAACTTATACAATTTAATTTTGCTAATAAAGTTTCCCATATATGGCAAACCACAAGATGCCACTGCCTGAGCATGCTTGTTGAAATTAACTAGAATGCCACTAGTAGGCTAACAAGTTAATCAACAAGTTCTAGAGCACAGCACTGCTCTTTGCTAATTGCTGTTTTTTCTGTCCTATAACGACATTCGGTGAAAAATATCTGATATTATATTTTAATACACATTTTACCTTAAGCCAATTGGCAGCAAGCAGCAAAATAACTTATTTCCTTGGATTACTGGTAATGGAAAAACAAAGTTCACAATGAGCAAACTGGGCCCAACTAAACGGGTCATCTCAGTACCAGTCCTTGTTGATGTGGCACCTTATGTGAGCATCACTGCTGGCTCCCCCCATCTGAGGAAAAGAGAGATTGGTTGACCAGTCAGAAAGCTCTTAGAAGTTGCCACCCTAGGCAGCAGCCTACAGGTATGTTGCCTATAGGATTGACTGGGTCACGTGATTTACTTGCATCTAGAAAACGACGGTGACAGGATATTTAAAAGTCTGTAACCAAGGTAAAGGTTCTTATAATGACATAAATTAAATAAAATTGCGTATCTTATTAAATATTTTAATTACATAAATTACAATCTCTCAAAGTATTTTGTTACAAATTACAACAGTTTTTTTTGTGCAACAAAGTACAAATTACAAAATACTCAAAAGTAATTAAATACATATATTAAATACATTTAATTGAAGCACTGTCCTTCTCTGGATAGAACTTATTTTTGTCTTCAATGCAAAATGTCATGTGCCACAGAATAAAATGAAAACATTCATGCTGCAAAAATAGTGATGGTACCATCCCTCTTTCTACAGTATTGGAGAATTTCTGAGAATAAATAGGAAGTTGGATGGTACTAAACACAGACATTCTTGAAGAAAAGTGTCTTTCTGCCTTTTAGAACACAATTGAAACTAGTAAAAAAATATATACATTGCAGTGTAAAAATTAGTGTAGCAAAGAGAGAAAAGACTAATGTCCTAAGGTCACCCTGTAAGCAGCTAGATCACTAATTAACTAAATCACTGATAATTTAGTCCACCAAGAGTATCCCAAGATATGACTATCAAGTGAGCAAATATTAACAAATACAGGTATGATAAATGTATGGCACTAATTTAGTCAAAATCTGTTTATGACACTTGTCAGCAAGTTTTGTAGTCTTTTTTTAAACCTTATGTCAGGGTCAGCACCCGTCTGATTCCACCCTCTGTGACCTTTCCCCGTTTGGCCAGTAGTCATTTCTGGTCATTCTGCCTTTCCCCCTCTTTCATTTAGCCCATCTCTGTTTCAGGTGTCCAGTCCTCATTTGGCCAGCAGGTGTTACTGGCCATCCTCTTCATCCTCTATCCTAGTCTTTAGTCCCTAGTGTGTCAAATAGTTTGGTGGGTTAAGCAAGCAACGTAGAGGTGGTTCAAGGTTAGCCTCATCTGTTTATTGATATATTTATTAGTTTTATTCCTCAGTGTTTCTTGTTTTCTCTTTTCCCTATAATAAGTTGCCCTGCTGTTTTTCTGCTCACTTCTGATCTTGTTTGTATTATTGGGTTCTGTAAATTATCATAGTCTATTCCCAGAGTGTTCATTAATGTTTTCTATTTGTAGTGTTTCTAGTAGTCCTTAGTCCTGTGTTTGTTAATTGTTCCACCTGCAGCTTATTGTCCTGCTCCTTTTGTGATTGGGTTATTTGATTGCAATTTATACCTGTCCCCAGGGTTTCTGTGTGGATTTAAGTCCCTGTTCTAGTTCTGTTCTTTAATGGTTCATTGTAGTGTTATGTGGTTAGTTCCTGTATTAGTTGCTTTATTCTGGTGTTCAGTCCTGCTCCCTGTGTTGTATGATTTCTTGTTACATTCTCATTTCTTCCATTTAGTTTTGACCACTTACGGTCCTTTTATTTTGTCCCTTCCCCTTCATGTTCTATTTTGTTAATAAACCCCTTTTATCACTGTGCCGCAAGTAGATCGTCACTCCTTTCTTCCTGCCTGTGCCATGCCATGCTGTAATAACTTATTTTAGAAAAATAACACTTTTTTACAGTTGGAGGTTATGTATGCAATAAAGGTTGAAGAAATTTTTATTTAATTTGGCTCAGAAAACTGCATTTGTAAAAGAGAGAAGTTTTTCATGTATATATACCATAGCCCCATATGCAACAGCTAGGACTCAATGCCCTGTCCGTTGATCATCATCAAAACTATCTTTCATTAGTGCTACAGTAGCCATTCTGTTGATATGACCAAATGGGTAGGTCTGGCCACCCAGTGCCCTGTCAGCTGTTCTTTGCTTTTCCCTCCTCAGACCACTGTCAGTAGCTACTTGCTGGATCACAGGTACTCTGAAACCTGTGAAAACTGGCCATAATGATCTGGCTCTTGTCAGAGTTACTGAAATATTTATTCCTTTCCACTTCTTCTGCATTCAGCATATTGGCTACAAGTTCCAAATGTTAGCTTACCTTCTTATATTTCCCAGACCTTGAAATGCAATGTTTTTACTAAATGTTCAACAATATTCAAATCATGCAAGGGTGTTTATAATGTTTTGGCTCACAGATGTATATATAAGCAGTATATTGGAGTGATAATGCAATTTAATATATAAGTGTAGTTTTTGATGTTCAGAATAACAAAAGCACTTATCATTACACCTACTGTAAAAGAACTTTTTTGACTTCACATCCTAAGTCCACTGGCATCAATATGGAACTTTGTAGCTATACTGTAACAGCTGCCACTCTTCTGGGAAGGCTTTCTACAAGACTTTGGAGTGTGTATTTGGGAATTTTTGCCCATTCATCCAGAAGAACATTTGTGTCAGGTACTGATGTTAGATGTGAAGAATGACCTGGCATTTTAGTTCTTCCCAAAGGTATTTGATGGGGTTGAGATCAGGCATCTGTTTGGCCCAGTCAAGTTCTTTCACACCATACTTACCCAACCATGTATTTATGGACCTTACTTCATGCACAGTCATGCTAGCATCGAAAATGGCCTTCCCTAAACTGTTCTAAGCCTCCACAAACTTGGAGCATAGAATTGTCCAAAATTTCATGGTATGCTGATTAGGGTGGTCCTTAAGTATGCGTCAAAAATAAAACTGCAAGATTCCTTAGGTCTCACCATCTAATATTGTCATGGGCAACAAAAGAAGGATTTCTGCAAAGTTTGAGTCATATTGGTGCCTATTTAGGGGTTGCTCAAGCAGAACAAAGTTATGGTTAATACAGAAATTTCTAAAATTCTAAGTAAAGATGAAATACTATTAAACATTATTTCATCTGTTTTTACATAACAACACTATAACAGTTGTTTGTGTTGAAACCACTGAATTTGAAGCAGTGTTCACAAATAGTTCACAAATTTTTGTCATTTACTGACAATTTGTTTCTCAAAATGAGTAAAAATGTGTGCTACGCCTCGTAATAACGTCATTATCTCTAAAGACAACGGAAACAAACATGAAAATTAATTATTAAATATTGCTCAGAATCTTGCAAGTCATCGAGTCCACAAGCCGTATCAACACAGTTTTGCAGTCAATTGTTGGAAAGTTTGTGTTTAGAACAGTCAGGCAATTGTTTGCATTGCTGTTTCACGACCTGCAACAGGATTGTTTTTGAGTTTCTTTCTTTGTCAGTATGATATTGTACTCCTCAATGAGTGAAACCCATTCAGCTGTGTCATTGACAAGACATATGTTATGTACAACTTTGAAGCAGTACTGATAGTCTGTGTTTTCATTCCACATCAAGGCAACATCAAGCTCCAGGAAGCCATTTGCAGATGCTGAAAGTGTTCGTTTGGTAACAAAGTCCTCAATTTTCATGTTAGTGCACTGTTTTAGGTTAACTTAGATTCGTTTTGCAGGTGCATCATCTCCTTCCTTTTCATTTATGTTTTTAACCATTGCTTGTTTTGAACAATTGAATTGAGTTCCTCACTGAGATACCATAGGTGTCCTGCAAACTTGCTGCTGGCTACCTTTGACAGAGCTGGATTCACTGAGTCGTATGCAATTAGCTGCTGAAGAAACAACAGGTCGTTGTTAGGTGCACATGGTGCAATGGGGCAGGTATACCAAGCTGTATATATCTTGAAGTCCCTTCTCCTCCAGCCAGGCTGAATTGAGTTTGGAATAACCAGATATTGACGGAGTATATGGCTTTTGCATATGATGCAGACACCAATATGGCTATTGTAAACACTGCAAAGAATGTTTAACTGTTTATTCCAAAATTAATAAATAAGGAAAAGAAACTTGAGCATAGCTGCACAAAGTAGGTTATACCAATGCGATGTGCCATAGGTGAGATTCACAATTTTAACCTAAAATCTTCAATTCTCAAGGTGTTTCAGTAACCCCTAAATTTGTTCAAAAATTGTGCAGTAAATTTTTAAAAACAATTTCTGATGTCAACGAACAAAACTATGGGGCGTAAGCAAGAAATTTCAGAATTTGATTTTTGATTACCACCCGATGCTGAAGCATTAACACTTTCCTTCCCTGGAACTAAGGGGCCTAGCCCAACCCCAGAAAAACAACTCCATACCATTATTCTTTCTCCGCCAATCTTTACAGTTGAGACAATGCAATCAGGCAGGTAATGTTGTCCTAGCATCTACAAAACCCAGACTGGTACATCATACTGTCAGACAGAGAAGCGTGATTTGTCACTCCACAGAACACACTTCCACTGCTCCAGACTGCAGTGGCAGCATGTTTTACACCACTCTATCCCATACTTGCCATTGTGCTTGGTCAGGTGAGGCTTGCATGAAGCTGCTTGGCGAAGAATGCCTGTTCCATTAAGTTCCCGGTGCACAGTTTTTGTGCTGGGGCTAATGCCAGAGGAAATCTGGGACTCTGCAGATGAGTCAACAGCACCTGAGAAACCTGCTCTGCTACTTTACGTGGTCTGCCACCTCGTGGGAGAGTTTCTATTGTTCCTACACACTTCCACTTTGCAATAATAATAATATACAGTTGACTATGGAATATCTAGCAGGGAAGAAATCACAAACTGACTCATTGCAAAGGTAACATCAAATGACAGTAACACGCTTGAATTCATTGAGCTCTTTAAAATAACAAGTGCTTGTAAACCTGACTGCATGTCTAGATGCCTGGTTATATATAACTGTAGCAATGGATCTGAATGAAACATCTGAATTCAGTGATTATGAGACATGTCCCAATACTTTTGCCCATGTAGTGTGAGTCAAGTGTGAAATTTAAAGCTAGTTATATAGGCGAGTTGCAATCAAGCTGATTGAAGCTGAACCCCAAAGCACTTGGGATCCTAACTCGGTAAATCTTCAAACTAATATGGATTTGCGTTTTTAATACAACTACTGTAACAATGTTTATGAAGTTCAGGATTGTCTAATCACATATTTATTAACAAAGTTATTTCCTTGACATAAGGATCTCTTGTCTCCATGCTGCTTGGTGCATTATCTCAGTTTCTATCTAATCCCCACAATGCAATTAGCGAGTCTGATAAATCAGGTAATTACTTCATTTTTCATATTCATCTGAACTTCATTTAAATCAGGCTGATATTACAGAAGTGGAGATGGGTATCTTGTGTGTTTCTTGATGTCTCCAAGGGTACTGAGACAATGAATGAGAGGAGTGTGATTTGGACCTTGGCAGGCTCGTGTCCCAACTGAATGTGATATATATTGAATGATGTTAAGTCTCTGGAGTTAAGTATATAACTGTAATTCTAAAATACTCATGATGTTCTAAAATCATTAGAGGACTGCCATTCAATTTCATTTAGTTCTAATTGTGGGTGGATGTGTTAATTCAAAGTACATACATTTAAAGATGTCCATTTAATGAGTTTCACACAATTGCAGGCACCAAAACTTGATCCATAACAATACAACAAAAGATGGGCAAAGCATCAGTTTCTAAAATATGTTTATATAATTCCTTGCCTCCTCTTAAATTTTCCTCTGCAGATGCCACAAAATTCTTTACTAAACTTCATCAAGACTTTATGCATAGACAATATCGTATTGCATAGATAATATTGTTTCTCCAGAAACAAGGTACTCCAGTCAGTTAAATAGTTTAGTTTTGGACACTGCTATTGTCACAACCATAGCATGCCAACACCGTCTCTTTTGTGAAAAAAAAAAAAAAATTAGATTACATTAGATGATGACAGTACTGTACTTTTTATGAAGAAGTCTGAAGTAGCTAGCAATAGAGGAGAAACAAAATGGCTAATGTGAACAACTCATGCATATCATGTGAAAGAGTAGGTTTTCGTTACCACCATCTGACGTCACTACCATCAGGTTTTCTGTCTGACGGTGGTGACATAAACCTCCAAGTGGTCCTCAACAGAGGCTAGAATATAATTGTTGATCACAATAAATACCAATATGACCTACGATGTGTCATTAACTTCTTTTATATTTCTTAATTATGTAATTCCCCCTATATTTCTTCCATATCGTTCAGCCCTGGGGTATGAGGTGTGCCTTCCCTCGCTCTCTCAATTCACTATTATGGCATGTTCATTTGGCTACGTCATCCAACATTCACAACATTCCTCCATATTAGATCAAATAAATAAAAAACAATTTGCCTTTTATTGTGTCTGATGGTGTTGACAAAAACAAAGTAATAACTGAAATGCCTGTTTTATGAAAAAAATACAAAATGAGGAGGTTGCTCCAGTACATTGCTGAACAGCCAAGACCTTGGTCTATAACAATATACCTTCAGATTTTGTAATTTAAGTAAATTTTTATTTTCAGAATTAAAACCTGTTTTATCCAAATTCACAAGAATCAATGTATGAATAAATGTGTAGTATGAATACATTATGTATATGATTTGTTCATTTTTGTAATAGAGTGTGTGTGTGTGTGTGTGTGGGGGGGGGGTTGACATGATAATGTAACACTTACTGGATTGATATAATGTGAACAAAAGAAATAACAGTCCATGTGTTGAAGAAACACACTGTCTCTGAACTCCCTGTCACTGAAATGAGTCAGAACAAAATGTGACTTATCACACACACTCTCTTGTTGGGGAGATTGTTTTCCACAAAATCCTAAACCCTCTAGTTCTACTATACATTTCTCTAATTAAATCATTACTGTAGCATGGAACAGATTCTTTAAATATTACTGTTTGGAAAATTACAAAATTTGCAATTACTTTTACAATTAAGACAGAAACACATTTTTTTTTGTAATTTTGTGCTAAATATAATAATACTAATACATATGCTGAAATACAGTCTATTGATAAAAGATGGTTTAACTATTTATCGGTCGGATTTAACACGGGCAGTTTCCAAAGTCTGTAGCAGTGGAGAGTTTAAAATGTTTATATCTGGATGGGGGATAGGCAAAGTTGAAGAAAAGTCTGCTTAAGGCATTTAATCATTATTTGAAAGAGTTCCAACCATTATCTCCGGCTGCAGGTACAGAGGGGAAGTAAAGGCAGTCATGACATGAAGTCCGCTTCCAAGTAAGCACAGGGTTACAGGTAATAGGAAATGATCCATGATAGTGACGCCATGTGACTTGTGTTGAGCTAAGAATAGTCCGCCTATGCTTTCTTAAAACAAACACAGAAGGCCTGTTTCAAATGATCTTAAACCTATAGTGATGGCTTCCTCCTGGCCTACTAAGGTCAGAGTCAGGGCAGTAGCTAGAGGTGACAGATA
>JAODKF010000001.1:38692222-38702443 GCA_026779585.1 Mormyrus proboscirostris | reverse complement strand
TTGAGCCGCACTTCGTCTGGTTCCTCACCCGGACCTGTTTGCCTTGGGTGACCCTACCAGGGGCATAAAGCCCCGGGAAACATAGCATCCTACTTAGCTTACATTGAGCTGCAGCCCTAGCCTGATACAAACGAAAATGAAACCCACTGACAAAATGTAAGACATTCTCAGGAGGTTCAGAATTCTTCCGCTGATCCGCAAGAACAGCTGTAGGCCCTCAAACAGTGTGATCAAACACCAACTCATTAGGGCTAAAGCCAGTACTCTCTTGGGGCACTTCTCTTATAGCAAGTAGTAGTCATGGTAGTCCCTCTTCCCAGTCAGCGGCAAGTTCCTCGCAATATGACTGCAGAAGTGACTTAAGCGTTTGATGGAACCGCTCAAGAGCCCCCTGACTTTGGGTATGATGAGCACTAGAAATATTATGCTTGGCCTTAAGTTGTCATAGAGCTCTTGAAACTGTGCTGACATAAAGTTGTCAAGCTGAACGACCTTGGGGATACCAAAGTTGGACATGAGGGCAGTTAAGGCTTTGAGTACTGACCTAGTAGTTATTGATCGAAGAGGATATGCAGCAGGATTATGTGTGGACTGGCATCACCATCACCGACCACAGGTAGCTGTATCCCGACTTAGAACGTGGCAAGGGCCCAACGCAATCAATCAGCAGATGTTCAAAGGGTTCCGATATGATGGGTATAGGTTATAAGGGTGCAACAGGTAAATTCTGGTTAGTACAAACAGCTGTAACAACCTCCTGAGCTTTTCCCGTTAAAACACATTGTAACAATAGCATCCACACATATTCAGGCCACCCAAGATTAGTGACTACATGCTCAAAATGTGCAAAGTATTTATCTACATCTTTATCAGACAATGGAGGGACTAGCCTAATGTTCTTCACAACATCAAATTTAGGCGGGGACTGTGAAGGAACCTCACCAATGCGAGATAGAGGTCTATTACTGGTCAACACAGCTTCTGCCCGTTTAACCTCCAACTCTAATTGAAGTTTTTTAAGTTCCAGTTCCTTTAAGGCAAGTTCCTTTTTCCATGTTCCCTCTTTTAATGCCATCTCTCGCTCCTGTACAACTGCCCTATCCATCTTAGATGTTTCCTCAGTCTCTATAATTTCTATTATCCCATTAGCAACTAAATATTCCCGAATCACCTTCAAAACCGTTTTCTTAAGCTTTTTTGTCTGCACTGGTCAAGGGGAATTGATGATGATGTGCAACCTCATTTCAACCAAGGAGACCTCAATAATTTGATTTGACAGCAGTGTTTATTTGTTGCAACAATTTCAATGTGTATGAGAAAAGTGATTTGGCAAAGCCCATCTCTTGGTCGTCGGCTTCATCGTCTCTGAAGCTGACAGATCTGGCTGGGAGACCAGGCAGGAGGCAAAGGAACCAACCCCGGACCAGGCGTTTCCCAAACAACGACGGAAGTTAGCATTACAGGTTTTTTTATTGTTTTGGTACTATTTTCATAAGTAAACTGTGCATTTTCAAATCTCTTAGTACAAAACTTTAACTGATCACATTTGTAACACCACTAGTCATTCTTTCAAATCTGATGTCCTTATTCTGTGCACCGTTGTTTATCTGGTCAAAATGATCTGTTTGATACGCCTGACCATCGTAAGAAGGTCCAAGTTTGCTATATTAATTTTTAAAAATCTTATAATTTCCCTGAAACATCTATGGTATTAATCACTGTTCCTATTGCTAAGGTGTCTGGTTCTGTTCCTTTGTCAGCCAATGCTTCATGTACTAACGGCTGCCATTGTGAAAGTGGGGTATATGTTCCATCTGAGGGAGTTATTGAGGGATGGCTTAGGAATTCACACATTCTTTCAGACTTGGCTTTCTTTCTGACGTATTTAGATACCAATAGTCGAGAAGACATTGTGGCTTTAACTTTGGAGTTTCCATCTCTCTTTCCTGATGTGCCATCTCAAACATCCATCATAGAACATGACATTGATGTGGGGCTTGCCCAGCCAATTAAGCAGCATGCTTATAGAGTAAACCCCATGAAAAGGGAAGTGTTGAAGAAAGAGGTAGATTACTGTATCTCCTGTCTAATGATCTTGCTGAGTCTAGCCACAGTTCATGGAGTTCCCTGTGTGTGTTAGTTAACAAACCTGATGGGTTATACAGGTGTTGTACAGATTATCGACGGCTTAATGCTGTAACCAAGCCTGACTGTTATCCTCTGCTGAGGATTTATGATTGTGTTGATTGAGTAGGGTCTGTCAGGTTTGTGACAAAGATGGATCTCCTAAAAGGCTATTGATAAGTGCCATTGACTAATAGGGCTAGGGAGTTGTCTGCTTTCATGACCATTTCGTGATTTTCTGCAATATAAAGTGATGCTGTTTGGGGTTCGAAATGCCCCAACCACTTTCCAACATCTTGTTAATCAGGTAATTCACAGGATGACCTTCTGAGAGACCTATCTGGATGACGTGGTTCTTTACAGTTCTTCTTCATCAGAGCATCTAGACCTCCTTCGAGAACCTTTTACATGTCTCCAGAAGGCAAAACACAAATGAATATGAAATTAAAGATTGGAGGAAAATTCCATAGTGTAAAGTATATTGCACCTAATTTATATACACCCTTTTTAGAGTCCAAGGGACTTGCAGTTTATTATTATTATTATCATTATTATTATTAATAATAATAATAATACTAAATAGGGGACTTCCTTTAACATAGGCAGCATTGCTTAAATCTGCATACACACCTTCTCTGGACTTGAACATGTCAACATCATGGATTTCCAAAGATTTTCAGTGTTTCCAAAAAATTAGCTACAATGGCTTGATCATAAGTCCCTATGATTTTATTTTTCTACTGTCAAATCTTGTGCCAAGCACCATTTCAACAGGGTCAACGGTTGCCCATTTTTTGTTTAAAGTGTCTATTTCGTTTAGCTTCTGAATTTAACAGTGTGAATGGGTTTTCAAAGTTTTCGAATGATTGCTCTAATTTGTTTTTACTTGTGGTGTCCTGTGAAGGTAAGCTCTGTAAGACTGCATCTTTAGGCTTACAGTACACTTTAGTATGAATCTCAAGAAACACTTTTTCCATTGAGGAGACAAACCTATTTGCAGAAGATTAGCTCAATCCAACTGCACTGAGCTGTGCAGCAGCAGAGGCACACATATCCAAAGTGCTCTTATTTGCCTTTTATAACATTTCAGATGTTGTTGCTGCCTCTCCTACATTAGTTGACACCACCTCCCCTGCCAGGGGCGCTGTAAAGGGGAGGTAAACGATGACGATTCTCGGGGCCCACGCCCTTCAGGGGCCCCCAGAGATCTGCTTTATTAATAATAACACTGGTAGGGGGGCCCAACCTCATATTTTGTCATAGGGCCCAAAATTGCTAGCGGCGCCCCTGTCCCCTGCAGTGCTAATTTGTTTAACTGCCACATCAAGATGGAGATTAACTTCAGTGTTAGCATGTTGGCCAAAATAGTTAAGGTGTTTAAGGTATTCAAATGTTTTCTAAACCTTGAAAAAGTACCAAACACACAGCCACAGCCATGCTGGGCACATTTAAGACAAAGATTTTTTCCAGGTAAGTAACCGTGAACTAACCGTAAATGCCTAACAAGCATTTTTGAACCAGTAAACTCGGCATGACAGACAAAACACTTCATGGAAGATTAAACTTCAAGCGAAGCAACGTTGGACTTACTTCAGCAACTCTGGGACTTTCTTTGACTTTGCCAACTTCTATGTTGTACAGAGTGGTTTGGATGAATGTATACATGTTGTGAAGCATGGTGTTGTAAGATGTGGCAAGCACAAAATGTGCTTTAAACAGTTCATCAAAAGAACCAAGAGAAGAGGGTGACTTGCATGGTATGACGTTCTTGTGAAGAATAATGAACTGGTGGATGTCATTCTTCTTCACCCCAACAGCCAGGAGGTACTGTAAGGTTGAGTGGCATCAAGATATTTGTTCCACTCTGAAAAGACAAATACAGACAGACAATAAGGACCAAGTGGTTATAGTATAGTAAGTGGTATAGTGACTGGTATTTCATACCTAAAAAGAGAAAACAAACACAAACAGCTTGGGAAGCTGATACCTTTCCTGGTCTCTTCCGACCCTGCCCTAATGGTGGAATCAGATGTAATAGCAATAAAATTGTTGAGAGGTCACTGTCCCAACCTGCAAAAGATTTGTTTTTAATAAAGTTGAATCATGTAGATCATCAACAAAATTCAGTTCATCTGCATTGACAAAACGTTTTGACTCAGAAAGGATAGCTGTTCTGTGACAAAGATTTTCTCCTATTTAAAAAAAAATTACAGCTAATTCAATGGCTGTCTTTTTGTATCACCGCCAAGTTTTAAATATTATATTGGTATCTAGATAATGAAATGTAATGCTTATACATTTCATACCAAACAGTATGTGTTAAAAATGAGCAGCCACACAAAATCAAAACAGGTGACTTTTGATTTTGGTCATTTAGACCAGCTTCTGTCTGCACCCTGTGAATGTGCTAATCAAATTAAAAGAAATTTTAAACAGCTCACCAATGTCAGCATTAACTTCAGCGGCATCCTCAGGAGGGTCAGCTGCCAGCAGGAGTTCTTCCAGGTCACTGGCAGAAGGAAGCTTTCTGCCTTGTTGGATAACACTGGTTAACAGTGGTTTTATTGCCTGGCATATTATAACATCTTCTAATAGATATTTTGTCGCTGATTCCAAATATGTAGTTGGTTTGGCTAGATTGGCTCCAATTTTTGTGATATTGAAGGAAACACAGTTCCCATTATACGCGTACTTATGCACTGCATAGTCGCATATCTGTTGACCTACCTGATACTGAAAACAGTAAAGATTAAATTTATTTTACAGCATGTTATTGCTATCTGTATATAATCTGTATATAAATCAGTCTACCCATTCACTAGCACAGAAGTAGAATGGTACAGTGGCAGTACAGTACATGATTTTGTAATGTTTTACTAGAAATCCTCTATACAGCTGGCGGAAACACAGTTCACAGTTACTGCTTCAAAAAACAGTCTGTATGATTTTCTTTTGTGCTGACGATCAGGATGATCACGCTGTATGCTCCAGCAGTAATCTGCCATCATGTGACTGTTCATCTTCCTCGATATCTTTCCTCCATAATCTTTATTTCCTGATGGAACCACTCCCCTTGTTCCTCACTGAAATTGTCAAGATTATCTGGAAATCTGTGCAAGTGGCTATGTAGTTAGTGTAGCTTTATGCTCATATTGGCACCCAAATTCCTGAAGCTGGTAAGCATATCTTGCACATGTTCTTTGTAATTGGGTGTTTTGTGATTATCCAATTAGTTCTTAACAACTGAGACAGAGCTACACCAGGCAGAAGCTTTCACTGCAGTCATGCAGCTTGTGAAACTCTTCTATGAGTTGACGAATCTGAGGACCATCAAAGATTCCTGCTTTTAGTTTTTCAGTACTGAGTGTGGGAATGATCTGCTAATGTAACTGAAGCGATTGCCACTTTTATCCAGTGTCTTTATGACTCCAAGTTTGATATGGTAAGGTGGGAGAATAATTTTCTCCCTATCAACCAGCGGCTCGTTAATCACATTTGCAGCACCTACAGTCATTGTTTGCCTGGAAGGCCAACTGTCCTTTCCCCAGTGATCTCCTTTGGCTCTGCTATCCCACATGCAGATGAAACAAGGATATTTGGTGTAGCCACTTTGGTGACCCAGTAAGAAGTTCACCATCCATAGATCAACGCAGATTGACTACTGATGTTGATGATAGCAGATCTTCTGTAGAGTATGAACATTGTTATATTCCTCCTTCATTTTGGTTGAATGAGCTTTTGCTTATCGGGGCTGTTCAAGCAGCTTCTACGTGAAGAACTCATACTGAACTATAGCACTAAACAGGTGTTCTACAAAAGAAAAAACAGAACAATGACACAATCACATTGAAGTGAAGTAATAAACCAAAATAATAAGTTATAAAACAAGCTAAGAATTGACGGCTAAAGAATCCAAAATTGACACTGGTTTTGGCAAAATTTATTGTAATATTGTTTTATTGTTATCTCAGTAACTGGACCCAATCTAACATATCTAGTGTTATTTTCAGGATCACCACCAAGTACTATAAATGAGTTCCAAAATCCTTGGCTGACTTAAAAAACATTTTTTTTGTTGGCCAGTTTAATCTTTATTTTGAATGTTGTTGGCCACCTCTCCGGAAACCTGCCTGATACATCTTCACCAAACATCAGTACAAAATCCTATTCGATCTGTAACACGGATAGATGGAGAATTATACCTACTGTCTACAAAATATTAAAGTGTATTTACATTGTCAAAGTAATGACAAAAATTTACCAAGCCTTTAATATCTTTAAAACATGGAAAATCGGACAGTATGTTGCTTGACAACAGGGGTTCAAGGACCATGTTACGGGTTCATCTTCTTCTTGACTGTGTCTTCATCAGCTGAATGTTTCATCAAGTCACATTTTAATATAAATACATACTAACGTATCGCTTCAATTGTTATTAGAGTACGATATGGGCAGTCATATTATTTCGAAAATGTCATGACCTACTCGTTCGATCCTTCTGTGTGCCTGCGGCCCCTCATTTACCTCGTCTGAATTTCTGGTTGTTATCAGCTGTTTTGTGTTATTTCTGCTTAGTCCTGTGTATTTTAGTCCGTGTCTGAATCAGTTTCCCTAGGTCTGTCACTGAAGTCTCATGCTGGTTTGCAGTCTGTCTTTTATTTTATGTACTCTCAAACAATAAAGCCCTCATTTCCACAACTCCCTGGACTTTTCCTGCTCTGTTCCTACTCCATGCCCAGACGACATAACAGAAAAGATATAAAACGTGACTTGCTTTTCCTTAATATTAGCTTTATGTTTGTCGGAGTAACAATGCAAATGGAATGACAAGCTGTTTCAGGTGAAAGCAGTACATTTTGCATTTCATTTTAAATATCGGAGGCGGGAACAAGGATGGCTGACAAGGCATCAGAGGGGGACCCGCAGGCGACCGCCGAGCTGAAGCCAAAGGACCTACAGGCACCCCCTGAGCCCCATCCAAGGTGGGAGAGGGCGAGCCAGGGGGCAGGGTGGGCGGGACCCGGTCCCTGCGCCTATGTCCAAGGTTGGGATCTACCGCACTGGGGCGAAGGTGGATGATCAGTCCCCTAGAGGGGTCTAGTTGGTGTTTGTGGGTCATTCTGCCTGAAGTTTAGTCTTCAGCAAGTGAAATCTGTGCTCGATTGAGCTGAGATCAGGTGACTGACTGTCACATCATCAATAAACACCAGTGACCCAGTACCACCGTGTTTTACAGATGCCGAAGTATACTTTGGATCATGAGCTGTTCCTTGCCTTCTCAACACTTTTTTTCTTGTCATCATTCTGGTAGAGGTTGATCTTAGTTTTATCTGTCCGAAGAATGCTGTTCCAGAACTGTGCTGTCTTTTTTAGGTGCTTTCTAGGAAAAAACAATCTAGCCATTCTTTTCTTGAGAATTATGCGGTGAACCCTCTGTATTTTCCTTTATGAAGTCCTTTCTTTATGGTAGACTTGGATATTGATATGTTGATATGCCTACCTCCTGGAGAGTGTTCTGCACTTGGCTGGATGTTGTGAAGGGGTTTTTTTTCACCATGGAAATGATCCTGCGATCATCCACCACTGGTGCGGACATCCAGGCCTTTTTGCGTTGCTCCAATTACTGTATTACTGAATAAATCAAGGTCTGATCTACTACAGTCATATTTATAACCCATGCTGTTACACATCAGAAGACACCAGTTACTTCAAAATAAGGAACTGCAACAATTTAATTATTTTCAAACTAAGAATGTACATGTAGTTTATTATCATTTGGCATATTTGAAAGCATCTCCTAAAAGAACTATCTGACTTTAAATGAGACATTTTTTGTGGCACAATCACTTTAGTCTCTTCTGAGAAAATTATTACAATCCACAATTTTGCAATCAATTCACAATGAGCAAATATAATGAATACCAAATAAGTGATTATTACTAAGTCTGGAGGTGTACTTAGGGGTAACTAAAGAGGAATTTTGCTTTTGATATTCAGTCAAGGCAAGTGAAATTTGGAAACTCATATTATGCTTTCAGTTTCTAACACCATTATCTGTTCAAGTTAAGTCTCTGCCTGGCTTGAAAAAGCTGATATTGATCCAACATTGTTTTAGGAGGCCTGTCACAATACTTCCAGATATATTACACAAAGCAGGCACATCAATGAAATAATCACCCTGTTTGCACTCACGACTGTTCAAATGTTTTCCTATTTTGCTTGCTCCTTCAAAAAGACTGGCTTAATCAAAACAATTGTTAAGATGCTGCAATGCTCCAAGCACAAAGCCTGTCATCTTTCATCTTCTGCCGAGAACTCCTGCTGCTAAATCTTTTACACACAATCTCGCACTCCCTCATGAACTATACTTTGCGACTGCTTTGTACACACACTGCTTTGTACACACACACTTGTCATTTAATTGCAGTGCAGTGCTACTGACTCTGATACAAAAGGCAAGTGGGGAATGTGTGACAAGTTACTACAAAACTGTATATCCAAATTATATGATAAATCTTTTTACTAAAACAAACATGCAAACAAGAAAATGACTGATAGATAGATAGATACATACACACACACATATATATATATATATATATACATAATAATCCCATATTTCTTACTGGGTCAAGAAAATATCTGAAAACTCCTATAAACAAGAGCACATGTTTGGGTTTTGTTTACACTCATTGAGGAGCTGCAACCTTTTTGTGATGTGAGAGAGGAAATGCAGTGAAAATACATCTCTTCAACTGACAAATTGCAAATTCAGATAAGCATTAACTTTGCAGATTACAAATGTCACTTGTTTTCTCATTTTGCAAATTGTAAAAACTTGTCTTTACTAATACATGCAAACTCACGGTAACTTGTTGTTCTCTACATTTTTTAACTACCCTTATGAGATTTTTTACAAGGCAATCATTTTATTTAACATATTGTAAAATAGCTTACAATAGTATGGACTGTATTTACTGAAAATATGAGTTTTGCAGAAAAACACTTGCAAGATTCACATAAATAATGCAACGGGGGAACATTTACCAAAAGCATTGTTGCTAATCATGTTAGTGACTTACACATTTAGCCCCATGGAACTGAATTTAAGTTGCTAAGAGGAGCTTTTTGGAAATGTTCAGCACCTCAGCAGTAAACTGTTCCATTGTGGTGTTTAGAAAACTGAAGCATAGCAGCGGCAAAATCGAAACTAAAAAAGGTGGTTTCTGAACCCACATACATTAAGTTACAAAAAGTACTTCAGCGGTGCTGGATAAAATGACCTGACCTTGCACTCACACCCCAAGCTTCACTCTCAACTGTGTACATGTGTGTAGAGTAGTAATTACAATTAGAGAACGAGTTACATTCTTGCTTATCCAAATTCAGAATTATTCTATAACATGAAAAGAAGAGATGTGTCCTAATTATATTGTAGGACTGGGTGGACTGAAGCAATGTGGGAGCAGCAAAGGATGAGGAGACCTGCTTGCCGGGAAGACCGCACTCTTTCACTTTAAAGGACTATAACATGTACCCATCAAGCACTGAGCCCAACATAATAGCAGAAACACGAGGAGGTCAGATGGCAAACTGTAAGGCACACAACCGATAGGAGACTTACACACAGCTAAGGACATGTGTAGATCGGACAGGATGCACATAAGATGCGGGCAAACACATAAGCTCCAATTGGGAAATACAGATATTAACAATAACAATACAACAACAATACAAGAGCTATTTACAGTTACTTGCAGGGCATGCTGGGACATGCACACCCCGTCGGTGCTACAATATGTAAATATGTATATAGTGAAAAGCTTTAAACAAGACACTCAAAGATAGTCTGCTAGAAAAATTAGAGAATGGTTACCATTTTATTGCAGAAGAAGCCTACAAATGAATTATATAAACTTTTTTGATGTTTACAAAATGGAAGTATGGAGGCAGTTGCTTTCACTGATTTTGGCACAGCAGCATCCACATGGCAAAAATGTTGTACACTGCATGGGGATGTGATGTAAGGAATAATTGACGACGGGCCGTTGAATTATTAGAAAAATAATGCACACCCGAGGTGGTGATGCGGCCACG
>JAODKF010000001.1:38659675-38672510 GCA_026779585.1 Mormyrus proboscirostris | reverse complement strand
ACTGAATTTGAAAACAAAAAGTCAAAACGAAATAAAAACTAAAACTGATGAAAAATCCAAAACTATTATAACCTTGGCAGGCGCCACCGCTATAGGAACCTCAGGAGGTTTGGCAGGGGTTGGCACTGGGGAAACGAACGTAACACAGACTTAAATACACAGAACTAATGACAACAACCAGGAACATCTGGTTCCAATAAAAACACACGTAACGTAAATGACCGGACTGGGGAAATGAACGTAATACGGACTTAAATACAATGAACTAGTGACAACAATCAGGAACATCTGGTGAACATGGGGGATCCACACGAGGTTAATGAATAGGCGTGGTCGACGAGCGGGGCAGGACACATACATTTATTCATACTATTTTAAAGTCTTAATGATCTGTGGTATAATATTATAGTAATCTTGATATCCTCAATATAATTTATCTTTGCAGTTATTCATACAGAACGTACTGGTACAACCAAGAGGACCTGAAATACTGTTAAAAAAATAAAGCATAGGCATAATATAACATTATTAAATTGTATCAAAAGAATAAATAAACCCTCAAAGAACGTTCAGTGTGGGAAAAAAACAGATATTTATGATCAAATATTGACTTTGGCTAATAAGGTTGAGTGTTGGTCTTGTGTTGAGACATGAAAAGATACAGATAAATGGTTGTATATATACATTTTTGCAGAAAAAAAGAGAATTCAATCAAGCCAATAAGAAAACCTTTAACTAAAGAAGAGACAAAAAATGAATAAGGCAAGCCTTTCAATATCAGACAGTTTGATAGCCATGTAAGATGTCCAGGAGCACTTTGTTTTCTCCAGGCCCTCATTTCCATGTTTCCAGTCTCCAATCAAAATCACTTCTGACACAGATACCAAACAAAATTGAAACACTGAAAAACTTTTTATGTTTTCAAATTTGTCTTTTCTGTTTGTTTGTTTGTTCATAGTAGAGTGAAATCACGTTGGCATTTGTATGATCAGGAGCCATCTTCCTAAATGAAAATCTATGCTACAGGTAAATGCACAAATACAGAACAAAAGAAAAGCTATTAAAATCATCAATAGTTTAATTGTCATTTGTGACATTACAGTTTACTTTCTAGCAAATAAGAAGTTCGAACGGCTTTTGCAGTTAGTGTTGCCGTGATTTGTAGCTCAAGAAACATGTACAAGGTCAAATATGGTTAAATACTTCCTGTTTGGTATGCCATAATATGTATATTGAGGAATCAGGTATGAACTTGATGCATTTTTTTCCTTACTTGTAAACAAACTCAGGCTACATGTGCACATTCTACACACGAAGGACTGAGGGCATGCCTAATATGTGATATTATAAATACGTGGAAAAATGATAAATCGTAAGAGCATTATAGAACTGCTGCTTTTATAGCTTCAACTTCTTTTCTTCTCAACTAGTCTGTAAAGTGTTTTCATTTTTCATTCTGCTGGCCAGAAATATGTATACATGTATGTATTCCTCAGGGAGGCATTTAACCTACTATGGGTATCACAGATTGTACAATAACAGGGGCATTCAACCTCAGGTTCATAACCCCCTGGAGCTATTTTCCACCATTCTATTTCATCAAGTGAATTGCTGGAATAATCATCTGTTTCACAAAACATAAAAAGTAAAGGGAACCCCTCCACATGGCACGCGCATTATACCCCCCCTGGCTCTTAGTTCTTAGTTTCTTATGGTTATGTATTCATATTAGAGGGGTCTTTAGCTTTGATCTGTTTTTGTATCAGCTTGCTTTGTACCCGCTCTGTAATTTTAAGTGGTCTAGCACTTAGTGGCTGAGTTGCTGTTGTTCCCATTTGCTTCCACTTTGTTATAATACCATTAACTGTTGACCGTGGAATATTTAGTAGTGAGGAAATTGCACAAATGGACTTGTTGCACAAGTGGCATCCTATCATGGTACCATGTTTGAATTCACTGAGCTCCTGAGAGTGACCCATTATTTTGCAAATGTTTATAGAAGCAGTCTGCATGCCTTAGTGCTACTATTTTCCAATAAATGACTGTCAGTTTCAGTTAGCCTTAAATTCAGCAGCTACTTAAATTATTATTCATGTTTTGTTACATCAACGTTGAAGAGAATCCCTTGAGAATACTCATTGGTAAATGAATGTCAAACAGAGTTTCTTTGTTACAGAACAACTCATGCTTCATGAACCTTAGAGATATTCAAGGCTATGTTTTCTGGATTGATTTATGTACTTTGTTATGCTCATGTCTAATTCAACAATTGCAAATCATGGCAGCATTGACTTAATTATAGGGAGGAAATAATAGTGGGTTTGATTATTTTCACATGAAACACGCAGATCATTTTCTCCCTGAAGAAGACATTCATCTCTTTTTATCTGCTTTAATGGGCAGATATGCTTTTGTCTGATGATAAGCTCCTGGACCATGTACATACATGAAAATGGTTTACACAGTTACATGGCAATTCATTCGACTGTACTTTACTTCAGTTGTTGCTTCTGATCTTTAACATTTTGTATGTTATCCAGAATAGGAGATAATCAATAGGCAAATTTATATTTATATACTTCTTATATGGAAAATGTCTAGTGTTTTCTCAATGGCATAAGAAGACACAAGTATATTTGTATATTTTATACCTTAAATCCAATATTACATGAAATTCAAATTCTAACCAATTTCACCTGACATCAATGAATGTTTAGTGATAACTTGTATAGAAAATATATGAAATACAGAACTTCATATTATCATGATCTTCATCATCCTCATTATTCATTCATTTTCTTTATCCTTATTGGGTCTGGGGGGTCCGGAGCCTATCCCAGAAGCAATGGGCACAACCCCGGACAGGGCACACTCACACACTGTTACCATTCACTCGCACATGCACACCTATGGGCAATGTATTAACTCCAATTAGCCTCAGCATGTCTTTGGACTGTGGGGGGGAAACTGGAGTACCTGGAGGAAACCCCATGACTACACAGGGAGTGCTAACCACTGCACCACCATGTTGCCTATTATTATTATTATTATTATTATTATTATTATTATTATTATTATTATTAGTAGTAGTAGTAGTAGTAGTGGTGGTGGTGGTGGTGCTATATGAATTTGTTCTCTTGCAGCATATGAACAATGAAAAATATTGTGGAGGGTGTAGATTTAATGGGATTCCTTTCAGCACGATTGATTGTGCTTATGTATATACTGTACTGTGTAAAATCTTTAGGCAGTCAAAAAATGTTTAAATGATCTTCATCCATTCATTCATTTTCCAACCCGCTTAATCCTATTGGGTCGTGGGGGGTCCGGAGCCTATTCCGGAAACAACGGGCACGAGGCAGGGAACAACTCTGGACAGGGGGCCAGCCCATCGCAGGGCACACTCACACACCATTCATGCACACATGCACTCCTATGGGCAAGTTATCAACTCCAATCAGCCTCAGCATGTCTTTGGACTGTGGGGGGAAACTGGAGTACCCGGAGGAAACCCCACGACGACACGGGGAGAACATGCAAACTCCACACACATGTAACCCAGGCGGAGACCCGAACCCAGGCTCCAGAGGTGTGAGGCAACAGTGCTAGCCACTGCACCACCATGCCGCCCCCCGCAAATGATCTTCATGATGGTATAAATTTATGATATGGTTTTCAAAGTATCAGCTTAGCCAATTTGAAACCTCTAAAGATCTAAAGTCATACCAGATTTTGCAGGAAACATTCAATATACCCATGTATTTTTTTACCACTAGCACACCTAGTATGGATAACATTGACTGTTTTAACTAACTTAACTAACTTAACTAATTAATTAAGTAAGCTGGTTGTGCAAAACAACAAAAAAATTCAGCAAAAACATATAATTGTCATCTACGCTGTGCACGGAGCTGGGACAGGAGTTATTCAGGGAATGATAAACTAACGAACATAACACTACAAACCGAGATGACAATAATGACTGGACTAGGAAACAGACTCTGTCATGGACTTAAATACACCACAATAATCACAGGACTTGAAACAGCTGGGAACATGGGGATTCCACATGAGGTAGAGAGGGAGATGGACACATAAAGGTCAGGACTATCGGGGCATGACAGAACCCCCAACCCCCCAAAGGGCGCACAGAAAGGGACCAAGTGGAGCAAACAGAGGACATAACGGAACGTAGATCATGACAGGACAGCAGCAGGGGAAACAAAAGCAAGAACATCAACGCACCAAGGGGAACAGCAATGGCTTAGGGACACACAACACACCAAGAATCAGGGCATAAACTGAACAAACATGGACACAAACAGGGATGCCAAAAATGGAAACACAAGACTCAAAGACAACAAGAAAGGGGACAACAGAAGGAAAACACCAGGGTTCACACTGACCAAAGGAGGACAGGGACCAGGCAGAAGCAAGGGAGAACCAAATGGATGGGGAGGGAACACAGGGGGAATCAAACTAGGGGGCAAAGAGGAAAGGGCAGGGCGACCCAGGGAACTAGAGAGAACCCTGGTGGGCAGAAGGCGGGAGCACTAGGGGCCACAGGCCATTGCAAGGCTGGAGCTGAAGGGACACTCGGCGGCCGTGAAGCAGGAGGCGGAAGGGACACCGAAGGGGGTGTGGAAGAAGGTGGAGGGGACACTGGAGGAGACGAGGAGGGAGTAGAAGCTGTAGCAGGCGACGGCAAGGCCATAGCCAGTCAAGGCGACTGACAAGGTGGAACTGGGGAATCCGCAGGTGACCAATGAGGTATCGAAGACGGGACCCACAGGCACCCGATGAGGCACCACAGGGGGAACCACAGGTGACCACTGAGCAGCAGCCAGGGGGACCGCAGGCAACAGCTAAGCAAAAGCAAAAAGGACCAAAGGTGAACCTGGGAGCAAGGCGGGTGGGGTGGGACCCAACCCCGGCACAGGTGTCCCCTCCCTCTGCAGGACACCAAGAGTCCGGGATCTCCCATGTCAAGATGGCGGTCGGGGTGACCCTTCGGAGGGCTCCATCTCTGCAGAGGGGGGACCAGCAGTGCTCAGATGTTTGGAGAACTGGAGCCGGGGGCACAGAAACAGGGGTTGTAGCCAGGGGCACGGGAACAGGGATTGGAGCTGGGACTGGAACCAAGGGGACTGAATTCGGGGATACTGGAGTCTTGGACACCAACAAAGAGGCGAGGAGACAGACAAAGCAGTGGAGAGACGGGCTTCAGGCACAGGCAAAGCAACGGGGAGATGGGCTTCGGGTGCAGGCGAAGTGGTGGGGAGACGAGCCTTGGGCACAGGCACAGCAGCGCAGGCTTTGAGCACACCAGCAGATTGAGGGCTGTTCCCGATTCTGTACTGGGGAGAAAGTTGAGACCGAAATGGACTCCAGGGAGACTACTGGAGTCTCCTCCCATCCATGGTCTCTCCATTTCTTTTTCTGGCATGCTTTAATTAGCAAAGGAGACGGTTCAGGCTGTTCCGCCAGTGGGACAGGAGGCAATCCACAATTCATTGCTACAAGCCTCATCATCATCTCCATCTCCTCACCACCTCTCTCCATAATTGCCGCAGGATCACTTGCACCTCCTTCACCCTCGTCCAGTAAGTGAGGGCTCTAGCTGCTGGAGCCTCTTGAACTTCAGGCTGCTGCAACCAGTAAATTGCCTCATTGATTAATCCAAGGATTTCTTCCTCAGTAAGGTGAGGCGTATTCTTTGAGACACCAGTCATTCTGTCATGTACGCTCGGTACGGAGCCGGGAAACAAGAGCAGGAGTTCAAGGAGTTGGGGAAAATGTGGGATTTATTCAGGGCACAATAAACTAACAAACATAACACTGCAAATCACACGAGGTAGAGAGGGGGCATGGCACACAAAAGGGTCAGGACGATTGGGGCATGTCAATCATGGCTGCAGTTGCCCTGGGGAGAGGTTTGGGAACTGAAAGCATTTTCTAGTCATCAAAAAAGGTATCAGAAACTTTGGAGAACAGAAGAATTTTTTGATTGTTCTACCATAATACATTGTAATGATAAATTGTGCTTTTTGTTCTGAAAATATATACACCTTCTACCTATATGAATAGTTTTAAATATTTTCTTGACTGCCTAAGACATTTGCACAGTACATAAAGGGCTTTAAATGATGATTAAATTTACTATTTCTCAGGAATGAGATACTTTGACTACATGATGAGTTACCCGCATCCCCTGCATAATTACAGGATAAAGCATCCTGAGTAGAAAATGAACTATGTAATAACAGGTTTTATAGCATGAATGAGTTAACAAATGAGACTGCGATGAGGTTAAGCACGATCTCAGCATAAGCCTAGTCAATCTGAAAGTCTTCTTGTACACAATATATGTACTGCCTTTGAACTGTTGGACATCCTCAGATGTTAATTTAAAATATGTGGTTCTCTGAGCTCTGCATCATCTCCCCACAAATCTCATTTGTGAAATTAATTTTGGTGTCACTACTGCATTGTCTTTAATTTATCCCCTACAATTGCTCATATTGCTCTCATAATGTAACTCTCCTTCAGACTATTGTGAAGTCATTATTGTGAGTTATCAGGATGGAGTTCCCCACAGGGAGCAGGTTAGCAGTGCTATAATCAGACAGTCTAGAGGCCTGCAATAATCATTACATGAAAATGATTTCTGTTCGTTTAAGCTTGAACTATATTTAAGGCTTGTTCTCTTAGGTATAAGGTGGCATGCTCCTCTTAGAGAAGAAAGCAGTGGCACAATTACATCAATTCACTCTGAAGGTTCTATAATAGGGAACTTATAATACTTATAATAGGGAATGTATGATTCATGTGTGTGGTGGAAGTGAGGGTCACAAAAAGTCTGGATATTGTAATTTGTGGAGAAAACATAAGATGTACAGCACTTACTTTGATGAACCTAAATTACACTGTTCTTACTTAGTTTAGTAACTCAGAAGTGTGATACAACCTGAAACGTGAATATTTTTGCTGTGAAAATAATGGATACCTTGCAGATTATATTATATACATAATAATGACAAATACAATTAAATGCAAAGAAACAGAGGTCAAATTTTGTTTATAAAAGATTGTAGCTGCAAGATTTTATACACCATAATGTAATTACCAGCTGTTAGGGAAATTAAATATGCAGGTATTATCACATACCAATTATGGGCATCATTTATTGTGCATTGTCATCCAAGTTAAAACTATACAATTTATCATATATGTGTACTTCATACATCTATTTCACTCTTGCATTTCAATTCTATTTCAAGTAAAATACACAGACGTAGTACTGTACTGGTACCAGTTATTAATTTAATTATCAGCACTGGAATATATAATTATCTGAAGCCAGGTGTGCAAGCTTATTGAATTTTACTTCACCAGATGGTATTTTTGTATATTTCTATGCCTTATTATACGCATTATCCCTCATGAATTTAAATGCAAACACACACATAACATCAGAATTCCAACAGAAACACTTTAGCACAAGTGCAGGGATACCGGACACTTACAAGTTATGAAATTATTAATTCTTGATCCAGTGAGTGGTTGCATGTCCCATTAACTTACAGCTACAGTAGATAACAAATTTGGTCATGGTACTTTGCACATCGTCTCAGAGGAGTGAGATTCAAGAAACACATTATCTGTGCAAATGTAACATCTGGTTATATGGCATAACAGTAGTTTCGTATTTTACCCAGGGAACAATTTTATTTCTAAGGGGTGGGGGAACAATGCCAGAAGTTGACTGGGACAGAAGCCACTTTGGGCCAGTTGTGCTGGCACTATAATTCAGGAGTTATTGCATATGACATTGGTAACTGCTGAAAATTAGGTTATAACACAAAGAGAAATACATCAGTTTGTATATTTGTCTAAAGTGGCCACTACACATCTGATATATACAATAAAGACCAAGTTGTAAAATTGCTATGTATGAGCTGCTAGAACAACTGGTTGCACTGCTTCATTATCACAAATCAGTAAAAGTCATAATCAGCTAAAGATATAATACTGTTTATTGCAGGGCTTTATATTGCAAGTTAATCTTAAGCACAAGCACATAATTTATTACCAAATATCCATAGTTATTCCAATAAATTATTAATGAAATCTGAGCAAGGCATATATATTATTGTTGTTTTTATTATTATGACTATTATTATCATAGTATTATTATTATTGTTGTTTGATGTTTTCAGATGCCCATTCTAAAAATTGTTGTTTTCTATGTATTTTTTAGATGGCACACTAGGACACAGGGGACTTGTTGAAGCCTCAGAGATGTGCACCCAGGAATGTCTGGTGTTGGGTCACTCAGATAACTGTTGGATGCCACCAGCTCTGGGATCATATCAGCAGCCTAAATCCCCTATTTCTGCCTTTGCCAATCAAAAGGATTGGGCCAAAGGCAAACTATTGAACGGGCACTCTCTGACAAGAACCTGGAACAGTGATAACAGCCGGGAGAAGTTTGGTAGTGCTGAAGGACATTTTAGCAATGGAAACCAGATGTCAGACATTCCACTGGCAAGCTTGAAGTCCTATAAAGAAACATCAGCTGTTGAGAACCCAAAGGAACACCAGCTATAAATACATTGCAGAAAATATCTGTTGGGCAGTCTGTCCTTGTATATTTTTAAGTAAACTAATGCTATTGCCGTGTGATAGTTTCAGAAATTACCAAGTAGGCCTCTAGACTTGTGCTATTGCGGGATGTAAACTGCATATTCTACTTTTGTTGACCCCTCAAATGATATAGTATTTTGTAAAACGTAAGACTGATTTTAGATAGTGTATGTTATTTAACTTTAAAGACAGAAAACCCACAATTATTGGCCATTTGTTTACTAAAAGGCTTTTCTGAACAATAAAAAAAAAAACTGTTGACCAATATGCAAATATTGTGTAGTGTTATTGAGCTGGTCTGAGGATACAACATATTAATCAATACCATAAAAGAAAATTAAGATTTAGATATTAACACTGTAAGTGAACTTGTTGAGTTAATTATTGTTGAAGTGCTTGTAAATAGAACAAATGCTAACAAATTGTATGCACCTGTAATATTCACAGAGGATAAAGTGTTTCATGGTTGTTGTTTAATATTAATTTGTCATTGGTTTGATTGATCTCTCCAGCCAAAATGGGATACATATTTATTCCAGAAAGACAAAATACATATCCAACTCTCAAAATAAAAAACATATGAACACAATTTTATGTCCTTTTCTGCATATGATTGTATTTATCTCAGTATCAGCAACAAAAACATGGCACTTCTTTTTCCAAACTATTTTTTACTATTAACAGAAGTACAGGTTCTATTAATAAATATGTTGTCTAGTGGAGGGGGTAGGAGCAGAAATACATTTGTAAAATGCAATGTTACTGCTATTTAAGTTCACCATTGTAAATTATTTTATTGAAGGTAATTGTGCTTACCTTAAACATACATTATGTTTTTTTTAGAAGTGTTATTAATTATTATGTTCTTTGCCTTCACAATAACGAATATCATGCTGATAGATGTGGTTAGGGAAATTATTAGAAAAAGATACTTCAAATTGCTCCATCAGCATTCATTACCTTAATCAGCAAATGTTTGGCTAAAACCCAATCAATTTCTAGCAGAATAAAATATAAGCTCAATCAAACATGATCACAGAAGCATGCACACAGGACAAAAATTATATAAACAAAAAAGCATTTTAAGGCATGAAAGCCATTTGACAGTTGAATAGCATGCAAGAATGCTCCTTTAAATTAATTTTATGTTGTCATTCACAAGAAATTCATTTAGAATTAGGATATTGTCTCTCAATGACACTTTCATGATTTTCATCACAGTATAAAGACAACGTGGGACAGAGTGAATTTCTTACTGCAGTATGTTTGTTGTGAGGGTGTTTGAAATAAGTATTTAAATGGTTAATCCTTGTTACTGCTATACAGGTATCTGGTTATTGCAATAAATGTTTTGAATATGGACATGTTTGCTTTGTTTTATTCATGATGGCCAATACCGAGAGAAATATTACCCATGATACAGTAACCCAAGTGCCTGGTACTGCAACACTGGTTTGAACAATTTTCCAGAGGAAGAAATTGAGCAGCCCTTCATGAAACTTTTTACTCTCAAAAGTTAGTCACTGGTGTGTTTCCAAAGGCAATCATGCAGTTGTCCAGTTGTGCTTTTCTCTGAAGACAAGACAGGGGTCGCTGGCATAGGAAAGCATCAGGGTCTTCTGAAGTCTAGATGATAAGAGTGGAAGGTTAGGAAAACCAAAGCAAAACAAAGCTTGTCCTGGATTTGGATACTCAATGGTCAAATAGCTGCCCACTGCTCATTACGGGTGGTTTAAATGCAGAGACCCTTCTAACTGTGAAAATGACAGAAGCTTATCACACAAAAATAGTGAATAACTGCAAAAAAACCTTTGTCTCACTGCAAGGACATGGAAAAGAGCCTCACTGCATGAGCCCAACTTCTTGGTGCTGGTGGCATGGTGCTGGATGGGAAGAACAGTAGCAAGGCTCTGAAAACAGCAGTGGCATGTTCCAATGTTTTGACAAAAAGCATAGCACAAGGCAGCATAAATAACCACTCATGAGATATCAAAATATAAACTTAGACAAATCAAGGTATAGTGATCTCACCTCCATCCAAAGTTTTTGGAGGCTCCATAGCTTTCTTCATGACACCATAAAAGTGGACCTTTGAGTAAAAGTTGTCCCATCTGTCCTTCACCTCTGAGATATACTGAGCATTGGTTGGTTGAATGATTCTCTGCACCTGAAAGATACATTCAAAAGCAGATGGAAAATTCACTGAAACAAAATCATTTCCATTGCCAAATCTGGTCCAACACTTTGATGACTGATGTCTTCTCAAATAAGACCTAATAACTAAAGCAAAGATGGCACCAAATATACTGGAAAGAGCTATAAAAAAAACCACACACAACACACACGACTGGTTACAAGGGGCAAACATTTACTAATCCACTTCTCTGAAACATGGATCTCCAGAATTTTGGTTGGTCTGTCTTGCTCCTTTAAAGCCTCAGAGGTAATGAAGTGTCTTCTGGACCCAAACTCTAGGTATAGCAAATGAGTTACTGAAGCTTTGTTTGCCTTCTTGGACTGGTACATTTCTTGCAGCATCTTTTAGTGTCTGGCCTGGGTTTTGTGGCTGTCAAAGACATCACCCAAACCAACTGAAGGAATAAAAAAGGATGGGGTTAGAGGTAAACATACAAGGTTGCTGCATAGATTTTAACATTAAAATTAAAAAATTAAAAAGACCTTTCCAAAGACCAAAAAGAAAAATACCATGTTCACGAGATTGTAATTTGAAGGAGGTTAACCGGACTGGGGAAACAAATGGAAAAGCTGACTAAATGCATTGGACTAATGACAACAATCAGAAACAGTTGGTAAACATGGGGAATCCACACGGGCTTAACAAGGGGGTGGATGATCGGGGCATGACAGGACCCCCCCTAAGGCGCACACTCCGGGTATGCCTAAGGGGAGCAAAGCAACAGGGACCAGGGACACAGCAGCACCTGGGGAGACTAAAGCAACAACATCAATGGGACACAGGGAAAAGCATGGACACACAGAACAAACACAAAGAGACCAACTCAGATGAAAGATGACAACCCATATGGAATGCAGACACATGCCTACAGAAGGCACATAGGGACTAGCAGGGGACGGAGGCACAAAGGAACCAAAAGAGGACAATGGCACAGAGGGACATGGAAGAGACACAGGGGGTGCAAAGGTACCTGAAGGGAGCAAAAACACGAAGGGATGAGGCAAAAACATGGAGGGCACGAAGGAACTAGAAGGGAACAACAGTGAAGCAGGACAGGGAGTGAACACAGCGGGCAAGGAACCAAAAGGCAAGGGGAGCCGGGGAGCTAGAGGGACCCTAAGTGGGCGTAAGGCGTGGGCCGCTGGAGCAACAGGTGACTGTGAGGCTGCAGCAGGGGTTGAAGAGGACACTGGAGGTGGCGAGGAGGAAGGGGACAGTGCCAGAGGACAGAACTGTAGCAATGGCAGGCGGGGGCATAGCCACAACCAGCCCGGACACCAGCAAGGCGCCACGGGTGAGGTTGGGGGCACCTGCTAAGCTGGAGTCTGGGGTAGCGAGGCAAGGAGTCAACCTTGACGCCAGTGTCCCCTCCCTTTACGGACGGCGCAGGAAGTTCCGCAAGGTCTGTAGCCCCATAGGACAGATCAGGACCTGGAGCCCAGGGGGGCGAAGTAGGAACCACAGGGAGCTGAGCAGGATCCTTCAGGGGTGCAGTCGGAATGGGCAGCGTAGAAACTTCCAGGGGCACAGCCAGTACCACAGGAACCACGGGGGGTGAAGCAGGAACAAAAGGAACCATGGGGGACTGAGCAGGAACCAGAGGAACCACGGGGGACTGAGCAGGCACCTCATTTCGGCAGGGGAGAACCGTGTTCAGGATTTCCCTTGACCGGCGAGTGACGGCTCGTGCCGTGGGGTCTCCCTTCACCTCGGGTTCCACGATCTAGTATTCCACCTTATCCAAAAGTTCGAGGCGTTTTGCCTCACTGAAGGGAGGCGTCTTATCTTTGAGTTCTGTCATTCTGTTATGGATTCCGACACGGAAGCAGGCAAAAGGGAACCATGGATACAAACAAATGTCTTTATTGAGACAGGGTAAACAATAATGACAGGACTGGGGAAACAAACTGAAACATGCAATGCAATGCAATTTTATTTATATAGCGCGTTATCACAACATTACATTATCTCAATGCGCTTCACATTTCTGCC
>JAODKF010000001.1:38627318-38641310 GCA_026779585.1 Mormyrus proboscirostris | reverse complement strand
TTATTCAACACCCCCCCCCCCCCCCAAATAGCGGAGAGTGAGTTGACAAACAGCAGTAAGTGCCTGATTGCCATTATCCACAGAGAGTAAATTAATGTAGCCTTCATTAATAATGGAAATGTCTGTCAGTTTAGGTTAGTTTTGGATGCATAGGACCGGTGTGGTTTTATTTATATCCTTTTCAGTGAGAGCAGGAAAATAAAAATCATCTAAATAAATAATTTAAAGAACTATTAAAATTGTATGGTGATCTTGTAGATGGTGATTTATCCACAATGTTTTGTAAGACTTAAAATACTTCTGATTAAATAAAGCATTTGTTTACAACCATATCAAAAAAAGGTTGGGACACACATAAAAGGTAAATAAAAACAAAATGAAATGATTTTCAAATCTTATAAACCCATATTTAGTTGAAATAAGAACAAAGATATCAGAGAAATGTTATTGTTTTATGATAAATATATGCTCAATTTGAATTTGATTCCAGCAACACATTTCAAAAAAGTGACAGGGGCATGTTTACCACTGTGTCCCATCTCCTTTTCTTTTAAAAACACATTGTAAACACTTAGGAACTGAGGAGACCAATTGTTGGAGTTTTGAAAGTGAATTCTTATCCTATTCTTTCCTGATATAGGACGTCAACTACTCCGCAGTTCAGGGTCTCCTTTGTTGTATTTTTCTTTTCATGATGTGCCAAATGCTTTCAATGGGTGATAGGTCTGGGTTGCAGGCAGGCCAATCTAGCACCTGAAGTATTTTACTATGGAGCCATGCTGTTCTAATATGCACAGAATGCAGTTTGGCATTGTCTTATACAAGGCCTTTTCTGACAAAGACATTGTCTGGATGGCAGCATATGTTGCTCTAAAACTTGTTTTTATTATTCAGCATTAATGGTGCCTTCCTAGATGTCTAAACTACCTAAGCCAATGGGCAGTAATGTACCCCCATACCAACATTGATGCTGACTTTTGAACTGTCTGCTTTTAACAAACTAGATGATTCCTTTCCTCTTTAGTCAGGAAGACATGGTGCCAATTATGCTTAGCGCTCCATACAATTAACGGCAGAGCATGATTCATCCAATGCGTGCAGCAGACCTGTCAGTTCTTCCGTTAGCAGTCCATGACAGAGCACAATAGATTGTTTCGAGGGTTCAACATTCAGCTGAAATTGGACAGACCGGGGGGTAATAACATCATGGCAGTCTGTAAAAGACTTGGATGGCTTTATAGGAACCCATACTGCATGTACTGACTGGTCAAGGAAGGATGCCGAGGCCGTGATGAGTAGAGGTATGGTGTTATATTTACTAGTCAGCAAAACGGCGAGATAGACATAAGTCGTCAAAGTGTCGAATTAGGTGTATCTCGTCGATTCTCTAAGTCGTCACTTTTAAGCTGGTCCCACGAGTGTCGACTTTTACTGTAGTTCAGATTTCAACTCCCATTGAAATGAATGAGAAAAACGTTTTGAATCTCATTAGCCAAAATAGAATTTCCAGTATCAAGAATTGGCATAATAACTAATTCCAACTGAATTTCTGATATGAAGAAGTTGCATTCTGACTAGAACTAAATTTCTGACTTCCGCTAGAAATGGATTAAAGCTAAAACAGCTTGCCATACAACTTCAGGTATTCTCCCTATGAAGTTGAGTAAGGTGATACAATGTTGCTCTATCAGAAATTATACCACTATACTCTAAACACCCACAATTTGAAAAAGAATTGCTATACTGATATTGCAGAGACAAAATTATATAAAATAAACAACAAGAAAACTAAAACCATACCCTGTTTACTGCAAATTTTGTTGCGATACTTAAATGTTGGTATCTTTCAGTTTAGTAGTGGAGTGCTTATTTGCTTATATATGATAAATGATAGCGAGAAAAGCATCTTCTTAAAAGTTTATTTAATTTATTTTAAAATTTAGTTAGTGTGCCTAACGTCAGGAAGTAAATCACAAGTAATCCTAACAAAAAAGATTTCCCAAGATTTCAGGTGGCATTAGCAAGGCAAAAACAGGACACATGCTTTGACATTTGGTCCCATGACTTAGGTTATATGTTAGGCACTAATTAGCAGAGAAAGTTGCAAAACTGCCATATGGCAGTGAAAATGTAGCAGCTTGCAAAGGAATAGTACAACCTTATGTATCTTTGACTGCAAGTACAAGACAGCTTGCTGTCAGGTATTAAACAGTACGTTAATTAGAGCAAAATGGATCAAGGTTTAATTGTAGAACAAAAACCAACTCTTGCTAGTCATATCCAAGGTTATCCCAGTTTTCTTCTGTTAGTTGTGTGTATGCTTTTGCTATTTGCATGTGCTGCTGTGTGTACCTTTTATGAATTATTGAATGTTTTCTTTTCCATTTATTTACATGCCATGATTTATTATATTCCCAGTGCAAATACTCAGAAAAGTAAAGAAACAATAGACAAATAAAATGAGAAAACGTGTTAAATAAAGTATAGGAAAATCAGCATGAATGCTTATTTGGTTGTTGGCGAGAAAAGGCTTTTTGCAGAATTCCAAGAAGTGCTTTCCATTTTAATTTATTGCTAACTCTCTGAGACAATTCAGCAATTCTGCACAGTTGTATTAGTTGGTTTAATTTCTATTGGGGGGGGACAACTTGTTTACACTTAGATTTTTTATGTTCCTGTTGACGTAGATACTGCTATCACTCCTGCCTGCATTGTCTACACTATTGCAGCACTACCTGTGGGCCTGACATACTAAACTCAGTAAAGCATGCTCCTCAATGATACGCAGGCAGAAAAGGAATGGAAAACAGAGGAAAGTGAGGAATGCCATAATTCAGGCACTTTAAGGATTAAAAATAAATATCTGATTCATGCAGTAATAAATTTCTGCTTGATATGGTAAAGTGAAATTCTTAGGTGAAATGGGATGAAATAAATATGAATAGGTAACTCTTTGTCCTCAGGAGTAAATTATAAGAAGCAAGGCAGCTGCAGTACAATATAAATTACCTGAAGCATGAAGCTAATAAATGTTGGCTGACAGACAGATGATAGATAGATAGATAGATAGATAGATAGATAGATAGATAGATAGAATGGCTACCTTGTAATTGTCTGGTGAAATTCTTATGCTTCTGTCAGACTATTATTTGTTTGACACTATGCCACTTTTTGTAGACATTATATGTGGAATATAATATGTTTGGATCACAATTATCTAAATAGCCTTTTGCCATTTGTTAATATGCAAAATCTGTCAATATATAGAGCAATATATGCAGGATGAAAGTAATATAATAAATAAAGCTGCAGGTGGCGATTATCGGGGTCCAAACACTATGGTCTAAATCAACGTTTTGATGCGAACTTTTATATGACTTTTTGAGACATCCGGCCATGAACATGCATACAAAACTTCATCTTTTTATGTTAAATAGTTTTTGAGTCAAAAGCTATTTTGATTTATAGCACCCCCTATTGGTTTATTTTTGCTAAATTTGGGGAGTGGCTTCAGAATGTCACACCAACTAGACATAGCCAGTTTGGTGAGATGTTCTGTTGATGGCAAATTGTTTACTGTATAAAGTGCAAAAGGACCATGGTATGCAGCATAGGAACAATTTGCATCAATTTGGATCAAAATCCTACACACAAATTTTTGTCTGCATGGTCTCAAGATATTTCAAATTTTGCGTGAATCGTTGCTCCCCATGCTGTTTTAATGGAGAAGAATAATAAGAAGAAAAATCATAGGAAATTCAATGGGGTTCCAAACTGTGTGACTAGACCCCCAATAAGCAGAAGAAAACTCCTCACAAATACAATAGAGTTTCTTAATAATAATAATAATAATAATAATAATATTAATAATAATAATAATAATAATAAATGGAAAATACATTTGGATGATTATTTTGGGTGACTTGTGAGTGAAGCAACATGGTTCCTCTAAAGTGAACTAAGCAGATTGTGAATTATTTTATGATGGCGGTTGAAAAGTTAAATGCCCCGATCATCCGCTCCTTCCGTGTGCCACGCCCCCTCATTAACCTTGTGTAGCCAGCTTGAACAGATGGATTTTAAGTTTCGATTTGAAGAATGAAAGTGAGTCAATGTTTCTGAGCTCAGATGGTAATAAAACGTCTAATTCTTTTACTCCCCGGTAACTGCATGCTGCTATAAAGCAAAATTGTACTTTGCAGTATTATTTCATGGGATTCAGTTCTTAAACATGTAATAACAGAAATTACATTGTCCAATGAAATAATCTATGGGGTGTGTAGGGGGTGTGGTTTTGAGCAGATCTGCCTTGCAAAAATAAATGATGCAGATAAGATATACTGCGACATTTCAGTTCTATGCACGACTACCAAGTGCTGTACCACGGTTCCCCTGTTCCCTGCCAGCCGCATGGCTGTGTTTCATCATGTGTTTGAATCCTGCCTCCGTGAGTTCCAGAGCGTAGGAGCTGAGTGACTGAAAGCTCTGCTCCCCATGGTGGCAAGACGGAAGAGGGGGATAGTGAAATTGATGGCAGATGAGGATGCGAGAGGGAGTGGCAACTTGTAGGAGGTCAGACAGATATGGAGGGGTAAGGTTGTGGATGGTGTTAAATGTTAACAGCAAAATCTTAAAGTCAATATGGGACTTAACTAGCAGTCAGTAAAGCTCCAGCAAAACAGGAGAGATTGGTGGATGGAGGGGGTTCAGGTGATAATACGGGCAGCTGAATTTTGTACCAATTGAATCTTATGAAGGGATTTCTTAGAGAGACTAAAGAGGAGAGAATTGCAATAATCCAAGCAATTGGTAACAGTGGAACGTGGGGTAAGGGAAGGACGTAAGCAATTAATATTATGTAGGTGGAAATATGAAGACCGGGTGATGTTATTGATGTGAGACTGGAAGGATAAGGTACTGTCGAGGATGACACCCAGATTCTTAACCTGTGGTGAGCGGAAAAAAGACGAGTTATCAATAACTAGAGAAAAACTGTGTTCGATAGTGCTGATTTGGTTCCAACTAAAAGAACCTCAGTTTTGTCTTTATTTAGTTTGAGAAAGTTTAAAGGTAACCAGGACCTAATTTCTGCAAAACAATCAGTGAGGGAGGAAGATAAAATGGAAGAGTTAGGGTTGCTACTGAAGTATAGTTGGGTGTCATCTACATAACAGTGGAAATTGATACTGTACTTGTCAAAGATGTTGTCAAGGGGAAGGAGGTAGATAATAAAGAGAAGGGTCCCCAGGACAGAGCCCTAGGGCACACCTGAAGTGACAGTGGTAGGCTGAGATGTGAAAGATTTGAACTGAATGAACTGAGTATGGCCAGAGAGATAAGATTTGATTTAGTGTAATGGAGTGTGCCTGGTACTAATGGAGGATAATGTATTTATGAGGGTGTTGTGACAAATGGTATCAAAGGCCAAGTGACTCAGGTCAAGAAGAATGAGATTAGTTAGTAAACCAGAGTCAGCTGCCATAAGTAGGTCATTAGTGATTTTTGTAAGTGCAGTTTCAGTGCTATGAAGAGGGTGAAAACCAGACTGGAACTGTTCATACAAATTATTGTGAGATAAGTTGAATAGCTACTGTTTTTTCAAGAATTTTAGAGATAAAAGATAAGTTAGAAATTGGATGGAAGTTAGTAGGATCAGCACCAGGTCGTTTCAGTATTGGAGTTATGAGAGCAGTTTTGAACGATGGAGGGACAGTTCCAGTGGTGAGAGATGAGTAGATGATAGATGAAATAAGGGGAAACGGAGAAGGGGGACAGGCTTTAACTAAATCTGTGGATAGAGGGTCTAACTGACAAGTGGATGACATGGACTTACAGATAATATCTGAAATTTCTGAAAGGGTGGGAAGCTAGCAAGGGAGCAGAAAAACAAAAGGAGACAGAACTGGTTTTTAATGGCGCAACAGAGTTAAGAATGTCATGCAGCCCAGCTATAATAGGAAACTAACTCTTCCGGAGTAGATATATTGGGAATGTCCATTAATGCTAGCGATAAGTAAATCTAGATTGATATTCTTAATATTGCAAAAGGAAATGAAATGAGGGAACTTCTGAACAGAAAATGTGAGTTCGACTTCAAATGAGATGAGGAAATGATCAGTTATAAGAGTTCAACTGCTGTATAATCAGAGAGGAAAACACCAGAGCAGCAAATTAAATCCAAAATATGCCCTTTAGAGTGAATTGGAACATCAGTGTACTGCAGAAGTCATTTAAAAAGTCAATATTTGATTTAGGGGGACGGTAAACAGTTGCAATGATAGTAGAAGTAGGTCCAGACAGTTGACATACACCCAGCAAACATGCCCTTTTGGGGCCCGTGTGGGGCCACTGCGGGCAGCCCACTGTGGAGCAGAGTGTCTAAGCAGAGTGGGCTCCATTAGGGCCCATTGTGGGCCCACAGTTTGCCCACACTTGCATTTTTTGGCCTGCTGGATGCTTTCCTTTGGGTATACTGTGGGCTCACTATCGGGTGTACTGTGGGCACATTGAGCACACTGTGGAGTGTACTGTGGGCACATTGGGCACACTGTGGGCCTACTGTGGGGACATTGGGAGGGAGGAAAGCTGTGAAGCCACAGTGCTCCAGGGTCCCCGTGGGCATGATCTGTGGGTCTTTAACAAATAACAAAATTAGTTTGGTCCTATACTGCCAGTATACCACAATGTTATTATTAATGCGTATGCAGAATATTTGCACTTATTGAAAGTAGCAGTAATAAACTACAAGTAATATGTTTCAAACAGTTACATCTGTTTACAGACTGGTTAAAAGAAAAAATGAAGAAAACATATTGAAAACTGAATACAAAACTGAGTATGTGGATTGAGTAATAAATATATATTTTTAATAAACAGAACAATGAGCACATAGTATTACATACAGTACATAAATAATCAATATTAAATCAATCCCCTCAGTGTTCTTCGGCTCCTTCCCCCATCCTGGTCTCTAGCATTCCGTAGCCATGTTTAACTGAAGATTTGTTTCCTTCCGACTTGTCCTGTCAGACCACCTTCAAGAGACACCCACGTTAAGGTAGACTTCTTCGTCAAAGGAGGGACTTCGTTAACTCAGATGACTGTACCTGTGTTAGTTTCTAGTGAAGAAAGAGAGCTTCAGACATGCGCTCTAGTTGATTCAGGGGCAGCCGGGAATTTTATGGATCTCTCTTTGACCTGCCAGCTCCGAATTCCCCTACAGGTTCTAACCAACCCCATCTCAGTGCTGGGAGTCAGTGGAGATCCACTGCGCGATGGCCGGGTGACCTACCATACGGGCCCGGTCAGAATTTAGGTAGGTGTATCCCATGTAGAGACACTCAACTTTTTAGTTCTCCCAAGAACTAAAGACCCCATCATCTTGGGACATCCATGGCTGCAGGATCACAACCCCCAAATTTTCTGGAAATCCGGTGAGATCACCGCCTGGTTGCCCCACTGTTTGGCTCTACCTTGTCGTGCTTCCTCAATTGAAAGCCCTGAACCCGAGGACCTTACCCAGATCCCGACAGAATACGCGGACTTTCATGATGTTTTCAGTAAAGCTCTTTCTTTCCAGCTTCCTCCTCACAGAGATTGCGATTGTGCCATCGATCTTCTAGACGGAGCAACCCTTCCTAAGGGTCGTCTATATCCGCTGTCAGTGAGGAGTGAGTGTCAGGAGGCCATGGAGACGTATGTACGAGAGGGGTTAAAGCAAGGCATAATCAGACCCTCTACTGCTCCCATCACGTCAGGTTTCTTCTTCGTCAAAAAGAAGGACGGGGGTCTCCGCCCATGCATTGATTATAGAGCCCTCAATGCCATTACAGTAAAAAGGCGGGAACCCCTTCCACTGATCCCCTCGGCGTTCGGGAGGCCACAGTGTTCACAAAATTGGACCTACGTAGTGCCTATAATTTAGTGAGGATCCGGCAAGGGGACGAATGGAAGACATCATTCATCACTAACACAGGACAATATGAATATCTCGTGATGCAGTCCGCTGGGCAATGTTCTTTACCCGGTTTGATCAAGTCACTTACCTTCCAGGAAAGATGAATGGGAAAGCCGATGCCCTGTCTCGTCAATTCGACCCACCAACAAGCCACAGGGCACTCAGAACCCGTGCTGTCTCCTTCCTGTTTTGCAGCCACCATTTCGTGGTCACTACAGGACACGATAGACTTAGCTAAAGACAGATCAGCACCCCCAGCTGGATGCCCGGATGGAAAGAGGTATGTCCCCGGTCCTTATAGGACGGCCCTCATGAAATGGGTGCACACCTCTCCCAGCTCAGGACACCCCGGCATAGCCGCTACACTACGTCTGGTAGCCCGTCGATACTGGTGGCCTGGTTGGAGAGAGGCTGTGGAAACATATGTGGCCGCATGTCCAGAATGCGCTCAACTGAAGTCATCACATCTACCTCCAGCCAGACTCCTCCAACCACTACCTGTCCCATCGCGCCCCTGGTCCCACATCGCGATGGATTTTATAACAGATCTCCCGACCTCCCAAGGTAACACTACCATCCTGACCGTCGTGGACAGATTCTCGAAGATGTGCCGGCTGATTGCACTCCCCAAGCTCCCTAACGCTGTGGATCTGGCAGAGATCCTGATTACATGGGTCTTCCGAGTCTACGGCCTCCCAGAGGATATTGTCTCTGATCGAGGCCCTCAATTCTCCTCCCGTGTAAACTGCAGATCACTCTTAGTCTCTCATCAGCCTACCATCCGCAGTCCAATGGCCTAGCGGAGCACACCAACCAGGAAGTGACCAAAATTCTACATCTCGTATGCAAGGATAAACCCACTGAGTGGGCCACACACCTCATCTGTGCCGAGTATGCTTTCAACACGCGGGTGAGCCCAGTAACCCATTTATCTCCCTTTCAGTGTATTCTAGGGTACTCTCCTTCGCTCTTCCCCTGGGAAGCCACTGCTGGAGATGTACCCCAAATAAAAGATTGGTACCGTGGGGCCCAAGACGTCTGGCGTCGTGCCCAGCAAACCCTGACACGCCAAGCCTCCAGAACCAAAACGCAGGCCGACCGTCAGCGTGGGGCAGAGAGTATGGCTGTCTACCCGCAACTTGAAGCTGCCTTCATGCCGGAAGTTGGTGGCCTGGTTCATCGGAACATTTAAGATCCAGCGTCAGGTGGGAACTAATACGTTCAGGCTCCAGCTGCCTAAGGTGTACCGTATATGTTCCACGTTCCACGTTCCTCTGCTCAAGCCGGTGAAATACAGCCCAGCTCACCCCTCCCCTGGAGTCGCTGTGCCTCCTCCGAACACCTTGCAGGATGGCTCCAAGGTCTATCAAATTCGGGCCCTGTTGGACTCTCGTCGACGTGCTGGGGGATGCAGTATTTGGTGGACTGGGAAGGCTTTGGACCTGAGGAACATTCCTGGGTGGCAGCCTCTGACATCTTGGACCCCTCCATGATCGCCGACTTCCACCAACAGCACCCTTCTCGGCCAGCCCCAAGACCCCGGGGCTGTCCCAGGTGCCTCTCTCGGCCTCCAGGAGGCAGCCGTCGGGGAGGGGGGGGGCTTACTGTCATGCCCAAGGGCACAGGCGATAACCAATTTTCGTTCCAGCTAATTAACCAAGATCACCCAGTTGACCAGCGCAAAGTATTGTTACCATGCTAGCGTGCATTACTGAGCGTTCTTTTGTCTCTTGTCTCTCCCATATGTCCTGCCTTGCTGTCTCGCCTGCCCTGCCATCTCACCTGCCTTGTCGTCCCTGCCTTCCTTCTCGTGCCTCCCGGACCTGCATGCCTCGTCTATCCCCTCCTATCGTCGACCCGTCTCGTCCCTCCGTGTAGGACTGACCCACCTGGCAACCGACCCTCGGACCCGGACTGGACTCCCCCTTTGGATTTCCCTATCGGCTATAGTTGTACCGTGTAATCCCAATAAACCTAGGTTCTGCATTCAGGGGTTCAGCTCTTTCCTGTCCACTGGGCGTGACAGTTAAACTGAATGCGGTTAAACATGTTTATTAACATAACATTTTACTCACAGGGAGTGCCTTTAATTGGGGCTATCAAGGGATTATCAATATTTTTTTATTAGCTTTCGCTGAAGGCTGGTCGAGATGTAATTTAGTTAAGGTCCAAGTCGAATTTCCCCATTAGAAATAATGTAAATGAATTTAATCCACTCCAGACCCCCAAATGATTGCCAATTTAAACTTAGCTACCTAACTGATGATAAAAAGCATTAACAATCAATATAAAACTAATACAGGTATCACCCATTTAACATCTATGTGATCAATGTTCATTCTTGTTAACGACTGTCCTAGAAAATTACAATAAAAAATAATATCTGAGTTATAATGCTGTTTTTTTAAAATGCATGGGTAGGCAGTAGATAGTTGCCAGCCAACAAAGACACTGTATTGTACAGCGCTGCCTGACGTATAATTACAGTACTGTAATGAACTGTAGTTAACCATATTTTACTGACATACTGGAAGTGGCAGGTGCAGAGAAGGAGGGATGGAGGGGTTATTGAAGGGGAGATGCATCTTGATGTGTACTAGTTTTAGCAGGTCTGGTCTTTTTTTATTGTATTCTGAATTTTCGGTCAAGTTGCAGTTGGATTTTTCTCTTCTGACCTGTTCAAGATCCGAACTGGTGGAGTTGAACATCCATACAAGTTTTGGAGTGGTCAAGTTCCAAGATTTTGGTCGAAAAATATGCAACACACTCATTTGTTGGTCGAGTTAAGAGATGTTCCAGTTCCAAGGTTCTGCTGTAATTGCATTGCAGTGTCTCCAGCAGAATTTATTTTACTCACCATCACAGATGTCTTCTATCACCACTTAGTCCATGAATGGCGAAAAGTACTTACTCAGCTGAGGAAAGCAGAGTGATCTGAGAAGGAATAGAGGGTGAAATGGTGGAGAAAGGAAAGCACAAATGGTGGAGAAAGAACCTGGGAAAACAGGGATGGCTTTCCAAAAAGCTTCTTAACACTAAATAGTTCATTATCTAGTACTTAATATCAATCATTAATTAGCATGCATTTCCAGGAACTCTTCATAACTAAAGTAGTTTGTAATGCTTTGACCCACTCGTTATTTTCTGCATTCTTCTTCTTTTGAACTTTTGCCTGCTATCCTGTCTCAAAGACAAAGATTGCCCAAAATAGATGAGATAAAACACATTGCTTGCCTTCTTTGGACAATATAATAATGCTGATGATATAATAAGAGGTCAATATTGAAATATAAAATTATAATATGACTAAATTAGCACAAAAGGGGCTCGTTGTTGTAACACCAGTTTGCAATTTGAGTACGTAACACGGTTGTGTACCATTCAGAATTGACTTGAGAATGACTTTGAAAAACAAATTAAATTAAGAAAATTGGTTGAAAACCCAGTGCAGAACTGGAATTTGAATATAAGGAAGCAGAATTAAAATGGAGTTGATTTCACATTAATTCATATACATTGTGTAAGTGCAGCTTAAACAGCAATACAACTTAATATTTCAATATGAATTACACAGCATGTTAACAGCATACAATGGACCCCATACATCCCCGTGAATTGATTTCACAAATATTTATGGAAGCAAAAAATTCCTGTCGGCTATGACCCCTATTCAAGCACTTGCCTGAAAAGCCTTTGCATGTCACTGATATCCAGAATGTCACATTTGAAGTTGCCTATAGAATAGATAATTTAATTGTCATTTTGTGTACCATGGTAGAAGAGCACTTTATACAGTCATATAAGTAACCCTATCACAACCGTAGTATATGTACTAGTTTGCTCAATATGTATTATATCTACCATCTTGGAAGTAAAGCTTTGATTAATTGTAATTATTTATATTTTGCTAGATTAGATGGCATTCATGTGTTATATGATTGCACTGAATTGAAATGAATTAAATTCTTCTTAGTGTCATTCCAGTACAACATCTTACAGGGTGTGGCTAAGTGAAGTCAAAATTCAATTCATACATTCTGTCCAACATGCTCGACAGTGCCATGCTAGCAAACTGCGAGGAAAAGAATGTACAGCTGATTTTGATAACAGGTGTGCACACAGCTATGAAGGAGGACAGGCAGCTGCAAGTCACACTAATAGGAGGTCTGGCTAGCTGACATTTCCAATCCTAGCATCTTTGGACTAGACATGCTAGTTCACCTGGGGACCAGTGGTGGGAGTCATCCAGTCAAGAAAGAGGCAATTGACAGATCAAACTCCTGCATAACCCGACAAGAACTTCCATCCCTTACTCTGTGGTCGGTGGTTCTGGTTGCCAACGGGCCACATGTCCTTTATGTGGCTCAGCTCACTACAGTAGCAGCCTTCACCTGCACAATGCTGGACAACCAAACGCACCAGGACATCAAATGACAGAAGCTTATCGCAATGCAGTGACTCCATGCTGGCCAGGGTGAGAGAGTGGCTAGACAAAGGAGGGCAACCAAGTCTAATACTCCCGGTGAGGCACTCTGGAGAAGCTTGAGGGCCTGTTGTTCAAGCCCTGGTGATTGACAGAGGGCACAGGGGAACTGCTGCAGCTGCTGGTACCTTGTAGTCTGCATGCTGAGCATTGAGCCATCAGGGCTGAAACTTCCACTGTCTAGCCTTTTCATTTTGATCCTCTGTGGTCATGTTTATTTACAGTTCCCATTTGTTTGTTTTGTGTCAATAAAGCCTTTTTGTTTCACCCAAAATCCCTGCCCTTGAGTCATTTGTTCCTCCAGCTGACATATAGGTAAAAAACCTAGAAAACCTATAAAAGTTAACAAAGCTATCAAGCATTTCATTATAAATGAACATGTGCATATTAAATATATTTACTGATAAGATTGCTATCATGATGTAAGACATTTTAATGAGAATAATGGTTGAATTTATTTCTAAAAGCTTTTGTTTTACATTTATGATCTAAGCAAAGAAAACTCTCTTTTTGTTATTAATACTTAGTTTCCACGACGGATATTTCAGGCAGCTGAGATATGGACAATACAGATCCATGAGAAAACCAACACAAATTAAAAATGACCTCATGTCACTGGAATGTTTGGAACCTTTCTGGTACAAGCATGTTTGGTGACAGTAAACAACTGTACAGAGCAGCAGGCCTTCAAATGAATAACAGTAAGCAAGGTAATTGTCCTTCCACCTTGTTTTGTGAACTAAAAGACTCTTAATTTACACAGAGTCATAGCATTGACTTGGAAATCCCTATTGAAGTAAAATCATATGCTAAATTGTGCTAAAGTTGAAGAAAGGACAAGTGAAGAAGTAGAAAAGGAAGTTTGTGAACAAACTTCATCTTGACTTGAAAATGCTAGCTATATGGTTTTGTATGTTTGTGTGGAGAATGTAAAGTGGAGTGTATAATGTTTAAAGAGTGAGTAGCGTAAGAAGTTTATAGTCAATGAGTCAATGAAATTTGACTGGCTGTTGGAGGCTCCACCCACTTTTTCAAACCTTGAACCACAGACACACACTCAGAAACTATGCCTATAGTTTGGATTAGTGTTAACACCTATCCCTGTTTATCAAGTTTGATGAGTGTAGCTTCAACAATGTGAGTTCAGTGTCATTTTGCCTTTTGAATGCTGATGGGAGCAGTTTAACTTGCAGTTTTAGCTCCCATTGACTTTGAATAGGATGTCCACTAAATGTTGCCAGTTTGTTTAGTGTGACCCCATGACTGTGTGATTCATGTTTGGTGAGTTTGGCTTCAAAGCTATGAGTCGCAGCAGTAATCCTCCCAGTAAAGTCAATGGGAAATATTGAATGTTTGATGGGATATCCCAATCAGATGGAGGGGGGACAGCTTAGAAAAACACAAGCAAACATTAATAAGCTGAAAAAAGGAAAACAGTATGTTTTCTTTTTCAAGCTAACATAAAATATGTTTAATTAACCCTCTGGGGTCTAGGGGTAGGAAACACACTTTCACTGACTGGAGCATGATCACACACTTCTTCAAATATCAT
>JAODKF010000001.1:38554619-38582887 GCA_026779585.1 Mormyrus proboscirostris | reverse complement strand
AAAAAAAAAAATGTACTTCCCAACAGAGTGTTAGATCGCGGGTATTCATAGCCTTGGTTCGACTGAGCTAGTATCGACGAAATTTATAGCGGAGTCTTAAGCACTTATGTAAGTCGCTCTGGCTAAGGGCGTCTGCCAAATGCTGTAAATGTAAATGTAAATGAAACACACACCTCCACCTTTAGCCTTGTTAGACTCCGCCGTCCTGTCCATACAAAACACAGAGAATGAGTCTGATGGGGTTACGACTCGGTCCAGCACGGTGGGGGTCAACCATGTTTCAGTAAAGCACAGCAGGTTACAGTCCCTCATGTCTCGCTGGAAAGTAACTCTGGCCCTGAGGTCATTTAGCTTATTCTCCAGAGACTGTACATTAGCCAGCAGGATACTCAGCAGAGGGGTGTGGTAAGCTTGTTCTCTCATTCTGTTATGGACGCCGCCGTGTTTCCCCCAGCACTTTTTTGCTCTTCGCCGCGGGTTAGCGTTGCGTTCATTGTCGTTGTCATCCGAGCAACGTAGTATCTCAGACGGCCACACCGAGTCAGGCTTATAAGTGATCGAAATAAGCGCTGAAATCTGATTTCCTATATCCAGTAGTGTTCTACTGTCATAGGTCACCAAACCTGAATACGCACACCACCACTGAACTCTAGAGCAGTGGAGACCTGTTCTCTGCAGTGATGAATCACACTGAGTCCTTTCTTAACTAGCTTTTAGATAAACTGCTTTTGGAATGTATTTTTATATTTTTGCAAGAACGCCTGGGTGACATACAGCTGACACTCATGAGATGTAGGCTAAAAGAGAACTGAGGTTTGAGCTAAGCATTGCACTTGTTTTGGAACATAGTACTTTATGTACCGACATTAGAATTTACAAGAAACGCAGACTGGGGGACCCTTTTAGTCCACCAATTCCACTATCCCCTGTTTGAAAGGGCCACTCTCCTGCTCTTCCTCTTGATTACGTCTCTTACTTCTTCATCTATTAAATCACATGCATTGTAGAGGAATGAGGCAATGCTTCCTTTCACCTCATCTTTTGTAGCCTCTTTTGTCTTTGAATTTTGCCACACAACACCTGACAAAACAAAGGTGATGAGGAATAATCTAATTAAATTTGTGCAATTTAATTTACCACGATGTATCTTTGAGCCCTCCTTACTCTTCCTCAGTCCCCCCCTGTAATTTACGCCCATGCTTCTACACATCTCTATGGTGATTCTTTGCAAACAGGTTTCGGCTTTTAAAACACCCCTCCCCCAGGCCCGTTTCTTTGTTCATCCTGGCCTTTTATACCCTTACTGCAAAGTTGCTTTCCCTCTAGTAGTTTTCCACTCATGTGACAGCAACAGGTGTTTTACACATGCAGTTTTCTTGCACAACCCCCCCCAGCTTATCACAAAAGTTAGAACATCACCCGTGTACTGAGAGTTCTGTGCAAAGCTAGAAATCGCAACATCTGTTTCTTTTTGTTTTAGCAGAAGACTGCAGAAGCTGGGCACATGCACCCCATCAGCTATACTGTCAGTTCCTCATTCGATCCCCACTCGGAGATCACTCCATTGAGCTGGATTTTTGTTTATCCCCTTTTTGATCTTTGTTAGGAGATCACCTCCTAAACAGAGCCCCCTCATTGTCTTGATCCTTCTCCTCGTCTGGGAGGGCAAGGAGTGGCGTCATGTGTGGCACAGAAGGATCACATTTTTCTATGGTGGAGGTAATGAACCAAACTGACAGGGTGTGCAGGCATGGAATACAACAGCAACCACAGGTAACCAAAATAGCCGCAAAAGTAGCCATAGATAGCAAAAATGAACCCATTATCCCTTTCCACTGACCGAACATCGAGACCATCCAGTCATATCCCTACTGCCCCACATGTCTGGTCAGTGGAAAGTACGAGAATCATAAACAAAGCAATCATCACATGTAAGGGGTTTTTTCCACCACAGCAGGTACCGTACTTTCAGTAATCCATAAAGTACCGAAAGTACAGTACTTCTTTCGTGTTGGTTATCCACTGGCATAAAAAAATGGTACCGGCACCAAATGACATCATCAGTGACCACCCCTGACTGACATCGTCATAAAGCGCAGCTTAAATCATAACCCAAACTTAAAACAAAATTAAAACTAACAGTTTAGGCTGGAAAATGCGGTTTATTGTTATATCAACTTTTATCACAGTATAAGATTCAATAATATCCAAATTGCATGAATGCTGCCATCATTAATGTTTACGTAGATACACTTACTTTGGCTAAGCCGATCAAAGCAGTAAGAATAAGCTTACTGCTAATTCAGTCTTTTGAACGCAAACAAATTATTTAATTATGTTTTTTGATTTTCAAGCGGTATTGCACTGTGTTTCGCGTGTGCCCCATTTCTTCCAAGCAGCTTGGTTTTACGGTGTTCAGTTTTCCTATGTTTCTCCTGTCTATCAGGAAATAATGTTTCCCCTGATATTAAAGCAAAGAGGTATGTGAAATTATTACATTATTACATGTGAATGCAGTAGATCATCACGCATAATATAATCATATAAGCATTTCTATACCGTTTTCATCAAGAAATATCTCTATCCAGCAAATTAAATAATTTCATTTATTATCTGTAAAAACAAGAAACATCGAAAAGGCATGTGATATTTTAAAATATATGGCTTGTATTTACCTCAAGAGCTTTGTAAAAAGACATGAAAACAACAGCGAAACCATGCACAATTGAGCGCGCGACAGGGGAAACACAGGGAAACTGAATTGCCCGGAATGGCAAAAACTTTATTTTGAGTCGTGTCATCCGAATCCCGCTGGATCATCCAACCATATGGTGATTACAGCCTGTGTTTCCTCATTTGTCCATCCTTCCATTTTACTTTTTTTTAAATTTTTGTTTGTACCGGTTTTTATTTCATGTCTCGCTGTTCGCTGTGTGTTTCAAAAGATCGCAGTTGTATTTTGTGTTTCAGCGGCAGGCTATTTGCATAACAAATTGACAGCAAATACATTTGCAAATCCCACCCCAAAGTACCCCAACTGGTTTGGCACTTTTGGTACTCGAAATTTCGGTACTGGTACTCGATCGGAAGTCAATGGAAAAGCGGAAGTACCGAAAGTACTGTACCGAAAGTACCGTACTTTGTGCGGTGGAAAAGTGCCCTAATATAACTCCCCCCAAAGTCCCCGTTTTTATCTTGGTCATCTTCATCCTGGTCTCGGTGGTCTGATGTCGGATGAGGCCTTCTGCTTCTTCGGTCAGATAGGGGTAGACTACCCTGCTGACCTTCTCAGGTCAGGGGATTATTCTGCCCCTCTGTGGAGACCTGAGTTGGTTCTGACCCGTCCGAGCCAGAACCTTGTGCTTTCCCTGCAAGGTCCTCCTGGATCTCACCCATGGATCTGCCTGGTTCCTGGGTCGCAGCACACTGGCTCCAGTGGAACCACGTGTCTTCTTTCCCCTTCAGCCTCACTGCGTGGGAAGTTCTCTTGGTGACTTGGAAGGGGCCGGTCCACCAGGGCCCTGATCACTTCCTCTTGATGACTTTCAGGAGGACCCACTCCGCTGTCTGTGGTTTGCTGGTTTCTGCCGTGGGCTGTCCTTCTTGGACCTGGACCCCATCTCAGTCCCCAGTGGGGGTCAGGGAATTGTCTTCCTGTCTGAAGCTCAAAGGGGGTTCCCTGATTTATCAGGGGGTTCCCTGATTTATAGAGCACCTAATGCACATAAGAGCCAGGGGTAACGCATCAACCCTGATTCATCCGCTCCACCTTGCCCTAGGACTGGGGATGATACACTGAGCCGAACGAATGCCTTAGTTCCAGGGCGGTCTCCACAGCTCACAAGTCCTCATTCTTGAAATGAGACCCGTTGTCTGACCTACTGATTTATCAGAAATTTAATGACCGACTTCCCATCTGCCCTCTGAGATAGCCAGGCCTCTGGCCACCCAGAAAACGCGTCCACACATATCAAAACATACCTGTAACCCTGGGGTTGACTATGTCCATATAGTCTATCACTATTTCTTGTCCTGGTCTGCAGCAGGCCAGAAACTTTCCTGCCTCTGGTCTCACCGTTAGTCGGGGGTTATGGAGTACACACGTGATACACTGGTGAACATGTTCCCTCACCATGTTCTTCAGTAAAAAGGGTGCCACCATCCTCCTAAGTTTCTTAACATTTGTCCTGCTCCCATGTGCTTCCTCTAGCACCCCCTGCCTGATTCATGGGGCAGAGCCAGTTTTCCATCCGTGCCCTGCCACAACCCTTACTCCTTCTGTGCTCCGTTCTGTACCCACATCGTCTTCTCCTCGGTTGATGCCTTTTCCTGTTCCCTTCTTTGTTCGTTCTCTGGTATGCCCCTGATCCTGCTCTACTTCCTCCTCCACGCTCACCAGCTGCCTGGCCAGTTGTATCCTGCGACTCTCTTGGCTTTCTAGTCTGCTGCCTGATTACCTCTCGGCACCATGGTTCATGACCCCTCATGTCCCTTGCACTCGACCAATGCCACTGTCCTGGGTGACTGTAGGGCTTCAGCCTCGTGTTTAATGGATTTGTTCCCTGCAGTCATGAACCCTGCCCTTAGTCACTGGCTCAATTCCACATGAACTGCCCCTACTGCGTAGGCCGAATCTGAGTAGATGGTCACGTTCCTACCTTTTCCCACCTTCAGTGCTTCAATCACCGCAACCACCTCTGCCTGTTAGGCAGACTGGGGTCCTTCTAGTTGCTCTGCCTTCAGAGTGACAAACTCATTGCCTTGCCTTGCCACCACCGCATATCCTGCCTGTAGACCCCTTGTCTCATGCCTGAAGCAGCATCCGTGTGCAAACCAGTCCTCAGTCTCTTCTATCTTTTCTGCCTCCAAATCCAGTCTTACCTTCTCATCCCTAAGTACTCTGTACTCGCACTCGTGTGGCTCTCCGGCCCCCATGCGGTCGGCCATGTTTATTCCCTCGTGCCCAAAGGTCAGGTGAGGGGCTTCTAATATTTTCCTGAGTCTCTGTTGTCAGAGGGAGGTCATGGTGAAGGTTTGGGAGTTCACATATGCCACCACAATGTGTGGTGTCAGGACGTGAAGCGCGTGCCCCATCACTATGTGTGTTGTTTTTTGAATAATTTTGGCCACCCTGGCTGCATGCCGCGTGCAGGCTGGGTGACGTTTCTCTGTTTACACTGACATACATCAGTACCTTCCTCTCTCCCCCTTTTTTCTGAAACAGGAAGCGTGGTGAACTGCGAGATAGTCGAGATAGTAGGGGAGGGAGTAATCTGGCAAGGCGAGGTCCGTGGCCAGCATCAAGTGCTGCTTCAGGGCGATAAAGCCTTTTCTGCAGCCGTGTCCAAGTTGAAGGAAGCTGTCAGGCTCCTCAGGCCATGCTCCTTCACTAAGGCCCTGAGTGGCTGTGTGAGACCCGTGTAATCGGGAATGTACATGCGACTGTATCCCGAGAGGCCCAAGAAGGACAGCATGTCCTTGACCATAGCTGGTTTTGGGTAATGCAGGATGGCAGTCCGATGGGCGGGGGAGAGCCCAGTCCCTGTTCCAGACAACACCCTCCAGAGGAAAGAAACGACCATGTGGGCCACCTGCAGTTTTTCCTTGCTAACCTTGAATCCTTTATCAGCCAGATGGCAGAGTACTGAGCGTGTAGCCTCCAGAGCTGACTCAGGGGAGGGGGCAGCAATGAGGAGGTCATCCACATATTGGACCAGTGTAACCCCATCCTGCAGGGGGCACCTCTCCATGGCCTGCTTGAGGACCTGATTGAAAATACCTGGGGACAGGGCAAATCCCTGTGGCAGACGAGTGTATCTCCACTTCTCCCGACCGTGGTCATGTGATATCTGCTCATGCTGGAGGAGGACAGTGTCCCGAGTGGTCACCGTGATGCAGTAGGTATTGCACGTGAGGGAGTAGGTTACGGCGGGGATCTGGGTTTCCACCCAGTCTTGGGCCTTTCTGGCCTGCTTGACCATGGGGCCTAGGTCCTTAGCCTGGTGTTTGGGGTGAAGGGCAAGGGACACATGTGGAACCACCTCCCGGCCCATCATGTACCAAGGCTGCTATTCAGGGATTAAGATGGCGGCCGAGGCCACCCCCTCGGGGCCCACATATATGTTTTGGGACGCGACCTCCCAGGTACGACCTTCCAGTTGCTCTAAGAAGAGCTCCTCATACCACACCGTGTCATATCGATCATACAATAGGGCAGGGCTCTTCAACTCTGGACCTCGATTCCAAATCCAGGCCTTGTTTTCAGTTCTCCCAGGTAGTTAGTTTAATAATTACTGATTCTGATTAGTCAGAGGCTTCACACCTGGCTCACAGGTAAAGGAAGGCTGGAAAACCAGCAGTGCTCGGACCTCGAGGACCGTGAGTTGAGTAGCCCTGCAATAGGGTAACGTGAGGTGGGTCAGGGGGCAGAACATAGGGCTTGAGGAGTGAGATCCAGGGCCGCCAGCTAGAGTAGGCCTGGGGAACACTGCTTTAGCCGGGAGTCAACAGGCCTCAATAGATGTCCACTGTCTGGGCCTGCACCGGCTGCATGAGCCATTGTCCATTTCCCGCACACCAGGCTCCACACCGTAGTTGAGTTCCTTCTGGGAGAGTTATCACCAGGCCATCTGCACTGCACAAGATGGATGCCCCCAGTTTCACCAGGATGTCTCGTCCCAGCAGGTTAACTGGCACTGTGGGTGAGACCACAAATAGATGTAGGAAAGTCTGTCTGCCCACAGAGACTGTCACCGGTTTTGTCACTGGCAGTCTTTGTTCTTCCCCTTAGAAGCCCACCATGGTCACAGTAGAGGTGGACATCTGGTCGTCGGCTGGGGCCATATTCAGAATGGAATAGGTGGTCCCGGTGTCCACCAGAAATGGCAGTTCTTTGTCCATGACCGTTAGGGACAGCACTGGGTCTGCCTCCCCTCTTTCCCGGGCCTCTCTGGGGGTATGTCACTGGAAGGTGTAGGGGTTCTCCCACTCCCCCCTATCCATTGCTGGGTACTGTCACTCCATCTGGGGGGCCACCTTCGGGTGGGGTGCCATCATGCGCCCACGACCAGGGCTCCCTGGTCCCCGACCTGCTCAGGGCCCGGGTGCTGGACAATCCCTGGCCCAGTGGCCGAGTCCTCCACAGCGATAGCAGGCCCCTCCCAGCGGTCCTCCCACCGGCACACCCCTTTCCCAACCACAGCCCTATGCTCTCCGCCCTGGGCCACCACATCCCCTTCCCCAATTGGGGGCCCATCCCCTGTATGGATGAGTGGGGGCAGGGTACGATTCTCCCCATAGGCCTGGAGCCGCTTGGGTGTTTGGGGCCCCAGAGGCTGCCTCTGCCACCATCTACCTCCCTGTCTGCCCTTTTTTTTGTTTTCATTAGCCTTCTGCCACGCCTCCCCCACCTGCATTTGCAGTTCCTTAAGGTCACTCTCCTCCTTAGTAGCTTCATCCTTAGTAGCTCTCTGTAAGTGGTGTATCACATGCCGGTCCCACACATGAGAGTCCGCCCCCGGTAAGTCAGGGTTCCCCAGGATCGAGGCCCGCACCTCTTCTGGAACCCCCTCCATCACTGCCCTGTGGAACCACTCACGCTGCACCCCCTGTTGGCCAGGATGGCACCCTGTTCTATGGATCCAGTCCCCCTTGCACGTATCTAGGTACTCTCTGGGGTGGGTGGTCTTATCCCAGGTCAGCTTGGGAATGGCTACTCCCGCGGGGGGTGGGAACATTTCCCTCATGGCATTCCCAATGCGCAATACCACCGCCGTGAGGCTCACACTTTTGCTATCAGTGTTATCTCCCAGTTCCCTGTGCCCTGCCTCCAACCCTTATAGAATTCAGGGACTTTAACCTGGGCCTCTAACCCAGACTTTGGGGGCTCTATACCCCGGGCCTCCAACCTGTTTTAACCAGGACTCTACCCCGTCACCTTGCCAATTCTTAGGGGTCCTGAATTCCCAGAGACTCTAACCCAGTGTTTTTACTGCTCGTCAGTGAATAGTGGGGTTGCCACACCAAGGACACCAAGGAGTTCTGCGCAAAGCTAGAAATCGCAACATCTGTTTCTTTTTGTTTTAGCAGAAGCCTGCAGAAGCTGGGCACATGCACCCCGTCTAGGGGTAGGGAACATACTTTCACTGACAGGGACATGATCACACATTTCTTTTAATTCATGGCAAATAAATTATTTCTTTTAATTTATGGCAAATAAATTATTTATTATATATTTGTTTTGGCATTACACTCAACTTAATTTTAATGTATATTGTAAATATATCAGATTTATGTTAAGTTTGTAATTTGACATCAAAATATAGACATTGAAAAATGCAGTTTGGAACACTTGCAGAAGCATTATAAATACAAGTCTCTCCAGTGTGTCCTGGATGTTCCCTGGTGTCATGCCGGTATGCACCCGGAGTGCAGACAAACGCGTCGGAAGCCAGGAATCAAGGAACAAGAGGTTTAATCAGATGAAATGGCAATACAAAGACCGGACTGGTGAAACAAACTGAAACGCGGACTAAATACAATGGACTAATGACAACAAGCAGGAACAGCTGTTGAACACAGGGATTCCACACGGGTTGATGAGGGGGTGTGGCACACGAGAGGAGCGGAAGATCGGGGTATGACACCCGGGGCCTCCTTCAAGTGGGACATGACCAAACCACCACACCAGGTAGGCATCCAAGAGGCATCCTGACCAGATGCCCGAGCCACCTCGAGCGATCTTCGAGCAGCTTTTGGCTCGAATGTGATGTTGAAGGCAGAGGTGCTCTGGTGTCTGAACACCGCCATCCAGCACTACTCTTACGCATTCAATGAAGGTGTTTCAGATGAAATGATTACAAAATCTAATACTCTAAGGAGGAGATGCAAGGAAAAGTGCGATGAACTGAAAAATGTGGAGTGTGAGATAGCAATGAAAGCAAATGAATTAAGGCACTGTAATTAAGTTTAATTGTAGTTGCTTTAGCACCTTAATTTTCCATACAGTTTTAGCCTCTAAGAGTTTGAAGTTTCAGAATTTTTTTCAGTTCAGATTTGATGATATTTGAAATTTTGAAATCTGCAAATAAACGCTGACATTTTAAGCTGCCTCCTGATCCATTTCTAATTATGTTCATTGTTGCCTCATTGTAAGACCGCATGAAAAAATGCGTTATAATATACACGCATTCATACACAGGCGTGTTAGTTATTTGTTGCGTATGGCATTAAAATGTTAGAAATGGCATTAAAAAGGGCATTAAAAGGCATTAAATAAGATTTGAAAATCCTGCAGAAACCCTGATCAACACCCCGGCTGCGCCTAAAAATTCTGTCTGTAAATATTATAAACAGGATACAGTAGGTGACAAAGGTAAGCCCTGGTGGAGCCCAACACATGCTGGGAATACATCCAACCTATTACTGGCAATGCGGACCAAGCTTCTGCTCTGTGCATATAGAGATCAAATCACCTGCAGTAGTGTGCCCCGAACCACATACTCCCGAAGCACCCCTCACAGAGCACCTCAGGGAACCCGGTCGTAAACCTTCTTCAAGTCCACAAAATACATGTAGATTGGATGAGCAAACTCCCAGGCTCCCTTCAGTACCCTTGCTAGGATGTACAGTAAAGCTGGTCCAGTGTTCCACGGCCAGGACGAAAACCGCATTGTTCCTCCTGAATCCGAGATTCGACTATCGATTTCACCCTCCTCCTTGTCAAGCAATGAGAGGTATATGAAAATTAAACAGATTTGAAGCCCATAGAGCTTATTTGGCACATGATGAAAGACATCGGCAAGGAGGCCAAGCCAGGTACAAAGCAGCAGTGTGTCCAAGAGTTATTTTGGGAGAAGAGAGTGACCCAAGATGTGTGTACAGTGTTGGGCAAGCTACTTGTAAAGTGTAGTGAGCTAAGCTATCAGTTACTCAACAATAAATGAAGCTTCACTACACAAAAGCTACCACCCATAGAAATATAGCAAGCTAAGTTACACAAATATGAAAAAAGTAGCTTACTACATCAGAAGCTACTTCACATTGTACCAACCTAATGCCAGATCAGTACAAAATGAGAGTACAAAATGTCTTAACACTGGTTAAGACAATTATTAAAGAACAACCCATGATTTAACAGTGTAGACATTGCATTATGTGAAGCATCGAGACATAAATAAAAGCTTAATTCTGGCAATAAAACAAAAAAAAAGTTATTGGCTACTACTAGGTAAACCAGTACTCTAGTAAACAAACTATTTAGTACTAAATGAAAGCTACTGTTTAGTGTTCGATGGGCAAGACATGGCTATAGGTTTAAACCAATCAATTTAAAATTTGAAAAGAAAAACCATTTTAACAGCCATCTTATTTCCTCAGGGCCTTCATAAACGACAAAACTTCTTCAGACCCCAATTAAAAAAGTCAATTGAAGTTACAAATGAACTTTGTGTTTAAGAACCGCGTTAAACTGTGTTTACGGACAACATGCAACATCATGATTAATAAGCATGGCTCAGAGAGTGATTGGGACAATCGCAAATGAACTGGTCCAAACTGAAATTAGAATCAAAGTCCTGAATTACATGTTTTAGTGCTGGGGGGATGGGATGGAAGGGGAGGGGACCTCTGTGTTGTATCTATACTTTTTAATAACTAAGGTAGATGCATCATCAAATTTCTAAAGATGGATTCATTTTCATGACTTATAAGTGTTTTTATTTATTAATTAGTTAAAACCCAGGACAGAATTTGGGCAAAGTCTGTAAGTAAATAAATACTGTAGCGCGGAGGTACCAGCGGGCAGCGAAGCATGTTGGACTGATGCCAGCTTTTAAATAGTTCTCAGTAATCGCTTGTGTCATTATAAATGTGCTGTGTGTTACGTCATGCATAATTGTTAATGTTTATTGTTGTTTTACGTAGTGTGCACGTGTGTGTGCGTGTGCCCACTGTGTGTTTCAGGAGTAAACCTGGCGACGTGCACGGTGGATAGTGCAAGTGTGTTGGTGTACAGTAGAAAAAGTATGGCATTTTCAGCCATACTGAAATGTTTATGGCAGTGCTGGGCCCCTGATGGATAGGAAACCACAATTTGACAACCCTTATTAACATATGTTTCACCAAAAAGCCCCAAATTAGGGTTTGCAAAGTGAACCTAGGGTTAGGATTAGAAAAATTACCGCATTTTCAGGCATCAAAATGTGCATTTATGGCAGTTCTGGGCCCCTGTTGGATAGGAAACCACAATTTGACAGACTTTATTAACATATTTCCTACTTTCCAGCAGCATGTTGTTTCACCCAAATGCCCTGAATTAGGGTTTGCAAACTGAGGCTAGGGATAGGGTTTTAAAATTACCACATTTTCAGCCATCAAAATGTGTATTTGAAGAGGTCCTCAAAGTATTCCTTTCACCTCTGGGTGAGGTCACTGCGGCACGCAAATCCCTCCACCACAATAAGGTGGCAATCCTAGTAGAGTTTGAGAGCAAATGTTTGCAAAAATTAATTTTTTGAGCCCATAGAACAGACAGCCCTAATGCAGGGTCTAAAATATACATACAGCATGGGTAATTGTCCCATAGCATGTTTCACATCAATCAGAAACTTTTAGTAGCCATCAACAAGCCTCTGGTAGAATGCAGGTTGGATACTTAACCACTGCTCTTCACAGAATTAATAAAATTCAATCAAATTCATTGGGTGCTAGGTACAGACCCTACCTTTAAACACAGTTTACATATTTTCAATTGAGTTGAGGTCAGGAATTTGAGAAGGCCATTATCAACTTTGATATCAGTTTAGGGTCATTATCCTGTTGGAACATTCAATTTCTACCAGCCATTTCAGCCATTAGCTGATGATTTGAGGTCATGTTGAAGAATTCCAAGCTAATCCTCATTCTTCATTATTGCATAAACTTTGTGCAATGCACTAATTCCACTGCCAGCAAAACAGCCCCAAAGAATGACACTACTGCCACCATACTTAACAGTTGGTACAGTCTTCTTGGGGTCTAATGTCTTACCTTTCCCCCTCCAAACATCCATCTGGTCATTGTGGCGAGACAACTCAGTTTTTGTTTTATTTGACCATAAGATTTTCGTACAGAAGGCTGTACCTTTGGCCATGTTATCAGTCACAAGCTTCAGTCGAGGTTGAAGGTGTTGATTCTAGAGTAGGTGATTTTTCTTGGATGGCAACCTCTCAACCCATGATGATGTAAAACTCACTTGACTATGGAGAGTGACACTGGTGTTCCAGCAGCTTCCAATGCATGGCAGACCTGTAACTTAGTGGTTCATGAGTTGCATCTGACCACCCAGACTACATTCTTCTCAGGTTTGGGTGACAGTTTGAGTCTTCTTTCAGAACTTGGCAAAGTGACTAAAACTCCATATGAGTACTTACGAACAGTTGTCTGAACTGATGATCTTGGGATCTAAGGTTGTTTAGAAATGATTCCAAGAGACATTCCTGATTTATGTTGGTGTTGGTGAAACCAATAAGTGATTCTCATGGTGAGTCAAATGAGACCTTTTTATGTTTGCACAGAGCTAATTAGCACCACTAATACCGCAGGGCTGTGTGCTCAGCCCATTCCTCTTCATGCTACTCACTCATGACTGCACAGCAGCTCAAACCAAATCATTAAATTTGCAGATGACATGACTGTGGTGGGCTTCATCAAAAACAATGACATTTCAACATACAGAGAGGAGGTGGGAAGAGTGGCAGACTGGTGCAAGTACAACAACCTGTCATTAAATGTGGACAAAACAAAAAAAAACAATCATCCAGCACTGTGCATCCACCTCTAACCATCAACGGTGTGTTGTCGAGAGGGTACAAAACACCAAGTTCCTGTGCATCCATATCACGGAGGACCTCTCTTGGTCCCTCAACTCCTCCTCTAAAGCCAAGAGGGCTTGTCAGTGGCTGCAATTTCTCCGAAGACTGAAAAGAGCGTGCCTCCCACAGAGATCCTCAAGACATTCTACACCAGCACCATCAAAAGCCTTCTCTCCAACTGCATCACTGTCTGGTATGGGAACTGCAAGGCTTCGGACCGGAACTACCTGCAGGGGATTATGAAAGCAGCTGAGAAGGTTATCGTTGTGCCCCTACCTCACTTGAAAGACATTTTCACGACCCGCTGCTACAACATAGCCAGAAACATAGTGAAGGAAAATTATCTTTCATTACATGGACTTTTTTCACTCTTACCATCTGGCAAACGGTATTGTAGCTTCCGTTCTTCCTCCAAGAGACTGTGTAACATCTTCGTTCCACAAGCCATCAGGCCTCTGAACACACTTTAAGTTTAGATCATAGTTCTTCCGAAATACCTCATATCTGCACTTTCATGTTTACTCTGTACAATACAGTAACCATGTGCAATAGTACCATGTGCAATATAATATAATAACCATGTGCAATACCAGTTACCAATGTATGCTGTAAAGCTGTTGATGACAATAAAGTAACCTTAAATCAAGTAGGTGCATGTAGAATTCTGACATTACATGTATAAATTTGACCCTATATTAAAGAAACCCAACAATAAATGAAATCTTGTGCATCAAAGCTGTAATTTATGTGTTGTATAATCATTCTGCCACAGAAAAAGAACAGCTGTAGAAATCATTGGAAACCCAAAGCCAATATGCCAAATACACATAATGGTCTTCTTCATATGTTAAGTGATGGCATCAAAGTAAATAAGAGCACTTTTCTGTGCCTTTGAAAAATGTAAGGTAACACTTTACAATAACTGCACCTTCATAATGCTTTTATATTGCATTCATAGTACGTTCATGCACCTTCATAATGTATTCATAAAACATCAGGTATGTATATTTGTTATTATTATATACTGTTTGTTATTAATGTATATTAAAGCTGTTGAGGGATGTTAGGATGTACTTGCATGCTGCTTATGAATGCATTATGAAGGTGCACTTAATGTAAAGTGTTACCAAATGTACAATAAATAACAAAAAACACACTTAAATCCAATTACTAGTTGTTATGCATGTCAATGATAAACCAAAGCACTTACAAATAAATTATAATAAACTGCTGCCTACTGTTTGTACAATAAGTGAGAAATCAACTGAGAGATCACTGCATCTTACAAGATAAAAATATGTGGATTACAGCTGGACATACTGTTGTAACAGCTTGAAAAAAGAGGCTCAAAAGGTAAAATGCAGTCTTTTTTACATGCAAAAAAACTAAGGTCTGGTAATCGTATTAAAAACTGAAATGTGCTGAATGAAACCCATACTAAACCATGTCAGTTTCTCCTTGGGGAGCACAACTTTAAAAAAATCACCAGAATACACAAATAGTGAATGCTACACCATCTGTTTTACTCATTTCCCAGTAGATCTGTTTTCAGCATCCGATAAAAGTAGGGTATGGCTTGCATACTGCTCTTCCTTTCAGAAGTTTATTAGTGACAGTGTGTCATTCTAGTCTAGCAATGCTGAGTACCATAGTCTAAATATGATCCCTGATGATGACCAGTCTTCCAGTCTTGAGATCTCAAGATGCATATGTGTGTATGTGTGTGTGTCATGTTTATTACATCGTGGATGTCCCCCACAATGTAATAAACACCAGTTACCATTTTTCAGGTCCCCACAAAGATTTGTGAATGCAATCAAAAACCTAAAAACGAGAATCGTGTTTTCTCAATCATGGAAATGCTTTTCCGCATAGAAATGAATGAAGTGTCCCCACAAAAATATAATCACAAATGTCTGTTTGTGTGCGTGTCAGTGTGTGTGAAAGACAGAGAGAGAGATGACAGTTACCAGACAGAACTGAAATGTATCTCTTTTTTCCACTAATGCCAAATTAGCATGCTTCTCTGTATTTGTTTTATTAATTTAGTGCTAAATACTGTGAGAACTGTTCACATTTCAGGTAAAACTGTAGAAACTTATTTAAACCAATAGAAATTGGGCAAAAAATGTATTTCCTACAATGCAAAACTTCTGTAAAGGGCCATTTTCGAGCATGTAACATTTACTGAGGCCAAATCCATAGTAAAACAATTAAGGCTTTAGTTCACTTTAACAATGCATTAATCTACTGTGAACTACATCAGTTTGTTAGGCAGATACAGGCTTATTACTTCTTACTATCTTGTTGCTACTTACAGTACTGTCTTGTTAGAGTATCTAGAGCGGTGGTCCTCAACCTTTTTTTGCACTGCGACTCAACTTTTACCATGCCAGCTCAACTGCAACCTTATATCAATTATAAGTTTAAATTAATGCTATGATAAAGCACGCAGTGAACTGTACAATTTATGTCTATTAATGCACATTGCACAAATTTCTTTCGATGTGCCAGTGAATATTAAATTAAGCATCTGCGGTTTGACTTCTTGGGTTGATTGAGTATTCACTAGTTTTGTGCTAAGCATTTGCATACCCAAGACCACAGATTCGGATTTTAGAATTCGGGTTGGGGGATCTGATTATAGATCAGCATAGGAGCTTTCTGGTTTTAAAATCCCTACATTTCCAACTCTGCTTCATGACCCATTCAGAACTTGCCGCGAACCAAACCTTAGTTGCGATCCATGGGTTGAGAATTGCTGACCGAGAGTATACTGCATGCTTGCTTTACTGTTTAAATATGGTTTCAAAAGTCAATGTCACTGTGATTTGTTTGGAACATCAAATATCAAGTGTCTTTAAGCATTCACAACTAAATGAAAAGGAACATGTTTGGACTAAAAGATTATAGAGAAATTAAGGAGAATTTTAAAAGTTTAGACAGAAAACCCTTATGTTTTTTTTTAAGCAGCAAAGCCATTTTGTGTAAAAATCTGCTTGTGTGTGTGTGTTTGAGTTAATGATTATATTTGTATTACATTGTGGGGACCAAATGTCCCCAAAATGTGATAAAAACCTGTTATTTCGTGAAATCTGTGAATGCAAGCAAAAAAAAAAGAAAATTAGCTTTTTTTGTATGGTTAAGGTTAGGGCTGGTTAGAGGTTAAAGGTGTCATGTTGGCATTAGAGTTTTTGTCAGAAATAAATGGAGAGTGCATATATATGTGCGTGTGTGTGTGTGTGTGTGTGTGTGTGTGTGTGTGTGTGCAAACATTATTGTCCAGGATGAGTCTAAATCCATCAAATACCCTATAGGTAATATAAATGACATTTAGCTGCGCTATCTGGGATACACATTGTTTTGGTACACATTCTTGTTTCATAAATGAATCCAAAATAACAAAGAAAAGGTTCTAGTGGAAATTTCTTAAAGTCAGTAACACTGGAAAATGCATAAGCATGACCAGAAAGGAATCTCTTTGGGCACGGAATTAACTGTAGATTTTACCACATCCCTCCAGAAACTGATTTAGAGTGCAGCCCAATGTACCTCCATGATCAGCTTCTGTTTCAAAAGTATTATGACACTATAAAATCCCAAAATAGCCATCTTTGGAGGACATTGTGGATTTTGAGAGGTCGCTTACCATGTTCGCTTAATCGGACAAACAATTTATACTAGGTGCTGAAATGAGAGTGCAGGAGCCTGGAGCTCTTTTGTCTCTCTGCACACTCTACCTCAGTCAACATCCGATCTAGTCACCCCCGCTGTGTTTTTGGCTTATTTGTCTCAACACACTGCTGGGGAGGGCACCCAGTCAGCAGCTTGAGGGGAATTTAATCTTCATGCCTATTTTATCTCTGCTTGCTCCTTTCAGGGTTGCCTTGTTGTAATGAGATGTGTTGGCTTTGCCGTGATAACAGCAATCCAGCACTCCTATATGCTTTTGGTTGTGCAATCCCATAATGCTTTGTGAATTGGCTGCAAGTTATTAAACAGATGCTATTAAGGTAGCACATTCATTAATGTATTTTTGGGACTGTGATTCTGCTGTTTAGCCGAAAGGTCATTATATGCACTGTTTTATTTATTATTTTTTTGTCCTGCAAAAATATACAATTTTGCCTGTTTTGCTGTAACCATTTTGCTTATTTTCCCTGTTTTGGTAATTGTTTAGAAAATGCATAGGAATGTGATGTATACAGTCAGTCCTGTTACATTGCATAATATCACACTGCAAATCTGTTTTAACATGATCAATATGATAGCATACAATTCCAATAAAAAAGTGAATTCTCATTTGTATTTGCACAATTTTTGGTTAGAGAGAAAAGCACTACACAATCTATAACGCAATAACAGCTGTCCAAATGAGCAATATTGATGTCCAATTCCTGAATGAATCTTAAAGAACTGAATGTTTTGTACATCCATGCATTGTTTTAGTGTTAAATTATAAAAATCTAAAATTATTTGACAAATTATCATATAAAACACAGTAATGTTTTAAATTCACTTACACTGGCATTTTTTGTGCACTCTTTTAAATGTTTGGATTTGGATGTTCACACATTATGTCTAGTTAACATTCTTGTGCTTTTAGGGAACATTTGAGGTAAACTTCTTAAAACCCCTTAATTTCTTGTTCTGGCCAGGCCACTCATTATTACCATGTCATGACCACCTATCTGACCAGGATATTGCTTTAAATAGCACTCACTGCAGGAAGTAGTCTTTCTAGGTTTGAGAGGTATTATTAAACTTGTTTACAATAATTTATTCTGAAAAAACAATGTCCACCCATATTTGATGGCAAGTGAGGTTTTAGTGCAACACCTCCGGGCAACATAATTTAACCACACATGATCCCCACCTTCGTATGCATCACTCTTTATCCAACACTGTCTTTGTGATGACCTAAGTCATTACAATATCTTAAATTTTACGTCTGAAAAAAATCACACATGTATATTGAGTGACTGTTAATTTCAACTGCCATTTAACTTGAAACGCTACATTAAATCACTTAGTAAACATTACTGATTTCTGGAAATTTTTACTGGTAATATATTTCAAATTCCTTGTAACAAACAACGCAAATGACTTTGGTTTTATCAATGGCTCCACTAGCATCTCTTTTGTACTTAAAATGGCCCTTTAGCCAGCCATGCATTTCTTCGTCTTTTTCGTTTTGCATCGTTAGTTTTGTTACTAGCTTGCTGCAGTTCTACAAAGTGTAACGTTACATGTCTATAGGGGGGCAGGGTGCGTTAATTGAGTCAAAAATATTGACGCATTATCTTTTTCTGTGATTAATTAATCTAATTAACGCGTTAAATTCCCAGCCCTAATATATATATATATATATATATATATCATACTTTTCATTCAATATCATCTTAGCGTTTAGCATACGAACAACAGTTCCTCAAAGTATAAATTAAACAGACATTCTGTGTAAAGATAGAAATTGTTCATCATATAAACGCCAAGGATAATTAAAAAAAAAACTTAGGCAGTTTTCAGCGTTCACTCGACCTATTCAGCAACGGCAATTCCATTAGCTTTCATTTTATGTATATCAGGTTTCATTGTATACATTGTATATATATATATATATATATATTACATTTTGTTACATATTTCCTGTGTGTTTGTGTAGGCATCACAACTACAAAAAGGAGACAAGACAAGAATGTTTTGAATGAGGCAGATCTTTTATTACAGTCCTTAAAAGGACCGAGCACACAAGAATAATCAGCACTCCAAGACACTGCCCAGCATGCTAGCCATACCGACCACTCCACACATGGTGGGTACACACACACTATTGGCAACAAGTAACATTAACACTACAGATGACATTACATGCATCACAATATCACCACAACACATACTAATTACATTATTCACAGGGTTGGCATCAGTCTAACATGCTGTTTGCTTCAGGGTACCTCCTGCGCTACACTGCCCCCCTCCATTTAGCATAAAACTTACAAATGATGTAGCATTAAGAAGGCTTCAGGAAACTCACCCCTGGCCTGCTCTGTTTTGCTCTCCTGTTCCCTGGATCTGGTGGCCGTGTGCATCCACTGCAAATTGGCCAGCTGCTCCTGCAGCTTTTCCAGGGTGTGCCACCCCTTCTCCATGTCCTTCCATACTTTTCCCTCATCCTCATTCAGCTTTCGGTGCTCCTGGGTCTGCTGAGTCTCCACCTGCCACACTCCTCCTTGTGGTTAAGTAGTGGCGCTTCCACTGCCTTAGCCCGCCTCCTCTGGCTGTCACGCTCTTGCTCCTAGCTGGCCAGATGACCCTGCAGCTTCTCCAACTTGTGCTGCTTCTGCTCTATGAACTCACGTAGCTGCTCCCAGTCCTGCTGCTCGTCCAGCTCACAATACTCTTGAGCCAGCTGGGCCTCCAAGCTGTGGCATGCCTCCTTGTGGCTCAGCAGGGCAGCATCACCTTATTGCCTCAGTCAGTTGCGCTCACAACTGGGGTCATGCTGTGGCTCCTCAACAAGTCCTGGCTTATTGAGGATGCATTGCAAAGGTCCGGGACACTTTGGAAGGACGGCTGGTCTACTGGCGGGTCTGGTGCAGGCCTCTGGGCAAAAGCACTGTGCAGGCAGTCCCGACCACTCAAACATCTCATTGTGTGTAGACACACACATACGCTATTTGTAACTATTAACATTAACATATATGCATTACATATAACACAATGACACCGCAATACTTGACAAATATAGGGAACTATTTACATTATTTACAAGGCTGGCACTGGTCCAACAGGCTGTGCAGCCCAACAGATACCTCCAGTGCTACAGAATTACTATTACTTTTTATTTATCATGCATATAATTACATTATTGGCCAGGAAGTAGGAAGTAGAACGATAAGACATGCATTAATAAAACAGTAAATTCAAATCTGGAATACTGCTGAATTATACCAAACTATGTTCATACAGTATGCCATTTTATGATGGCTAAAGGTTTTCTATTTGGACAGGTGACGCCAAACTGATGTTCTGTACTTTATATGTAAATGCATAAAAAAAAATACTGCATATGTTGTTTTTTTTCTTAACCACTTGAAGGCCACTGTTCTGTGTGCTACATTTATGTATTTCATATAAATCTTCAAATGTTTATTGTACTAGCCTAAGGAAGATGTCAGTATTTTTTAAGTTGTGTAGCCTATGGCATTATATAATGTCCAGAAATAACAGAAATGCAACAATAACAATTGTAGTTGCCCTTCCCAAGTGCCATGAATTTCACTCTAAAACAAGCAGGCAATTCATCACATTCAGTCAAGTTCCTCTGGTGGAAGCTGTTGACAGGAGCTATTAAGCATTAATCCTCCAAGCAGAAGAAGGTCTAACCACTGACACACTGTGTCTCTAGGCATACAGACAATCAAATGGGTCGACATGTAAATCCCACACAGCTAGCTATTTATAATGTGTCTACTGTGTTAATACGTTATTTTCTAGTGTCATTCTTGCATGACCCTACATAGTATCATGTCAAACAATAACTATCTCTGTTGTTTACTAAGCCTAGGAAAGTTGAAAGACTGGCTTGCAGTATCAACCTTTGTATGTTGAGCATTGCAATATAGGCAGATGCTCCATTAAATGATGCATTGAAATTAAATGATACATTTGCATTACCAAGAAAGACTTAAAATGTAGGTTTGGACTGTTCATGAAGAATGACAAATGCTTAAATATACTAAAAGTCTAATCCTAATTTTTCCCAACTAATAAAATTTGCATACCAATAATTGAATATCCAGTATATACAACCAATGTGTTGGATTGCATATGTTTCTCTCTACAGTGTATGGAAGGCATATATGCACTTTAAACTGTTACATTGCACTCCAAAAAGTCTAAAGCTGTGACATTTTTTTTTCTGGTTTCATCTAATATCATCACTGGTATTTACAGAGAATGGAGGCAGATTGTACAGTCAATATTCAAGCAGTCATGTGTTTCTGATTATGAGTGTGATAGTCAATGACACCAACACAATATGTGTTTCTGCAGGACTGCATCTGTTCATGGTTAATTGCCTTTACTTTCTCAGGAAGTATTATTTCTACAGACACTGCATTATCAATAATTCAAATAATGTCATTGTAGTATTCCAACGCAAATACTTCATATAATAATCAGGTAAAATTGTATTTTCTTTTTACATAATTTTGTTTTCCTGCATCATCTTCATTACAAAGCTGGACCTCATGTTACTACCCACATACTAAATGATACTGGTTATTCACTGTGCAGCTGTTCATGAGTAGAAGCACAACACATAGTATAAGGGGAAATTGCTGTTTCCCATTTACTGTGAATGAGTTTTATTTGCAATGTTTATTTCTGACAAGTGAGGAAATTCTCCAGAGCACATTGATTTTTTTTTTTAAATTTAATGTTGAAATGGAAGGTATCCGCACCACCACTGGGAATCAGCTGAAGGAAGTTTAGGCAAAAACTTATTTTGTTGTGTTTGCAAACAACAGTACTAATCTGTACAACAAAAAACAAAAAAAAAACTTGTAAATGTATACAGAAATTTCTCCAGATAAACATGAACAAGTGTTAATTTAGCGTTTTATTGTACTTGGCACTTTATTGTTTCAACTATAAGTTAATTAGATCAACTAAAAGTTTAAATACGCTATATTAATATACTGGGCTGGGAGTAAAGGATGGGGTGATGGTGAGTTAGGTAATTATGGGGCCAGCTCAGTGTTGTGTTTGCAAGATGTTTGCCCTTCTGGATGCTTGCGTCCAGTCGGACTTCGTCTGCGAGCAATGTAAGTTAGTGGACTCACTCATGGTCCAGGTTCGTAACCTTGAGGAGCAACTAGGTCACACCCAGCATAACAATGAGTTAAAGGAGAGAGTCAAGATGCCTTTTAGGGAGACTGTGCACGTCACAAGCAGGGAGGGGGGAGAATGATGAACAGGTAGGTCGAGAGAGCTAGGTGAACGTAGGTCGTAGACATAGAAAGGGTGTACACAATTCACAAAGGCGGCATCACCTGAAGTGATGGTGTCTAACCGCTTTCATGTGCTTCCAGCTTTAGAGTTATTTTAATATGCCTGCTTGTTCATTTTACTAGAAGAATCTGTGGAAACTGATTGCCTTAAATTTCTCAAGCAAGGTGTACTCAAAGTTCTAAGTATACAGCTAAGAATGTACTGGTGATCTAAGAATAAAAAGACACAGATTTGGCACAACACTAGAATGTTTATTTGCTCTATAAAGATACTAAAGATTCTACAAGATTCATTTCAGACATTACTTAAGGCATACCTGTCAACATGGGCTGCCAAAAACATTTTTGACCAAAAAAAAAAAACACATACTGCACTTAAAATAAAGGAAAATCTCTCTTTTTTTAACATCTTTACAAAGTGGTCAAAAGCAGAGCTTGCAAACACTGAACAGTCTGTAAATTTAGTAAAGTTTTCCTATACAGTTCTCTTCAAAATTGTCTTCTAATAAAACTCTTAAAACTAACTTTAACATTAAGTAAACTTGACTTTTTTAAAAAACATCCTTTTAAATATGAATATTTTTCCTTTTCAACAACTAGAAAACACAGTCAGTGTAGTACTGAACAATTTGCTTTAGAATTCTCTTAAAGACAGTTTTATTCACTCAAACTCAACTTAGTAATGAACCAGGAATTAACCATAGAAAAAAAAAATTCACATCATGGCAATGACCTATTACTGCATCTAGCGATTTTTTAGTCATTGGATTTTAGGTTTGAGTGACTTATGGCCAAGAGACAAAATCATTATCTGTATGAAATCAAATGTGCTCTTCAGAGCTGCAGGATACTCTAAGTTTAGAGCATAAATCAGTCCAAAGAGCAGACACATTGCTTGTGGAAGATTTTCCATGTTATCCACAACCACGGAACTTCCAAAATGATAGCTGCTGTTGTGGCAATAAGATGCAGGGAGTAGGGTAGTGTTGCGGTTGCAGAGTGCTCGGGAATCACCGTCAGAATTCCAATTGTAATGTCGGACAGGTCTTCATTGACGTCACAGTCCTAAAAACAGGGCAAATAGCAATAATGAGGTCAAAGTAAGCCACAAAACATCTTTAAGAGCAAATATGCATATTAAAATGTGAAACTAAATTAATAACATCATAATATGTTTAAATATACAGGCCTTTTCAATCAGGACACATCAGTGGATGCAGGAAAGAATACAGACATTCAAACCACTGAATGAAAAGACAATAAATCAAACTGAAGGCCAGCTATATAAATTAATTAATAATTATTCTAAAACCAATAATTTGATGTTCAAAAAAATATCAAAATACATAATTATGGAGAAGAATTGATATTTTTTTTAATCACCTATAAATATAAATATCCATTTTTCCTTCTTTCAATCTAATCTCCTTGCTGTTCTTTATATTTATTTTACTGCACTTTCTTACCTTTTTTACTTACTATCTCTTGAATCTGTCCTTTATTCTTCCTACCTGTCTAAATTTCCAACCTCCTGTCTATTGTCCTTCTTACTATTGTTTTTCACTTCCTTTCTTTATGTAATATAAAATGTGTCTTCTTACCGTCTTTTTTCTTAATTTATCTTAACTTTCTTTTCTCTACCCCATGGGCAGACAAATTCGGTCCCAGGTTATTTTTTTTTTTTTCGGTCCTTGCCTACCCCTTTCTTTGTTTCAGTTTCCTGACTGTTCAGATCTCAAAACTGTTTAAAGTGCAATTTGAACGTTAAATAAGAATCACATCACAGACAAAACTACTTACAAAACAGGTCTTGTAAAAATCTGCGGGGTCCTCCCCGAGAAGGAATGGTAGTCCATGAAAAACGGTGGTTCGTCTCATGTTGATGTTGGATTTATGCAAAGATATGATAAAAAATTACTACTTAATAGAGCTCATGACACTAACACAAAACAGAGCAAAGAACAACGAAACAGTTGTTTTAATATAAAAAAAATAGTGATGTGTCTGAGGAGCTTACATCATTTTCAGTCTGGTGCAGAATCTTCTTACTGTAAGTTTGGCGCCAATGTCTCGACCATTAGTCCTGAAGATATCGATGAAACGTTGAGTGAATTTGTCCAGTTCTTGAAAGAATTCTGATTCCAAGTTTTTGCCAGATATGCGACTAAACTCTGTAAGAATCTAAAATTTTTTTTTTTGTGACAAACTGATATTAAACAATCACTTTTCACTGATATGTGCAAGTATGAATTAAATATCAATCTAAAAAGTGGTTAAAGGGATAATTTATCCAAAAATCATAATTTACTTGCCCTCAGTTCCAAAACTGTATAAATGTCTTAGTTCTGCTGAACACAAAAGATGATGTTTGCCAGTAGGCAAACGATACCTCCAAACATCCAGCTCGACGCAGTTTTGAGCGGTAGTTACCCATTTTCCATCTGAGGCTATACCACAAGGGAGACAATCTTCAGTGTGGGCTTATCTGGCAAGTCAGCAATGTTGGTAAAATTCACAAGAGAACTGTTGAAGTCTGGATCTTCAAACTGAAGTGTGAACGTGTACTGAAGTCCCAGCTTTTCTTCAAGTTGCTCCATCAGGGAGTCAACTGTCTGTAGTTTCACAAACTATAACTCGGAGTACAGTCTATGTCTCCATATTTGTTCTCTCTACAAAGGTTAAAGAATCGAGTTTTCGTAAATTAAAGTGAATTTCAACAGAACAAAAAATTGTCTAATTACATCATTCTAAATCAATCCTTTGAAAAAATAATTTGAAAAGTTTGACATATCCTTTTTTAAATGTACTTTAAAAAGTACACAAAATCATTAATAATTTCATGTCACTTGTGCCATATAGTCCAAGCATTTAAGGCAAATAAATGGGTTTGTTGAGAAATCAACTTCAGTATATAATCCCTTTCACTGGAACAACCCTTCACACAATAGAATTTAACTGCTGTTCTTTTAGGAGCATGCAGGATGTGACAATAAAAAAAAAAGAATTACATTTCAGTTTGTTTCTCAAGAAACCCATTGATATACTATTCGAACAATTGTAGTTCAATGAAATTATATGATGCTTTTGTGTCCTCCTGAAGCTTGAGAAGCAATGTCTGTTTTCCACGACTTTTCTCCCTAATGTAGTATTTAGTCGTTTCCAATCCTGAAACTTTAAACCTGAACTATCATTCATTCAGCATATGATATAATGTTTGAGTGTAGCATAGGTCCTGCCCCGAGTTTATAGGCTGGCAAAGGAAATGAGTTATTCAGATCTGAGTTTGGTGACTGACAGTGACAGCACATGACTGCAAAGTTAAAAAGAATGCTGGTGCTCAATGTACCAACATGTCATTTTGAAAATCTGTCTGAAATCAGGCAGACCTGAACAATTACCAACAGATATGACCATATCTGGATTATACTTGATACCATCAATGCTTACAGATGATGCTGTGAGGACAGTGTTCTGAACTGCATATGTTTTTCTCAGGAATTCCTGAATGTTCTCAGGGAAAGTTGAAATCAAAGTACCAGTCACCTTCTCTGTCTCTATGGATGGCTTAAGAAAGGAGGGGGAGTCAATGTAGTAAGACTTTCAAGAGTTACAAGGTCCCGAACATGTGGGCGCAAGATTTCTGTGTAACCATGCTGTTTAATCGCACTAGCTCTGCATAAAATTGCTAGCTGAATTGAATGAAGTGATGAACAATCTTTTGAGGGAAGGTTGGCTAGAACCTATTAGAGAGCAAACATTTTGTGTTTTTTTCGAGAAGTGCCAAGGGGATTGGCCAGCTCAAATTCATCAACATAAAGACTCAGGACAATTCTGAAGGTCTCAGTGTTGAAAAAGTTATTTTCTTGATAGTGAGTGCCATCTCTGTAAGTCTTAAATTCATTAACTGATCGAGCATTGCAAAGAACCCTATTTAGAATGTCAGCCCGGTTTAGCATTTTCTGCAACATTTGTAGAACTGGCACATAAGAGACTGACTGTGAATCAAGCTTATATTCAACTGGCATGATGATCAGAAATTCACTCTGAAAATGATGCTCTTCCGCTTATTGTGGAAAGAGGCTCACCATCTCTGGTCATCGTCAAAATTGGGTTACTGTCTTTTACTGCATTCACTTTTTTTCCTCACTAATGAATCATAGCCATTCAGTCCATGTTCAAGGAGAATTTTCTGAACAGCATGGTAGACAAGGGGCTCTGAAAGAAGTAAAATTTGATTTATTTGTTGAATTATTTCCTGCGCAGCCGAATCTGAAACATGCAAAATCGCTTGCATTTTGAGAAAGAGTGAAGCTAAATTATGCCTCAACTGATGATACAATTCATCAACTATGCTTTCTACATTTATGGGAATTAAATGTAGAGTAGACATTGCTCTCAAAATTGCAATTGTTGTATGAATACTGCACAGTTTCATGATTTTTAAGATGCCGCCGCAAATGAGAAAAAAAAATAGAGTGTGCAGGGCTCCTCAAAACTGCAAAGTGGGCAGTGAAATATCAAAGGGATGTTATCACATGGACTGGATTGGCCGCCATGTGCCTGATATGAATGATTTGTGCATTAAATGATTTGAATGAGCACAGACAATCTGTGTACAGACATGGAATTGGAGTACTTCTAGTATAGCTTCCATGTTTTAATCTGTAGTGTTTCAACAGCTGAGCCCTCTTTTCACACGAAAACAAGCAGAACTTACACTTCCACTGCATGAATTTAACCCCCCCAAAATAAGTATACACTAAATAAAAAACACAAAATATGTTACTTGCTTGTTAATTAAGATATCCTCATTCAGGCATCATGTTGTTCATTTCCATGTGAACGACACATGCGGATCGAAGGTTCTAGAAAGAATGTTAATGAAGGCCGCACGGGTTTTTACACATCATTAATGATAAACCTGCATGAACTGACAACCAATTAAAATAGGTTACAAGCTGTGAATAAAACCAGTGTTCAGTAAAAATCGATTTTTGCAACGTAGCTAGTAAGCCATTGGTCGCATTCCACATAAAACTACTTCATGTGCCCTTTTATGTATTTTCCTCTTTCCTCACAACTAGCAAATGAAAATTATATTTAAGTTTTTAATGAGCAATTCAATGACACTGGGGTTTATAAACAGCTCATCATGAGCATACTTACTTCTTGTGCCACCACATCCCGAAACCGTGCTGTTCAGCCTGTTCAAGTTCTTCTTCGTCAACGTCGTTTCCAAACGCCTGTGTTCCTTCGTATTGCGCATGCGCGAGACGAAAGCACGTTTAAGAAATTAGGAGTTAGAAGAGTTGGTTCGCGCTATCCTGATATTTAACCAAAGGCCAGTAAATATATCAAGCTCTGTTCATACAAATATGTTAGATTGAGAAGCAGCAGCAGCTGTCTTGGCAATAAACTTAAATCTTACTGCTTTCCCAGTTATTTTAAAACGCAAATAGGGAAAAGACCCAGAACCTATGAACAAATGAATACATAAATAAATAAATACGTACGCATGGTAAAAGGAACATAAATATTTGTGTCTCTACTCCTTTTACACATGCATAAACACGTGCCTATGGTAAAAAAAAAAAAGCATAAAGATTTGTGTGTGCAAATGGAGACTTGGCTGAAATAAATAAATTTTAAAACATAAGCTGGATAATTGGAAAATATACATATGTGTAATATGTGGAATGAAAGCTGATACTGTATATATATATATACAATGAAACCCGATATATATGGAATGAATGTCGATATATACAACGAAGCCTGATATATATGGAATGAAAGCTAATGGAATCACCGTTGGCGAACAGATCGAGTGAACGTTGAAAACTGCCTTTTTTTTAATTATCCTTGGTGTTTATATGATGAACAATTTCTATCTTTACACAGAATGTCTGTAAATTTATATTTTGAAGATTTGTTGTTCGTACACTGAACGCTAAGATGATATTGAATGAAAAGTATGATATACAATGAACGTGAAATTACAGATAGGCGCTGCTTTGGTCAACTTCGTTGGGTCTTCCACTACAAGGCACGCAATGCGGGGGGCGTGTCACTGGGATGCCAGAAGTCTGAACCTACATGGCAAAAAGAGTGCGAGCTCTAGTGCAGTGTCTTTTAAACAATGAAGGTTTCATAGAAACTGTTGCAAATACATGCAGCAACAGCACTGTCATGCCCCGATCGTCCGTTCCTTCCGTGTGCAAGCCCTAATTTCCCCGACTCCCTGGACTTCTGATCCTCTGTTCCCACTCCATCCCCGGTCTCGACACGACGGATCACCTGCAGGCCCTGATGCACAGTCATCATTTGACAGAGTGCATGATGAAGTACGCTCAATTTTTAATAGAGGTGCGCAAACAAGAGGGTCAGATTATCTGAGGCC
>JAODKF010000001.1:38524409-38543107 GCA_026779585.1 Mormyrus proboscirostris | reverse complement strand
GGGTTTCCCTCCTGAGACTGCTGCCCCCGCGACCCGACCTCGGATAAGCGGGAGATAATGGATGGATGGATGGATGAATGCTTCCTTCTCAGTGAATCAGCAACACAAATCTCCCAGGCATCCCTTTCAAATTGAATCCCTCTGGCTTTAGGTATCTTTGGATTAATGTAACCAAAAGACCTCTCTTTACTCTGCTAATTTCTCCCCTTTGTAGCCTGAAATTCATATTAGGGCTAGACTATTTCTTTCTTTAATTGGTAGAAACAACGGTGTCACAATGAATATTCTCCTGAAATTTCTCTTTCTGTTCCAATGTCTCCCTTTATTTTTGCCAAAATGTTTTTTCAAGACAATAGATCAAACCATTTCCAGTTTCTTGTGGGTTGGCAGGGTATCCAGAATCTGCAAATCTGTTTTACAGAGATGCAAATTTAATAGTAGACTTTCTCTGCCAAATTTTCAATTATATTATTGGGCAGCACATATTCATAAAATTTCATTCTGGATCAAGTCTGCCGATTTGCTATAGTGTAAATTAGAGGCACATTCCTGCACTACCTAATCTTTGATGGCACTCCTTGCTTCTTCTCTTCCAACCAACCTCTCTGGCTTTACAAATAACCTGGTCGTACGCTCCACTCTCAAAATCTGGTATCAGTTCAGGAACCATTTTAAATTTACTTCACCATCTACTTTAGCTCCTTTACTGAGGGATGATATATTTCAACCCTCATTCACAGATGCCACTTTTGTCATGTGGCATGATAAAGGTCTGAGATCTTTTAAAGATTTTTACACATTTCCTGTAGTTCTTGACCAGGTTTGCACACACTGCAGCAGGGATTTTGGCCCACTCCTCCATACAGATCTCCTCCAGATCTTTCAGGTTTCGGGGCTGTCGCTGGGCAACATGGAGTTATAGCTCCTTCCATAGATTTTCTATTGGGTTCAGGTCTGGAGACTGGCTAGGCCACTCCAGGACCTTGAAATGTTTCCACTCCCATGCTTCAGGTTTCGGATGGTGTTCTTGGGATTGTACTAATCCTTTTTCTTCCTCAAAACACAGTGAGGCGAGTGGAGTTTATACCAGAAAGTTCTATTTTGGTCTCATCTGACCACATGACCTTCTCCCATGCCTCCTCTGGATCATCCAGACGGTCTTTGGCAAACTTCAGACTGGCCTGGACATGTGCTGGCTTGAGCAAGGGGACCTTGCGCGCTGCAGGATTTTAATCCATGACAGCATAGTGTGTTACTAATGGTAACCTTTGAGACTGTGGTCCCAACTCTCTTCAGGTTATTGACCAGGTCCTCCTGTGTAGTTCTGGGCTGATTCTTCACCTTTCTCATGATCATTGACACTCCATGAGGCAAGATCTTGCATGGAGCCCCAGTCTGAGGGAGATTGACAGTCATCTTGAGTTTCTTCCATTTTCTAATAATTGCGCCAACAGTCATTGCCTTCTCACTAAGCTGTTTGCCTATTGTCCTGTAGCCCATCCCAGCCTTGTACAGGTCTACAGTTTTGTCCCTGGTGTCCTTAGACAGCTCATTGGTCTTGCCCATAGTGGAAAGGTTGGCATTTGATTGATTGAGTGTGTGGACAGGTGTCTTTTATACAGGTAACGAGTTCAAACAGGTGCAATTAATACAGGTAATAAGTGGAGGATAGGAGGGCTTCTTAAAGACAAACTAACAGGTCTTTGAGAGCCAGAATGCTTTCTGGTTAGTAGGTGATCAAATACTTATTTCATGCAATAAAATGCAAATTAATTATTTAAAAATTATACAATGTGATTTTTGTTTTTTTTTTTAGGTTCTATCTCTCACAGCTGAGTTGTACCAACGCTGAAAATTACTGATCTCTCCATTCTTTATAAGTGGCAAAACCTGATAAATCGGCAGTGTATCAAATACTTATTTTCTCCACTTTATAAAACATATGATAATTTTTCGACTTCTAATCATAACCACTGAAACTCAACCTTTGTGAAAATTTCAACTTAAAGGTTTATTGGTTTTTTGCATGATAAACTGAATTATATGTCTGAATGCAAAATTACAACATGTTGGTAAGAATGTATGTTCAATAACTTAGATAATTGTTGTCTTAGTCCAAACCTAAAATGTCAGAAATCCCGGTTAAAAATTAAATCCTACTCTGGGACTACTTGATCATTTTTACTTAATTTGTTCCAAGTGAGGCATAATTCAACATATAGTTTGTATATTTCAGACATCATTCAGCATTCCGTGTTGAGAGGTATTCTATCTCATGGTTTGCACCCTGATGGCATTCCACACGTATGCCCTCAGAAGCTTGTCAGTGGGACAGCGCTAAGCACTAAGTCCTCAAAACCTTGTTAATCTCCATATGCATTTGCAGATCTGCCATGGCAAAAGTGTACCAAAAATCATGTGTAAAAAGACAACCAATTGAAAGGTCTGCCTGATGTTGTGACTGATGACTGTATTTACAGTTCTTGGAGCAAAATACTTGACTTTTTAGCTATCAATACCTATGCACGCATTTGCAGATTTACCTACACACGTACAAATCTCAGTACACGTTTAGAGATTCTTTTACAGGTTTACGAATCTGATTATGCACACAGACTCTGAATTACATTTACGGATTCCTGTAGAGATCTTCAAATCTCAGTACGCATTTGCAAATTCTTTTGCACATTAACAAATCTGATTAAGCATAGATTGAGACACAGTCACACAACTCTCCATACACATTTGCAAATAATTTTGCTACAATATTAGCCCCATAGTTACCAGATACCAGTGCTGCAGCATTCAATGAATATTTCTCATCCAACCAGGAAATGGGAACATAATTGTGAGAGTGATGGAGCCCATTTAGATGTACAATGTGAAGCTTTGATTGCATTACTGAAGGCAGTAGTGAACTTTTTTAAAATTATAGTTTCTCTTCTAGTAAGAAGGTCCCATTGACACAGCAGTTACAGCAACGGCAGAAAATGGGTGCAAATTTAGTTTGGACTGCAATTGGTCTGAGTCATCTTGGTCAGTGAGGTTGCAAGGATAAGCAACTGGACTAGTGCCCAGCATAATTATTATCTGCTGCCAAGTAAACACTGTCACTGACCATTCATCTGCCCTTTCTGAAACTCCAATTCAGCCTTCCATTCCTGGCAGACTTGGTTAAGAAGAACTGAACTATTCTTGCCCCTGATACATTTTTCTGATCTATTCTTGCCCCTGATAGATTTTGCTGAAATTCACTGTTTCAGTTTTTTCTAGAACCGCAGCAATGATTACTTGCTAACATTTTTTCAACCAATAAAGTCACTCATATAGAAAATGTCAATGTTTCTTTAATAGTTGAGTTATTACACTTGCAAAATCAGACCTACAAAAACACAATTGTAAGTGACCACCAAAACCATGCAAAAACCCTGCTTTTAGAAATCTCCCACCTTAAAGCTTGTCTTTTCTCACAGTAATGCCTCTGCTTTTATGAGGACATCTGAGAGAGTTGAGTGATTACTTACCCAGACTGAAGTGTACAGGCCAAATGTAGCTGTCCATTGTTATGAACTCTCACTTGATATGGTGGTTTCTTTCACATTCAAAGGTCAGCCTGTTGCCTTCAAAACCTCCTGCAAAACATAAATGTCATATAATTTTCAATATTTGTTTAACATCTTGTTTACATGTTGCTAAAATTAAATGCTGGCATTAATTCCCAGACAACAAGCTGGAAATAAGCATTAAAATTCAGCATTGCTTGTCATTTTTTTTTTGCTAAATGGGCCACTTATTTACTAATCAAAATTCAGAAGTTTGTTTGATAGACAAAATAGTGAGGCTGATACCCCAGAGACTTATAAGCCATATGGCAGTATGCTGCTGCTGATACTTAGCGGCAGATCTTGTTTGTACGAAGATCTAAAAATGTCAAATATACAGTAAGAACACATTATTCATTCATAGTACATTGTATTTGCTTGCCTTGGAGACTTAATGAAGACTTGGTGGTTTGTTTCAATACATACTAGAGATTATTGTATTCAAGTAAAGTATACAGTCAACTTTCTATGCATCACTTGTGTTGTTTGTTAAAGCCTATTTGTCTTAAATTTCAGGAGAAGTCAGTAGGTGTCATGTCCGGCTCGTCCAATCCTCATGTGTGCCACGCCCACCTCGTTACCTCGTGTTAATTCCTGATTGTTTTCACCTGTTACCTGTTAAGTTCAGCCTGTCCTGTGTATTTAGTCCGCATCTGAGTTCATATCCCCAGGTCTGTCATTGACGTGAGTTTGCCATGTGTGCCCGTCATCCTGTCTTCGCTCCAAATAAAACACCGTATCGACCGCTTTTACGGCTTTTGCCCGCTTCTCTGCTCGCCCTGCCGACCGGTCATCACAGAAGGTTACTGATGCCGTGCCTTTAAACCGAAAGTCCTCTGCTGTGGGCAAGTACTAAATATTAAATATAGTGCTTTACTTAGATAAAAATAAATAATAATTCACAATTTCGATTACAACACTTACTTGGGAAATCTACTGTAGGTGAATTCATTCAATACATGCAATGAAGTGTCCCTTCATGAGATGGACATGTGACTGTTACGTTTTATATTTTATCCAGCCAGCCCATCTGCAGCCTCAACAGTTATCCAACCTGACTCTGTTTACGTCCCAAAAATCTGCCTGAGCCAGGGACATAACAGTGACCCTGAAATCAGAAGCTGGCATGATATTTCTCAGTAAAAGCAGCACATTTTTTTCTTTTTCACACAGCCTTGTTTCTCAGCAAAATCATATACTGTATTCAATTTTGCACTTAAAAGTAATCACACTAGAACAAGTGTGATTACTTTTAACAGAACTGTGTTGACTGGCAGGTGGGCTCTGATCCGTTACCCCAACATGAAGGCAAACATGTTACCTTTCAGTTTAAACTTGCGTTACTGCTCATGGCTGAGATGCTGAATGAACGTAGACAGCTAATAACTGCAAAAAGAGTTTTGGAGCACCACCAAAGAAAGGAAGCTCAAAACAGGGTAATGAATCAGCTTCAGTATTTCAGTGATTCCACAAGAAACACATTATTCACTGTAATGTAATATAAGCATACTTTAACTAAGTATTATTTAATGAAATTTTTATCCTTCAGACAACTTGCGTAAATGAACATGTTAGACCAAAACTAGGACAGAATGGCTTCAACCAATTGCAGGGCACACTCACACACCGTTTACTCATATAGTTGAATAAGCTGATGATTTATTTATTTACTTTACCTTTTTTTTTATCTCTCTAGTAATTTTAATGTCTTAATGCGTTTCTAAATCTGAAACACATAACTGATAAACAATTAAGGCCGTAAAAGCAATTAAGGCAGTAAAACAGCTTGGAGACTGGAAGATCGGTGTGAATGAGACATAGTCATTTTACAATTCAGTGGACCTTAAACAAAGCTAATACCAAATCTGCTCAATACATGCAGTAGAATTTTAGAATGAATTCAGTTACCACCTTGTGTCCAGCTGTCAGGAGCCTTCTCTGGCATCATAGGGGACCTTTCACGAGGCACACAAAAATCTATTCTATCTGTCTCGGTCACAGAGAATATTTTAATAAATTGTCCTTGCAATGCTGTGTACACCTGTACAGTGGGTCTTTCTGCCTTGAGCAGACATTTTCATATCATAGCAAGGCAATACTGCCAGTAAAATGAGATCTGAATGAAGCAGTTAACTAAAGAGTCAATTCTCACATCAGGCACAGAATTTAAAAAAGACAATCCTCCAACAAAAACAAAATGTTACAATGAAATAGTGTTTGAATTTTATACAGAGCAATTGAGATTCTCTTATTAGGTGAATTAAAATGATGTAATTTGCAGCTCCTATTTAATTGCTAAGATTATACAATTCCTTGGTGAGACCTCACCTAGATTTTTGTGTGCTGGTTTGGTCACCATATCTTAAAAAGGACATTGCGGCCTTAGAAAAGGTGCAGTGTAGGGCCACAAGAATGATTCCTGGTCTTAGAGGAATGTCATATGAGGAAAGGTTTGTTGAGCTAAATCTGTTCAGCCTCAAGCAAAGGAGACTGAGGGGGGACATGATCCAGGTCTATAAGCTTCTAACAAAGTTAAGTTCTCCCCAAGCGAGCTTGATGGGCCGAATGGCCTCCTCTTGTTTGTATAGTTCTTCTGTTCTTATATCCCAAGATTAATTGTGCAGAGTTAAAGTGGATGTGTCCCAGTCGGGCAACAGAAGCAGTGGTGTGTGACTCAAGGGTATGGGCGGGAACAATTAGATCTCAAATATCAAATGATCTGTAGGTCAAACCTCCCCTTTTGACAACTCTTTCTATTCAATCTTCAAAGAATGCAGCCTACACTGGCTATGGCTTCGTAGACTGCCAGTGTCCGCTATTTATTACATTGAAATCCTCACAAAGACAAGATGAAAGCCATCATGTAAAATACGTGTGGCAGTGTAGCATCTAAACAGATGTTATTCATAATTTACGTGTGGCAGCAGAGTGAGTTTGGAGGGGTTTACCCTCAATTTTGCCAACACATATGGCAACATGGATGATTGAAGTTACCGCGTTAGTGCAGTGCTCAGTGCAGTTACATTTCAGTGCCACATGTGACATTACACCTTGATTTGGAAAAAGGTATGTCAAAATAAAATACTATGTTTCCTATGAACCTCGCTCATGACAGTAAAAATTATATATCTTGTCGTAGGAACAAGTTAATCAAATGTCCTCATGATTCAACTAAAAGCAGAAGTGGCAGGGTCAGGCCCTGTTGTCCCATTGTGTTCCTTCCCCATTTGGCCAACAGGTGTTGCTGGTCATCCCGTCCCTCGTATCATCAGTCTGTGTGTTCCCCTGTTTCCTGCCAGCCGCCTGGCTCAACAGAGGAGGCAGGTACAATCCTGCCTCCTCTGTTCTTGTATATTGTTTCATTATATGACTTTTTCTAGTTCCTGTGTCTTCTAATTTTTATCTGGTTATGGTTAAATTCTTTGTGCCTATGTTTGTGTTTCTACCTCTCTGTTATTCCCCAGTGTTAGTTTCTATCTCCCTATCCCATGGTCTAGTTCTTTGTTTCCCTGTTCAGTTCTGTGAGTTAATTAGTTTCACCTGTGGCCTGTTCTTGTTCCTGCCCTTGTGTGTTTTCCTGATTGCTCGTTGTCCTGCACCTTCCCCTATTGGTTAAATGACTGTTTCACTCCTGCTTGTCATTACCCTGTTCAGTTTTTGTATTTAAGTTGCTGTCTGAGTTTTAGTCCCTAGTGGTTCATCGTTTGGGATTTGCCGTGTTTGGATGTGTATTCAGGTTTTGTTATTTAGTTTCTGTTAATCCCCCTTAGTTTTTGACCCCCCGTGGTCTTTTGATTTTGTTGTGTTTCTTAGTGTTTTCTGTTTTGTTTAATTTAATAAACCCTGTTTTTTGTCCTTGGAGCCACCAGTGGGTCATCCACCTTTGTTACCTGTGTCATGCCACTTTCCTGCTCCAAACACGCCCGGGACCATGACAGAGAAGATAGTTTGGTGAAGCGTCCTGGCTCTCAATATTCTACATAAGTGTCTCCTGCTAATAACAATTCCTTGCAATGTAAGACTTTTATGTGTTTGTAGGTCATTTCAGACTACAAAATACAGGACTTTCCTTACAATAGAATATGGTGGGGGGTACAATACAACTTTGCAGGGGGTGTCAAATCATGAATACTAAACAAATTGCGTCCCGTCTTGCTTCCAAATGGGACATAGCATTTTTTCAAACGGGATGATCCCATACAATATGGGTTGAGTAGCATCACTATTCCAACAAATTAAACACAATATACAAGGTATTGAAACTGTTACATACATATAAATGTGTGTGCAGACATGTCTCAAATTGATAATCTCGCTCCAGGCAGCTGACCAAACCTGCAGCTGATGCAGATGTTGAGTTGCCTAAATGAAAGTGACGCATAGGCAATAAGCAGGCTATGTAGTAAAACATGTCCATATTTTAATATGGTGTGGGAAAAAATTAATAAAATGTGCCCACGATTTAACAAAAACAAGGGAACTAAACTTAAAACTTGAAACTTGGTCATGATTTAACTAAAATCATGAAGCAAATTAGTAAAATATGGCCACAAGATATATATTTTTTCCTTTATGTCATGAATGGGGGGCTCTCCTCTCAGTTGCCTGAGATAGATATAGATATAGAGATAGATAGATAGATAGATAGATATACACACACACACACACAGGTTTGTGATTATTTTTTTGTGGGGACTCACCATTCATGTCTCTGGGGTAAACTCTAATCCCAACATGACAACCTTAACCTCTAACCAGCCCTAACCTTAACCAAACAAAAACCTGAAAAATGGTCCCCACGGTCAAAATAGCAGGCTTCTATTACATTGTGGGGGACATTTTATCTTTGAGTTACGTAGTTCTGAGTAACATACATTTTACATATATGCATACATGCCCACAAATTTTGAACAAAATTGTAATAATAAAAAACTTTGAATAATGGTTTTCTTGACAACATTTATAATAATTAATTATATTTTACCAAAGGCTGTGTTACAACTATTACTACCTGTAAGTGGTAAATTCTAACATTTAACTCCACGTGCTTGAGGCTAAACCATTCATTGTCTTTTGTGATAGATGTCACACCCTGCCTGTACCACCCTCATGTGGACCACGCCTACCTCGTTAACCCTGTGTGGAATCCTTCCATTTACCTGCTGTTTTGCATTTCCTGCTTGTAGTCCTGTATATATTAGTCCACATTAAAGTCTGTTTCCCCAGGTCTGTCATTAACGTGAGTTTGCCGAGTGCTCCCCTGTCATCCTCTCAACCTTGAATAAACCCTGTTTATCAAATTCACGGCTCTTTTGCCTGCTTCACCGCATGCCGGTCATCACAATAGAGATAAAACCTCTCACATTTAACAGAAGACACATGCAGGTAGTTTCTACCAACCAGCCCCTGTCTCTGCTGCCTGTCAGCTGCTGCTGAGACTTAATTCTTGATGTATGCAGTGTAGTGACTACATGTTAAGTGTAACAACTAGTAAATTTGGGACACTTAAATTTCATCATCTTTATCTTTGTGTATTGTATATACTGTAGGATCATACAGACAAACACACAAATACACAATATACCCAATAATTTGTTCTAATGAATCCAATTCAAAGTCTCTTTTCTCTCTGTTTAGTAATATTACAAGGTCCACAGGTGAACCAAGGGCACACTCTTTTGAATTGTTTAGCATCAATTGGTATTAGTCAAATTCCCCTCGCTTGGTTAACCTCTTATCTGTCAGGTCGCTCCCAGTTCATCCACCTCAAATCCTATTCGGTTCATTTTCCATTTCAGTAGGTGTGCCACAGGGTTCAGTATTGGGGTCCCTACTGTTCATTACTTACATGCTTCCTCTCGGCTATATATTTCGCAAATACAATGGTAACTTTCATTGTTATGCAGATGACACCCAGCTCTACATTTCTTCTAAACCCAACTCCTCTCTTCCACCCACATCCCTCTCAGATTGTCTTATGGAAATTAGATCATGGCTCTCCGCCAATTTTCTCAAACTCAAGTTACACCCTCCACATTAACCAAATCCACTAATTTCACTGTCAATATTGATAACTCCTCCATTCACCCGTCCGCCCAGGTTAGAAGTCTGGGTGTCATCCGCGACAACACTCTCTCATTTCACTCACACATTAACCATATCACTCGGTCTGCATATTTTCATTTACGTAACATTAATCGACCCCGTCCTGTCCTCACCCCCCATGCTGCTGCCATTCTCGTTCATAGTCTAGTCACCTCCAGAATCGATTATTGCAATTCTCTTCTATTTGGTCTTCCTAAAAAGTCCCTCCATAAACTTCAGCTTCTACAGAACTCTATGTGTTCTCCTTCCAGAGAACACATTACCCCAGTCCTTCAGCAGCTTCATTGGCTGCCCATAGATGCCCGAATACAATACAAAATTCTGCTTCTGACATTCAAATGCATCCATAACTTGGCCCCTCTTTACCTGTGTGATCTGATTCATATTGCCATGCCGTCCCGCTCTCTCAGATCCTCATCTGCCCCCTATCTCAGTACTTCCTCTGCCCGCCTTGTCACTATGGGAAACCGAGCTTTTAGTTGATCCGCTCCCCTTCTCTGGAGCTTACTTCCACCCACTATTAGGAATTTAGATTCACTTCCCTTATTTAAGAGTAGACTCAAAATCCATCTTTTCAGACAGGCTTACTCGCTCTAGTACACATCTGTCGCCGCTCTATTTTATTCATGTGATTTAATTATTTTATATATTTTAAATTTGTTTTATTGTATGCTCTGTAAGGTGTCCTTGGGTTTTTGAAAGGCGCCCACAAATAAAAGGTATTATTATTATAATTATATTATCAAAAGTATTGAGACACCTGCCTTTACACATGTACTGTATGAACTTTAATGACATCCCATTCTTAATACATAGTTTTTAATTTCGAGTTGGTCTACCCTTTGCAGTTATAACAGCTTCAACTCGTCTAGGAAGGTTTAGTGTATTTAGGGGAATTTTTGACCATTCTTCCAGGATAGCATGTGTGAAGTCAGGCACTGATGTTGGATTTGGCTTAGTGCGCAGTCCCCGGTCTAATTTATCCCAAAGGTGTTTTGTCGGATTGAGGTCTGGGCTTTGTGTAGGTCAGTCAATTTCCTTCACCCCAGACTCACTCATCCATGTCCTTATGGACCTTTCTTTGTGCCCAGGTGTGCAGTTATGTTGAATGAGGAAGAGACCATCCCCAAACTGTTCCCACAAAGTTGGAAGCATGAAATTGTCGAAAATGGCTTCAAATGTTGCAGCTTTAAGAGTTCCTTTCAATGGGACCATGGGGCCAAGCCCAAACCCTGAAAAACAACCCTAAGCCAAACTTTAGATTTGGCACATTGCAGTCAGGCAAGTACCATTCTCCTGTTAACTGCCAAACCCAGATATGTCCATTGACAGAGAAGTGTGATATGTCACTCCAGAGAACATGTCTCCACTGCTCAAGAGTCTAGTGGCAGCATGCTTTACACCACTACATCCAATGCTTTGCATTGCACTTGGGGATGTAAGGCTGGGATTCAGCTGATTGGCTGTGAAAACACATTCCATGAAGTTCTCTACTGTACGCACTGTTCTTGAGCTAATCTGAAGGCCGCATGAAGCTTGGAGGTCTGTAGCTATTGACTCTGCAGAAAATTAGCGACTTCTGAACACGGTGCGCCTCAGCATGCATTGTCCCCCCTTTGTAATTTTACATGGCTGAGTTGCAGGTGTTCCCAATTGCTTCCACTTTGGTATACAGTAATACCACTAATAGTTCACCAGGAAATTTCATGAATGGACTTATTGCACAGGTGGCATTCTATCACAGTTATAATGCTTGAATTCACTAAGCTTGATTTTTTTGCAAATATTTGTAGAAGTAAACTGCCTGCCTATTTGGTTCATTTTATACACCTGTGGCTATGGAAGTGATTGGAACACGTCAATTCAATGATTTGGAGGGGTATTCCAATAATTTTGGCAGTACAATGTATATACAGTGTTTAGCACTTCTGTGGCATGGCCCATAACATGTTCAATAAAACATGGGGTGTTTTTTGGTATCCTGAATATGACCAGTGCATTGTGACTAACTATGATTTAACCTAACCTTATTTATTATTGTGTTTTTAATATCATGCCAAGAGCCGCATTCAGTTGTTTCAGATGATACCTAGAAGAAAACACTGGCAAAACATGTATCTGTGAATTACTTGCAGTCCAGCTATTGTGGAATCAGGCATGGAAAAATGAAGGACTTTGACAATGAGGAGTAACAGGAAGGACAGCGACATCTGCTGGCCAAACAGGGAGAAGACTGAGACAGACAGGTGCAGACAATGACAACTAAAACCATAGGAACATATTATGCAACAGTTAGTTCCGACCAAGAAATATTATTGGACAAGAGACGTTCTATGAGAGCATTCCAGAGTTGCTAGGTCCATGGTTTTCCTGCCCAGGTGGGCTATTTCGAAAATACAGTTGCAGGTCAATATTAGGAGGTCATGGGTTGGAGTATTTTGTGTTGCTTTCATAATGTCCCATGCCAGTGGATTGTAAGGGGAAAAGGAAATTCATTATTATAGATGCAAGTGGCTCCTAATGCAGAATAATACTGATCATTAGCAACCGAAAGTCAGAGACAGAGGCACAGGGAAAGAGAGTACGTCCATCTATGTGATGTCATTCATAGTGCAGGTCTTGACCCGATACTGGTAGCTACAGTTATAAAAGCGAGAAGTATGTGATTTGACTGAGATCAAGGTATTACAATTTGGTTGTGATATCATAAAACACAAAGGGAAAGAGGGACAAGGAGAAGTGAGTGAGACAGGAGGAGACAGAAAGAGGGAGAGACAGGCAAACCTACACACATAGCAAGGTGAAAGGTTAGCTTGCTATCTAATGTTAATTGCCAGTAGGCTAGCCTAACAATGCAGGTTCATGTGGAAAATCTGGGAAAAACACTGCAGGGATTGGAAAAGTGAATGGGGTTTAGGGAGTGGATTAGAAATATTCCACATGATGATAGCAAAGCTGCCAAACTTCTTGAAGAAATCATAACATTCAATCAGACTCTAATTGAGTGCATAGCGCTGCCACAGTCATTTCGAAGCTGGAATGACAACATGGAATTACTTTGTCTGATGAGCATCTTCTGCATCTTGATGCTTTAGATTTTGGGGTGCAATTCCATCTTGCTTTACATGTATCATGGGGGATAACTGACTAAATGCTGCTGGATGTGAAATTCCACTGTAGGAACTACATGCTGATACTGGTCAGAGAAATCAGAAGGAGGCTTCCAGATAACATGAGACTGCTGGAGGCGCTTAAATTTCTGTCATTAAACCATGCTCTATGTGCAGCTAACATAAAGATAGATGATCTTACTTTATTTTATCTATCTTTTCAAAGGAGATCTACGAAGTCAGAGCAACAGTGGAGGATCCTGCATACTCTGAATTGGAAAAATAAGGAAGACTTAGGATGGAAAGAAACCAGAAACAGCAGAGGTGACATTGAACAAAAGGACAAAGTGAGGGGCAATAAGCATCCTGTAAGTGTATGCTTTAAATATTATAACTTTGGTAAAGTGTTTATGACCTGCATCCCAGTTTAGGATAATTGTGTGAATGTTGGTGCTTGCATGAGGATAACAACCAATGTGGAGGGACCAGGACAAAAGAACAGTTAAGGGAAAAGTGTAAGTACAAATTGTTTAATCCTTTTAATGGTAGCACAATCGTGTTTAACTGTGGTATTAAAATGTTAAGCATTTGAATGTGATCAGCATGCAAATTACCAGTTTATTTTAGGGATGAGTCAATCCACATTTTTTCAGTTCTGATTCGATTCCGATACACAACTGCCGATACAGATACAGACTCCAATACAAAAGCCCTTTTTACTTTCTTATTGTCACGCTGTGAGCCGGAAAGCAGATAAAGGAGGCGAGAGCAGCCGGACTGACGAGTGAAAGGGGTTTATTTCTCGGCATAGACAGGTCGAACAGACACGGCTGAGTACTCACAGTAATCATGGACAATGACAGATCTGGGGGAAACTAACTGAGACGCGAACTAAATACACAAGATGAATTCAACGAGCAACAGGTGAGAACAATCAGGCATTAACACGAGGGAACAAGGTGGGCGTGGCACACAGGAGGATCAGACGGAGCTGGGCGTGACACTTATACTTTATATATTAATTTGTTTAAACCAGTAAATACAGATGGAAAAATGTATGACAAAAAATATTTAATTAGGCTACTACAAACACACATAATGTACTGCTCCACCTCATTGGTACATCTGGTCAAGGGCGTAACTTTGGCTGGAACATTGGGGAGGGAAACATGATTATTGGGGGGGTTGTATTAGCTGGTTTTGATTTATTGGGGGGGCTACAACTCCTCCCCCCATCCCCCCCATAATTTAATTATGTGTTAGGTTTTAAGCATTCTTGAGGCATTTCCAGTTCAATATGAATATCTTCAAAGCAAGTATACACAAGTGGCGAATACTTAAAATTTTTTCTCCCATTGGCGTCAGCTCAGTTATACTTTGTTGCGATGGCAGACCTTCTTGTATCACAAGCTGCAGCGAGTTCGCAAAACAGTCTTGCACAGTTGCGTGTGCTCTGTTAAGTGGGATTGTCCATTAAACGCTCTACCCATCTTTCAAAACTGCTACTGGTTTCTGTTAAAAGTGTAAAATACTCCCAGATCATCACATTTTATCTTACGCTCCTCGTACGGCGAAGAGTATGCACACGACGTCAGAGCAGGCAAAAGTCACTGTACTCACACCCACTGAGTAGCAAAAAAGACTAGAAAAGAGGGGCAGTGTTAGCATTCGATTTCAATGCTGCAAAAAACACATGTAAAACGGAAAAGAGCTATTGTGCAATTGATTGTACAAATAGATTTAAAATGCAATAGGAGCTATGTTTTTAGAGATTGCCAAAAACTAAAAAAATAGGACGCGGATAGGTCATGCATGGCCGATACCCAATTTGTCAAATAGGTCTGGATCGGTGCCAATATTTGGATTGATGCATCTCTAGTTTATTTCTTTAAGATACAATATACTAGTATTTCAAATATTGGGCTAGTTTCAGCTTTCGTTAGTCAGATTTTAAGCAGACCTTGGGCTTGTGATTTTAACTGGACCAGCAAACACTGCCACACTCAGGCATTTCACATCAGCTGTATCACTCCGCTTTACAGGTGCATCGAAAAATGTTTCATATGCCTCATTTCCAGCCACATGGAGCTAATGGTCAAGCATGGTAATCTTGCTGTATTTACAGGTATCTCTTGTCTCTCTTTTTTCCACCGATTGATCTGTACAAACATTTTTTTTTCATTAGCTCCCTGCTTGCCTAAGTATGTGGAATTGTGCTAATTTGCAAGGCAAAAGTAATGGGCGGAATAATTTGCTTTCATCTGGTTTGATCAAAGGTGCCAATGCACAAACTCATACATTCAATGCACTTCAGAATTATTGGCACCCTTCATCAAAATTAATAAAAGGAGTAATGAAAAAAATTTTGAGGATGATAGTTAGATACAAAAATTTCTCCAAGGGTGACAGTTGGACGGTAGCAGAAGATTGTAACATCTTTGGGTCACCAGGGTTCAAAAACTACAATTACATGCTTCTTCCATGATAGCAACCTTTCAAAGGCGTGCAAGAAGAAAGCTTTTGCTTTCAGTACACCACCAGCATAAGAGCCTGGAATTTGTGAGACACAACTGACTGAGAATGGGTTGTATGATCAAATGAGAGAAAAGAAGGAATATTATTCATAAAATGACCTAGTCCCCATATGTAGGTATGTTGGTGGATTTTGGGATGGTTCTTGCAAAGGCATTGGGAACCTACACACTTATGATAATAATAAATTACTGTATATAGCACTTAAAATACTAAAAGATTTAAAAAAGGCAAAGTCTGAATGAAAGCTTAAACTGGGTAATGGAGCAAAATAATTCAAAACATACCTCTAAATCTACACAAAAATGGGTCAGTAACCACGGAAATCACATTTTGCCATGGACATCTCAGTCCCCTGATATAAAACCCACTAAGCATCTGGGGGTGACTGGGGAGGAGAGTCCAAAAGAGAGGCCGTATGACCCTTGATAACCTAGAACAATTCTGTATTGAGGAATATTAATAAAAAGAAGTTGTTATAAATACAGGGGAATATGGAAAGTGAATCTGATTTATTTATTCTGTGTTACAAAACCTTAATGATTTTTTTTAACCAAACTGTTATGGCCTTTCTCTAAGTCTTTTCTCAAACATGTCATTTTTCACTACAAGCTACTTACATGGAACAATATTGCAACTGAAAAGCCATTGAGAGCAGTCGATAACAATAATAATTAAAATATTGAATTTGTCTTGTAACCTTTATGTTGCATAAATAATTATCTAAATTGATGTAAATTATTCAACTAGTCTTATTGCAGGCTCTCCACAGAAATAATCACTGATTGTCACAAAGGACATGTAAAGGTATAAAATGACAAATCAATTAATTACAAGGGATTATGTTGATAACATTGATTTTGCAAAGCCAATTCATAATGCAAGAAAACAGCTTCACAAATTTATGACTGATGCACAAAAGTAGGGATGCAGCCAGCACACTCATGATATTCACAGATTATATTTTGAATCAACAAAACAAAGTAGAGACGATGTTGTGTAACTCAGGCATGTTAGTTTATAGAAAGTGGTTGAAGGTGGTTGGGTATGAGAGGTCTTTACCAGTAAGGTGACATGAACGAGTTAGTTGGCAGGGTCTCAGCAAGCACAGTTAGCCAGATGGCCTGTGGTCACAGTTGACCAAGCAAGGTCAGGGATAGTAGAGAGATGAGCCTTGGTACATATGTAGGGGCAGCATGGTTAAGGGCATAGCTTGCCAGTTCCAGAGCACTGGAAACAAGAGAGGAGATATTGGGGCTGAGTTAGAATAGGTGGGAGGGGATAGAATCGCTTGGGTGGCAGAGCTCAGGGTGATTGAGAGGGAGTCAGATAGAGCCGGCAGGGATACATGCTGGGGGCAGCTGCAGTGAAGCACAATGGGCTGACCTATCCACTAGATGGTGTAGGTGGTGAGAGACATGCATTATTCTCTTTGACATATGTAGTATTGATAGAAAGTGAGTTATGGTGCTGCACAACAGAGTACTTCTCTATGCCTTAGAGCATATCACATTAGTAGAGTTTGCTAATGTAGTAATTGAACAGTGATCACTATTATTGCTCATTTGTTTTAATCAACAAGAAAGTTAACAAGAAAAGGAGATGATTGATTTTTGTTGTGATGTCATATTATTCTGTGAAATACACAATAAAACTTGAGCACAAGGACTTTGTATCAATTTATGCCCTGGACAGTCAGGTAAAACACATAAAAAACTTCATTTCAATGTTTCTACTGAGTAGTTGTAATAAGGGAGTCAAGTTGAAATGCATTGCTTCCTCTGATAGTAAAAGGTGAAAGAAAAGCCAAATTGAATCAAAGCAGTCTATACTCCATATGTCAGCAACAGATATTCTCTCTTAGAATCACTCCCCGCAAAAGTAAGTTGTGCAAAGCTTTAATGATTTTTCTGATATCCTTGCTTAAAATCACATTTGCATAACTTCTTTGGATTGATAGATGCCTGCCTTTCATCCGTGTTTGATCAGATGACAGAAACTAAACCGGTGACTAGGCAGAGATAAATGTCACTGTTTAGATTAACATTCCAAGGGCATTAATGTCTTGGCATTTCAATTAGTATGGTTCAGAGGACAGATTTACAAAGGCAAAGCAGCTAATGGACGAAAGAGAAGGGGGCAGGGGGTGGAAAGACAGAATAAGATACCATTTACATTTCCAGATATTAAGTTTGTGTTTTTCTAAAGACAACCTTATAACCTTATATTTATACTGAATTTAGACTGGTTGCAAAAAGGAAATATGGATAAAGTTTCATTTATGAATCACATATCTAGAGGTTGTCTATTGCTTTGATTTAAGTTTACTGTGCTTGCCTTGGGTTTGCGACCTCATTAAATTCAGTGAAACGCACAGGTCTTGCCCAGAAGCTGCAAACAATATCTGTATGAATAACTGCTATGGCAGCAAAATGTAATATCTGCTACGCAAGCCATCACAGAGTGGCTTCACTACAAGACTGGAAGTACAATCACCAAGCACACTGACTGACGTTTCTCCAGTTACCCAAAGGGCATGGTTAAAGGTAACAAATGCACCGAAGCATTTATATCTCTAAAAGGAAACCCCTACGAACTATAGAATGTGATAAATCTGACACAACCAGAGTGCTGATGAAGGTGAGAAGTTAAAGGCTGTATTAAATGTAATTAAATGTTTGCTTAGTTTAAGAGTAAATCCACACGGTCATCATCAGCGCTGTTGATTTAATTTATTCATTTGTTTGTTTATTTTGGGTGGCAGGGCAAACATACACGCACTAATGTAATGTAGAGATATTTCACACAAAGTTGTTTTTGGCACAAACTGCAATACCTGGACGAAACCCCAGCATACAGTATAAATGGTTACATCAATCAGATAGTTACTTCAATATTAGTTTAAATACTAGAACTGACTATATGTGGAAATTAGCATGTAAACATTCTAAAATGGATTTGAGAAAGCACTTCTTTAGACTGCATGTAGTTAGAGTATGATATAATCTTCGTGTTAGTTATTGCAAGCTAAAACCTTGGGTTACTTTAAATCAGAGAGATAAAATTTTAACAACTCTGAGCTATTATTTCAATTCTCCCCAAACAAGCTTGATGGGCAAAATGGCTTCCTCTCATTTGTAAATTTCTTATATTCTAAATGCTCATTTTAGAGATATACCCCCAGCCTTGGTGATATGAGTTTACAACACAATTGTGAAAGCACACTGCGGTTGACCAGTAGAGTTCCTTAACCACCTTTCTTGTAATCCATGTGTGACGTTCGATGGTGGGCAGGCGGGCAAGAAGGCAAATCAAGCCAGACGGACGGGGAAAACGGGGTTTAATCTTA
>JAODKF010000001.1:38494780-38513624 GCA_026779585.1 Mormyrus proboscirostris | reverse complement strand
TCTCGTACCAGGCTAGGCCTTGTCTCAGGCCACCTGGAATTCAAGCTCAATCATATGTGCTGGTGTGATCCTACACATGGATAAACATTCAGAAAATGGATTTGTGGATGAATGTGTGTTTTCTACCATTTCTGTGTCTTGCTTATTTTTGTAAAATTATTCATGTAACTCAATTGAAATAGTAATTTGAGTGGTGCTTTCATGTGCAAAATTCCAATTTAAATAAACCGTGAATGTGCCAGTGTACCTTATTGAAGTATTTGATATTTCTAATTAATTAAACAAGCTTTAAAAAGTAAACAGCTAGAGTAATACGATATCGAATCTGATTAAGACAATGTGGTCAAAATGTCAGCAGTTTGTTTCAAAGCTATTGTTATGGATCAAAACGGGGAAGCAGCAGCAGGGACACGAAAAATTGGGTGAACGAGGTTTTATTTAAGGAAACACCAAAACGCAAACAAATGTCAGTGACCAGACAGGGGTAAGACAGACATGAAAGCACTAAATACAAGAACCAATTAACAATGACTAGAAACAGCTGAGAACACCGGGCTTCCACATGAGGTAATAAGGGGGAGTGGCACACAGGAGGACTGGACAAGCAGGTCATGACATCAAAGACTTTGCCAGCTGAATCTGGCAATCAGAGGTCCAATACAATGGCAGTTTGGGGTTTAGAGTTATTTTTCTGACAACCAATATATTCCTTAGTCTGTGTTCTGTTTCCATGGTACCTTAAGGGGGCAAAGATTTTACAGTTTCCTGTCAAATATTCAACACTTGCAGCTCCAGGTAGAAATCTATAGCACCCATCTAATTTGACTAACATCTGAGAGCTTCCACTGAGTTTTTATTTTCCCTAATGGGTGATGAAGAAAACCACCTTAACATACATTGTGGGATTTGAAAGTGTCAAACATTGTTTCGTATTGCCGATTAGAACATCAAAAATGACTTAGGTACTTTTACTCCTGGCTCAACTAAAATTTAGCAATTAAGAACAAGACATTTTAATTTATTTAATTTATTAATGCTGCCAACATGCTCATTGCCTCAGGTATATCCTTGGGCCGAAATTGTTGCAAAAAAGATAAAAGCAAAAAATTATTCTGAATTTAAATTTACCTGCATTAATTTATGTTATTTCTTAAAATGTAATACATTACACTTATTTTTATTTTTAAGATGTTGTTTTTTATTAGGTATTACCTAGCACTGGAAAGTCACTAGTTCAAATACCATGGTTGACAGATTGATTGTGCTGTTGAGTCCTTGAGCAAGGCCCTTAACACCCAGTTGCTCTGAGGATTGGTTGAGCCTACTTCCTCGACATGGGATAAAAGCATCTAATAAATTAATAAAAAAATAGAATATAGATAGAAATAGTGATATACACACACAAGTAATCACACAGAATGGGCAATTTAGATATGCCAGTTAATCTAGCTGCATGTGTATTGATTGTGTGATGAAAACAGATTGTTTTTACAGCGCCTGTGCAACACATGGAGAACACATAAACATGGACCCAGAGGTTTGAGACAGCAGTGCTATCCACTGTGCCCCCTCCCCAGCATCATTTTATACTTGATAAATATGAAATTCTTACTCAATTGAAAGAGGACTGGTTACAGTGGGACAAAAAGGTATTTAGTCAGCCACCAATTGTGCAAGTTCTCCCACTTAAAAAGATGAGAGAGACCTGTAAATTTTCATCAACTATGAGACAAAATGAGAAAAACAAAAATCCATAAAATCACATTGTCTGATTTTTTAAGAATTTATTTGCAAATTATAGTGGAAAGTAAGTATTTGGTCAATAACAAAAGTTCATCTCAATACTTTGTTATGTACCCTTTGTGGGCAACATTTTATGTAAGTCTTGACAAGGTTTTCACACACTGTTGTTGGCATTTTGGTCCATTCCTCCATGCAGATCTCCTCTAGAGCAGTGATGTTTTGGGGCTGTCGCTGGGCAACATGGACTTTCAACTCCCTCCAACGATTTTCTATGGGTTTGAGACCTGGATACTGTCTAGGCCACTCAAGGACCTTGAAATGCTTCTTACGAAGCCACTCCTTCATTACCCGGGCGATGTGTTTGGGATCATTGTCATGCTGAAAGACCCAGCCACGTTTCATCTTCAATGCCCTTGCTGATGGAAGGAGGTTTTCACTCAAAATCTGACGATATATTGCCCCATTCATTCTTTCCTTTACACGGATCAGTCGTCCTGGTCCCTTTGCAGAAAAACAGCCCCAAAGCATGATGTTTCCACCCCCATGCTTCATAGTAGGTATGGTGTTCTTTGGATGCAACTCAGCATTCTCTCTCCTCCAAACACAACGAGTAGAGTTTTTACCAAAAAGTTCTATTTTGGTTTCATCTGACATTCTCCCAATCCACTTCTGGATCATCCAGATGCTCTCTAGCAAACTTCAGACGGGCCTGGACATGTACTGGCTTAAGCAGGGGGACACATCTGGCACTGCAGGATTTGAGTCCCTGGCGGCGTAGTGTGTTACTGATGGTAGCCTATGTTACTTTGGTCCCAGGTCTCTGTAGGTCATTCACTAGGTCCTCCTGTGTGATTCTGTGATTTTTGCTCACCTTTCTTGTGATCATTTTGGGTGAGATCTTGCGTGGAACCCCAGATCAAGGAAGATTATCAGTGGTCTTGTATGTCTTCCATTTTCTAATAATTGCTCCCACAGTTGATTTGGTTGAACACTTTGGTGACAACACCAAGCTGTTTACCTATGGCAGATTCAGTCTTCCCAGCCTGGTGTAGGTCTACAATTTTGTTTCTGGTGTCCTTTGACAGCTCTTTGGTCTTGACCATGGTGGAGTTTGGAGTGTGACTGTTTGAGGGTGTGGACAGGTGTCTTTTATACTGATAACCATGTGCCATTAATACAGGTAACGAGTGGAGGACAGAGGAGCCTCTTACAGAAGACATTACAGGTCTGTGAGAGCCAGAAATCTTGCTTGTTTGTTGGTGACCAAATACTTATTTTCCACCATAATTTGCAAATAAATTCTTTAAAAAAATCAGGCAATGTGATTTTCTGGATTTTTTTTCTCATTTTGTCTCTCATAGTTGAGGTATACCTATGATGAAAATTACAGGCCTCTCTCATCTTTTTAAGTGAGAGAACTTGCACAATTGGTGGCTGACTAAATACTTTTTTTGCCCACTGTATTTATGTCCGTTATATGTTTCAATGGCTCAGAATGACAAATCAAGAAGAAAAAAAAGATCATTAGCACAGTTGTCATAAAATAAATTAAATCCATCCTAAAAACATCTGGCTCCAGGGGAAGAGCAGATAGGGACATAATTTCATAACCTCTAATTTGCTCTCTCTGCCACACTAATTATGATGTAACTGGAACAACAGCGTGAGGTGTGTGGTGATTAACCCCAGGCAGAGAGAGTGGTCTAATGAGAAGAGCCTAACACTGGGGCCATTCAATCAATTGTTTCCCTCTTCTCCAACATGTTTAAATGGCTCAGTGACCTTGTAATGGATACCAGTGATGCAAACTTGAACCCATTTAGCATATTGTAATTTTCTTGGGGTGAGGGAAGACTCCAAAGTGGGAGTGAAAAGTTAATAACCTTGTCATAAAACTGTAAAGTTTAAATGTTTGTTGAGGACTTTGTCCCAGTTTGTCAAGAGATTAACCTCACCTCCATGCCACGATCTGCACTAAAAATAGCCTTGTAAGATTAAAAGCACATTTGAGTACTAATAAACCATACATAATTGCCAGAAAAAAAGACATTTATTGAAATAATCAGCTTTAATCAGTGATTATTAACTCCACAATACATGACCAGTCACATATTTAAGGTGTTTGGCGTGGCTTTTTTATGACTTGAATCTGACTGCTGTCACCTGGTACTAAATCCAGCATATAATTGACAGTGTATCTCTTTCAGTGGAAAGTTATCACCTTCATATATAATTCATAAGTCTGGCCAAGATTGATTTACCCCTTATTTAGGGTTAACAGTCCAATCCATTTTTGAGTTTTTCTGTGCCTTGGATTCGAGGCTTATTACATTGTATGTACATGAGTTTGCTACATATGCTGTTTGATATTGTTTTCAGCACAGTCTGCGCTGCTCAAATATTTCATAATTTGATGTGTAAATGCTGACGCCTTCTTGAAATCATCCTTTTTATGAGAAAAAACTACTTGCGCATATTGAAATGTCATTTTTTTATACTTACCTAATGTAAAAATTTGCAGGCACTACAAATATAGTCTTATAAAAGTTAAGTTTATAATCTTTATGATATGGGAATACAGGAGTGTCTATGGCTTAGTACTTTGAAGGAATACAATTGTTATACAAAGCTGATATATATAACGAGGGGGCGCGGTACACGGAAGGAGCGGACGATCGGGGCATGACAGTGCTGTTGCTGCATGCATTTGCAACAGTTTATTAAAGTTTTATATGAAGTTTATAACATCTGAAAGCATCTGTCTCTTATGTTCTGGGTCCAAAAGAAAAACATTACTCCATTTATGATCCATTGGATAAACACAGACTTAACAGACAGTGTAATGCTGAATCTTTATTGCTATCGTTTTTCCGCCAATATACGCTATGATTGGTAAAGTGAAATTTGAGAATGAAACTTTGAGTTGGCATTTTAGCCTCAAACAACAAACCAATGGTGCAGCAAGTCATCGTGTTTACATGCAAGAGGTGTTTGAATTACACGATGGTGTCATGCCCACATGGGTGGGACGGGATGGCAACAATCAATGATTTAGTAATCGCTCCGTTACTTAAGGCGGAAGTAACTTTGCTAGTACTGTGAAGTATTGTTGCCATGGTCTGGATCAATGCTGAGCGTTTTTCTGTCTTGTGTCTTCCCTGCCTGCCCTGCCTACAGTGTCCTGCCCTGTTTTCTTGCCTGTCCTGCCTGCCTCGCCTGTCCGATATGTGATGTCCTGTAGTTGTGTTCTGGGTATGCAGCAACTCTGGATATAATGGACTGTTTTGCCAGGTCCCTTGAAGTCCGTTATAACAGGATTTTACTATATATATACCGTATGAACAGTATGGAGTGTACAGTAGGCCCTGGAATGGCATAACATGAAAGGCATTGGCTTGAGGTTGTTGCAGTTTCTGTCACAAGGCAGGGCAGGCAGGAGTGGGCAGGTAGGCAAGGCAGGCGGGACAACAGGGCAGGACGCGGCAGGCAGGGCACGTGGGGAAGACAAAACACAGAGAAATGCTTGGTAGAGTTCTGTATTATGGCAACAATACTTCGCAATGACAGCAAAGTTACATCCACTTTAAATAGAGGAGCGATTATTGGGGAATTGCCTACAGATGTCCTGTCCCGCCCATTACTATTTTAATGTCTTTTATAAATGCTATTATCATAGTGTGAGATGACTGCACTTTGCGAGTTCTCTGACATCCAATAATGATGGCAATACTCGCAGAGGTAAGTGAAAGGTGATAATTTATTCACAAAAAAGGGGGGGGGAAGGAAACAACCAGATAAATGTATGTACACACAATTTACCTAACTATTGCTCACGGCACCACAGTTGCACGCACGCTCGCCAGGTAAAAAAAAAAAAACCCTGCTCCTGAATACTGGTTTGGGGCTTTCTTTTATAGTTCAAACCCCGCCCCCTCCGGGCAAACCAAGTGTAACAACCAGAAAAGGGGAATATAAAATGGTAAGTAAATACATTTCTTTTTCCAATACACATAACCTACATATAACCGGACATCCATTTCATGCTCCTTTGTTTTAGTCATTATGAACTTAAATAACATCCACAAATAACGGAACCAAACACAAACGAAACACAAAAGTTCGTACTTCCCCTTCCGACAAACAATGGACGGGTCGGCTTCCGGTTGCTTTGCGCCGGCGCGTCGTAACTCTGGCTATATCGCCAGGCCGTTAGGTTTCGCTCGGGTTGGCCGGCCGATGAGAGGATAGCAAACACTGAACACCGGTAAATATACAAATATACAAAATCCGAAACAAAACGACAGACAGCTTAAATATGTGTGTGTATTGCTATGCACAGCGTGGATTATTGTTGGGGAATGGAAATGGAGTGGATATGTTTGTGTGTATGTGAAACCAGTATGCAATGGCGTGCGTGTGCACCCGCATCGCCTCAGCACGGGGATTACGGAGGAGGAGTGAGGTAAGACGTGGTGTGTGTGTGTGTGTGTGTGGTGTAAGTGCTGTGCAAACCAACAGGGACAGGTCACTTTGTGACACATAGGTTTCTATATGCTGTATTTTAACTAATACTTTTTGTGAGAATGAAGTAGGCTAAAACCTTTACTGTACATTCACTTTGAGGTATATCAAGATATGCCTCATAACCAGGAATAATTACAATTGTATGTTTTTTTTATATAAAATAAATATCTTTACATTCAGTATTACAGATGAATCAAAATATTTGGCTCCTTTCGGATAGCTAGACCATGCTGCCAACACTAGTGATTTGGTGTAAATTAACTGGAGGTTTGTTGCCTGCTTTTACATAGCTTGGTATTGAAGAAAGCTGTTAGCTCCCATTTGCTACAGTAGGCGGCCCGAGGCTGTTGCTCCATCCAAGGTCCCGCCTCCGGCTGCTGCTCCACCTCTGGCAACACCCGTGTCTGTGACTCCTGCCCCAGTGCCAACAACCCCAGTCCCTGTCCCAGAGGAGGTCCCGGATTTCTCAGCCATGCCCGAAGCCTCGGTTCCATCTACGCCAAAGATCCCTGTCCCCGAGGAGGTCCCGGACTATGTTACCATCTCTCCTCCTCAAGGACTCCGGTGGTGGATGGACTCCTCCACCTTCGCCACAGCGTGGTGGATTCCGACCAGGTTCTGGGCTGTGTCCCAGAAGGGGGGATTGCAGGGATTGGGTCCTGCCCACCCTGTCCCCCGGCTCGCCTGCGGTTCCCCCGCTGTTACCTCATCAGCCACCTGCCATCCCACCTCCAAGGCCTCGTCAGTCACCTGCCATCCCACCCCCAAGGCCCCCTGCTCCAACTTGTCGCTCGCCTGCAGGTCCCCCCACTCCGGCTCGTCGGTGGATGGCGCCTCCACCTGCTGTGGCTGCGCAGTCGCCTGCTGCGGCTTCCCTCCATCCTTGCCTTTGCCACGGTCCCCTTCTGCTCCCTCCTCGTCTTCGCTGGTGTCCCCTCCGGCTTTCTCCTCTGCCCCTCAGTTGGTCCCTCAGGCTTCCTCCTCTGCCCCGTCGTTGTCCCCTCCGACTCCTGCCTCACGGTCGCCCGGGGTCCCTCCAGCTTTGGTCGCTGGGTCACCCGCGGCCCCTCCGGCTGCTGCCTTTCACCCGCTGGGGTTCCCTCGGGCTCCCCTTGTCCCTCGTCCGTCTCCTTTCTGCCTCCTGTTTCTGTTCCTTGTCCCTCTGTGTCTCCTCCATTCCCTCCTACTCCCTTTGTCCCTCCTGTCTCTGTTCCTCGTCCCTCTGTGCCTTCTGTATTCACTCTTGGCCCTTTCATTCCTTCCGTTGGTGTTCCCCCTTTGTCTCCCTTCCTCGTCTGCCTGTCTGCATTTCCCATTCTTTGTCGGGTGTTGTCCTGGTTCCTGTCTCTGTGCCTGTTCTGTGTTTCTGTCCTGTTTCCGGTGCCCCGTTGATCTTCCAGGTGCCGTCTCCCCGGTCTCGTCATTTCCATCGCCTCCCCTGCAAGCCTTTGGGGGGGGGTTCTGTCATGACATGCTCATCCGATCCTCCTGTGTGCCACGTCCACCTCGTTACCTCGTGTTACTTCCCAATCGTACTCACCTGTTACCTGTTAAGTTCCACCTGTCCTGTATATAGTCTGCGTCTGAGTCTGTATCAGTAGAGCTGTCATTGACATTAGTCAGATGTTTGTCGCTGTCTGCCCTGTCCGTCTCAATAAACCCTTGTTTTCCAACTACCTGGCTTCGCTGCCTTCCTGCCTGCCGAAAGTTCCTGACAGGGACATTGTGTCCCAATAGTATACCTCACTCACACACACATACACACACGTTTATATTCATATCTTTCTTCATGCCCCTTAGTCCCTACCCAGCCCTAACCCTAAACTTAGGTAACCATACCAATACACGACTTTTAACATTTCTAGTTTATTGCAGTCACAGATTTTTATATAATTGACTTTTCCCTTCAAAGATATAACAGGTTTTTATGACATTGCAGGGACAGACGTGCATCTGTTGTGTCCCCACAATGTAATATATACATTACCCCGCCTCCAACACACACACACAAACACACACATACACACACATAGCCATGCATCGCAAAGTCACAATTTTTATGCTTGATTGGCTGACCACGTGACTCTACAAGCAGTAAGTGTTTGTCTCCTTTATTGAAATGTGAATTGCAAAATATCCAGATATGATACTTGGAAACACTCCCAGCATCCCACCTATAGGGATCTCATTTACAAACGGAACAGGTAAAATAAAACCCTGCATGCAAGCAAAATCCTCCAGACACCTCTACAATTTTATTATTAAAAAAATCTATACTGTATAGAGTTACAGCACTATAATCAGACTATTATATATTAGATATTAACACAGCCCTTCTCAGCTGCTGTTTTCTGGGTATTATGTGAAAGACTCAGGGCCCCTTTCAGGAGAAAGGAAGCCGGAACAGCAGGGGGAAACTGTCCCATTTGAGACACTGCCCAGGTAAATAACAGCAGTTTGACTCCTTCATTAATTCAATATCTCAGTCTTGTTTCCTCAGGCTTTTGGTAGTACTCTGTCCTTGGACTGTGCTGCATGACATCCTCTGAATAATCAGCAGGCGTGAGTTATAGCCACCCTGCTTGATGGTGACACTCCAATGTAAGGTACCAGGATCCCACTTCAACCGTAAAAATTTTTGTGCATAAATAATTACAGGAAGGATGCCGCAAAACATGGACTGGATCAAGGGGTACCATGAAAGTTAGGCAAATAAAAAAGGATGTGTCTCACAATAAAATCTCCCCAGTCACAATGTACAAGTGCACAGGCACATTATATTTATGCAGTAAAGGTTTTTGCTAAAATATATAAACTGCATCAAAATATATTACAAAATATAATATCTTAAATCTAAAAACTACACATAAACGTAGATGGCCAAGTGCAATCTTAATCAATACGATGTTACTGTCTTTTTTAAACATTGGTATTAACGGTAGTAATCACTTTTTCTAGACCTACGACTCCATTTGACAATCCTGTGACCATCCTGCTGAACTTTCAAAGCAAAGGTCCAAGCTGACAAATGTTGTGACATGTGTCTCAATATCTCCAAGCTGTTTGTATACCCAGCAGCAGCATTATTAAATACATGACGGAATTTGTTCTTTTAATGCTGTCTTGCATGGAGTTGGTCATAGAATCTTTGCCAATAATCTTTTTTTTGTAACAACAAAGAAAGGCACTTGCAGATCCAATCAAATATACTCCTGTACAAGTTTCTAATCACCTACTGAGACAATGCTATTGTTTCAAAGGGCATGCCATGAGATTCTTGCATCAACAGCTGAATGATGATTAATTTCCTAATTGTTCAAAAATACACCATATGTGGATACAAAGGTCTGTATAATGCTGCATTTTTATCCTTACAATCTTTCTGCAATAGAGTTTATATAGCAAAAAAAAAGCCGTGCACCAAAAACAAATCATCATTCCTTTACTGTATTTGCCAGAAGTTGATCAGACTCTACACTTTCCAGGTACATGGAATCAGCCAAGACTGATATTGGTTTTAATGGTCTATGGGCTGACTCATGCATTTATGTAGACAGACACACAAAACACACATGTACAATGTAAGGCATAAAAATGTTTATGCTTCCATAAACATTGGGGTTCCTTATTGGACAAGATAAATGGAATATATGCATTTTGTTGTTATTCTTTATAATGAAGGAGAATTCACATTCAAAAAACACTGAAAAACATTTTAGTTCATGTTGCAATAAAAACCTGATCTAACCTCATTTCATCAGTGGAAGTATAATGCAAGTTTTTTCAGTTTTTAATAAGCACCATGCTGTCAGACGTGTAAGGAAATAGCCTCGAGACAGGCTGAATGACAAACAATCAGCTTCTCTAAACTTATCTAATTAATGGAGCTGTGGTAAGTCACAGTAATGCTCACAACTTATTAAAGCCAGGCTCCCTGAGTGACCTGTCCCTAACTAACTGTGATTCTGCAATTATTTATTAGCATGCATGTATGTGTATGTGCGTTTGTGTGTGTGTATATTTATATTGATGAACTACTGTGTTTTATGTCTGGCAATAAGGGCAAGTACACTTTTCATCTGTGCACTTTAGGGCCTCTCAAAGCTTTTCCAAACATTCATGGTCTTTGTCCTTAATGTCTGTAGGGCATGCTGTTTGTTTATATATCTAAGTGCTTTTTGAAGTTGGTATTTCGCAGGAAAACTGTTCTCATGGGCACAACTGTATACAATAAAATCCAAAGAAATTGAAACAGGAAATAATAATATAATCCCTAACCTCTCTTTGATGCTTGATTCAACTTAAAAGCCCAATAAGGAAGTATGGAAAGAGCTGCAGCAAAAAGTCAAGTTGTGCAAATATAACTGCCTAACTAATGATTATAGAATGATTGAAACTTTTACCTGATCTGTCAAATTTTCCCTTCCACATTCATGTAATGGATTTACTATCATGCTATTATTTTAAGGCTTTCCATATGAACTGTTATTAATAATGCAAGCATAGTTTTACGTATCATATCCATCCTTTTTACAAAAATTGGTTAGTTATTTTTTACGCAACAATATTTTTGCTGATTTTTTTTTTAATGCTGATGAAGTTTTGAAAGAATATGAGACATTATGAAGGAATAATGATACTTAAATATTCTTCTGTGTTGCTCAAGAAATTGTCACTTTCTGTGAGAGCTGACATTAAAACACTACAGTAAGTGAAACTTTGATGCTGAAATCATGTAGACAAGGAGATCTATTGCTGCCTGAGGTAGGCAAAGGGGCAGGAGCATGTTAGTGCATAGGTTTGGTCAGGCTGAGGCCTAGAGGTTTCCGCTAAAAAGTGGCCTCAGCTAACATTGATTAATAAAAATTTAAATCTAGAGTTGTCACCTGTCCAGTATTTTACTGCCTTGACCCATACAAACCAAAACATGAAATTATGTGTCCTGTAGTAAACCAAAACAGAAATACAGTTTAATCCATATGGCTTGACTGATCCCCTGCTGGTTGGGACCCTCCAATTAGGAGAATAGTAAGGGGCCCTATGACAACTGAAATAGTCCTGGGGCCTTTTACCATGCATTCTGAAAGTGCTAAGGCTCAGACTTGTCAGGAAAAGTAGATACTAAATTACTAAACCAACTCACAGAAAAAAAAATCCTGACAAAGACCAAACTAACAGCGAATAAGACAGTTTTCCTTAATCTCCCTAACCTCTATCTTCATGGTATTTGGTAAAGAAAAAGGATGAATTTTAAAGGTTCTTAAGATCTACTGGAGCTGAACTGAGATGTGTTTCAGAAACACAGGCTCATTAGAACATCCTGAATGACTCCATTGTGAGTTCTCAGATGTTAAGTACAGAGATTCTAGTCTTAATAAGGAGATGTTGCTACACAGTACTGTGTATGCTGAAAACATGCAAAGAGACAAAGTCAGACATTGAGATACATGAGGTGGGATGTCTGTAGGTTGAGCTGTACCCAACATCAGTGTCTACCTTTGCGTTTGGATTATTGTATTGTGCACCATAGGTCAATGAAAAGAAAATGTGAAGTGCCATCATTGATTATCTCTGGACTGTATTAAATTAAGTCATCTGAGGCAAGCAATAATAATTTACCCTTCAAGCCACTCATCCACTGTTACTCAGATCAGATCAGTTAATACAGACTACTTGTTTTGACATTCTGAAAAACACAAAATATTAAAATTGCTGTTACCTTTTGTGTATGTTCATCTGCGCCAGGTGGATATGTGGACCAATAATGGAGATATAGCTGCCTTAAATAAAGCCTGGGGAAGGTAGTATTAGTAATAGTAACCAAGTTCAGAAAAATGCATTACTTATTTATTTTTTCTATAATAAGGTTCATATTTGTATTTTGTGAAGGCTTATTTTTCAATTTCTGATTTTGATTCTCTGTGCAGCCACATGCCCAAACACCTACATCATAGGCTGCAGCTGTATAGCCATAGGCAAAAGTTTTGAGAATTAAATAGATATTGATTTTCACAAAGTTTTTTATGATGGCAATTTGCTTATACTCCAAAATGTTACGAAAAGTGATCAGATGAATTGCAATGAAATAAACTTAATCCCCAAAAACCCATTCCCACTGCATTTCAGCCCTGCCAAAAAAGGACCTGCTGACATCATGTCAGGGATTCTCTCAATAGCGCAGTTGACAGTGTTGACGAGGGCAAGGCTGGAGATCACTCTTTCATGCTGATTGAGTTAAAATAGCAGACTGGGTGCTTTAAAAGGAGACTGGTGCTTAAAATCATTGTTCTTCCTCTGTTAACCATCGTTACCTGCAAGGAAACATGTGCAGTCATCAGTGCTTTGCACAAAAATGGCTTCAAGGAAAGGATATTGCTGCTAGTAAGATTGTACCTATATCAACCATCAGATGATTGGTTCAATTGTTGTGAGGAAGTCATCAGGGTGCTCAAGAAAGTCCAGCAAGCACCAGGACCATCTCCAAAAGTCAATTCATTTGCGGGATCGGGGCAGCACCAGTGCAGAGCTTGCTTAGGAATGGCAGCAGGCGAGTGTGAGTGCATCTGCACATACAGTGAGGCGAAGACTTTTAGAGAATGGCTTGGTGTCCAGAAGGTCTGATATTCTGCAAAAAGTACAGGGATTAAACTGCAAAGGACTGGAATAAAGTCCTTTTCTCCGATGAATCCCCTTTGTGATTATTTGGGGCATCCAGAGAAAGGATTGTCCGGAGAACAAAAGGTGAGTGCTACCATCAGTCCTGTGTCATGCCAACAGTACAGAATCCTGAGACCATTCATGTGTAGGGTTGCTTCTCAGCCAATGGAGTGGGCTCACTCACAATATGGCCTAAGAACACAGCCATTAATAAAGAATCGTACCAAAACATCCTCTAAGAGCAGTTTGGTGACAAACAATGCCTTTACCAGCATGATGCAGAACCGTGCCATAAGGCAAAAGTGATGACTAAGTGCCTTGGGGAACAAAACATTGACATTTTGGGTCCATTGCCAGGAAACTCCCTAGACGTTAAAACCATCGAGAACTTGTGGTCAATCCTCAAGAGTTGGGTGGACTCAACAGCAACCCACAAATTCTGATAAACTCCAAGCATTGATTGTGGAAGAATGGGCTACCACCGGTCAGATATTCGCCCAGAGGTAGAGATAATATAATGGGTAAACTTGGCCCAGAATCAGGGGTATGACAAATGGTTTGTATTATTTTATCGTTACATCAGTGTTTTCTGTTAAATTATTTTATCATTTGAAAAACTACTTAAGCTTTCAATGAGGGTAAAATCATTGACTTGAGTCAATATAAAACAATTATTATATAGGGCCATAGTGCAAAATGCGTAATAAACTATTACGTGTTATTTTGTATATTTAATATCTGCAATTAACCACAATGTTAGGAGTTGATAGTTTCCTATTGTGTCAGTTTTCTACTGGTTAATAGTTCTATGCTTATGGTTAATAATGTTATGGTTTGCAATTTTATTCTTGATAAATTACCCACTGATTGCTTTGCCTTATGTTAAGTTTAATGTATATGTCTTGAAGTCATATGTGTCCTGATAAAGGGCCCTATTTTGCACTGGCGTAAAGTGCAACGCAAAGTTTCATACCAGCGCATTCCTCTTTTTCACACCATGCAGGTACATTGTCAAAATAGCAAATGATTTTGCACCCGTTTTCCACTCAAAGGAGTAGTGTTTTTAAATGAGGTGTGGCAGGCCAGACACAGGTACGCATTCCAAGTGCACTAATGGTTTTTGGTTATTTTGTTTCATATGTATTTATATGCACAACATGCCACAAAGAAAGACCTTTAATAATAACAGCTATTGGAATGGCTTTAATGTGCTATGTCCCACTGAAGAATTCTTGACATATGTGATTGGGATGTATTCCATGGCATATATGACTGGAATAATGAGTTCACAAATAGCAGCACCATGATGAACAGCTTGGACCAGTGTTTTCTGATCTGCACAGAACTCAAACTACTAGTTTTTAAATTATATTGTCCATCTTTCCACTTCTCCCTACTTAAACCATTTAATTTTTCCCCAGGTTCTTTGCTTCACTGTCTAAGGAGTAACCAGATCTGCATTTCACTGTGAGTTGTATCTTTATAACAACACTCTAATCCCAAATAAGTTCAATGAACCTAACAATTTTGAGGTAACCCATTGCCCTAAAAAAGTTAGGTTAAGCACTGTCAAACAAACAAACTATTTTAAGTAAAGTTTACTTAAGATACTCTTTTTGCATTACCTTATGACATTTAGTACAATAAACTAATTCTGTTTGCTTTGAAAACTTGAACTTATGTTCAAATGGCATATAAATGTTTGCTTATATAACTCAAATTCATGGTATTTTAATGCAACTTTTTAAGTTAACAAACCTAAAATATTTTTTAATTCACTTTACATATCTGTAATAGCTAAACGCGCTTTAAGCTACTACAGCTTAAACTACGGCTAAAAAAAAATCAAGATACTGGTTTACTTTAGTATTTATTCAATTTTAGAACAGTATAACGTGTTCAGATATATGAGCAAAACAAGGTCTTTACAGAGCTTAGAACTTAAACTGCACATTGATAAGAAAATAAACATTAGCATGAATTGAGAATACCGTTCATTCACAGGAAATAAACCATTCAGTCACAAATAATATTAATAATAATAAATAAAATACAAATCAATAAAATTCCCCATCACATTATAGTGACCATGAAATGTGCACTTTCTGCAGGTTATCAAGGTACAGAAAAACTGACTGAAAATACTATGGCAGCCTTGTGTCCATTTTTCACAGAACCAAAATAAATAAAACATATAAAACAAATAATACTAAATTACAGTGTGAACTTTCTACATGCCATCAAGATACAGACAAACAAAGCATGTATCTAACATGTATCACAGTAGCGTGCAAAAATGCCCCTTTTGCTTAACAATTTCTTATGTCCTACATTGCCAGCTGGTTTGTCAGTAAGAATCTTGCCTTTCAACTCTTTTTTTCCCTAAGCTCAACATAGTCTGTTGAATGAAATGGAAGGTGTTGACCATACATTTAGGGTAGTTTAAGTGCAGTGCATATGTCAATCCAAATAGAAGGCACATGGCCTGAGGCAGGTTAGTCAGATTATCCAAAACAACAATTCTCTCCAAGATAATTCCCACAGAGGATGGGTTGAGTGGATGCTGTGCTACATCTTCTTGTTCAAAGCAGAGGATTCCAATTGGCACATGACTGTAGGAGTCCTCATCATCAGTAGCCTAGACATAATACAACATGAATTTATTACTTGTTCAAAAAATATCCATGTCAAATATAATTATATTTTGGTAATGTGCACCTTTGTTACTCACACAAAACAATTATCCACATGTAAAAACATATACAAAGACATATGTTTTAGCAACCAGCCACCCACAAAGCATCATCTTCTTGAAGTAAAATGAAAACTGACTACTGAAAATAGACTCACTGTTTAGATTTCAAAATTGGGATATTCATTTACTAAACACTCTGTATTTTAAAGAGTTTTAAATACTTTCAAGTAAGTGTAATCTGTTTTTATCCTTGCCTGCTTCATTTCCCTTAATGCACAGAATTAACAACAAAAAACACATGTAATCAAACAATATAATGTAATATTACTTACAAAGCAGGCTTTGAAAAAATCAGCTGGGCTATCATCCAAAAGTACTGGAAGACCTCTCAGGACAAGACATCTGATGTCAGCTATGCCACTAGTCTGGATTGCAGTGACAGCAGAGGCAATATTGAAACATTAGTGACAAAAATCCTTATTGCATAGAGTCTTCACACAAGACAACTGTACAATTAAATAGTACCACTTAAATTTGCAAACCTTTGTTTGTCTCAAAAGACCATCCAGGATTTGTCCCTTGAGGCCTCACTTTGATCTGAAGATTTCAATAAGCCGAGGACCATGGTGATCAAGAGACTCGTAGAACTCCTGTTTCAGATTTTTCCCAACAATTCTAATAAATTCTCGGTAGACCTGAAACACAAACATTAAATCAGATTTTAAGGTCACAACACCAAGTAGAACACTCATTTACTACACCCACATGATGCTTTTATGAATGGGGTGTGAATGCCATCTTATCTGGCTATGTATAGTAATACATGTCCATTTTACATAGTTGCATTTAGGACATTTTTACTCCAAGTCAAACAACACTTACCTGATTTTCTTCAAAAAGAGCTGACCAACGCTGCATCATCTGGGGTCACAGGAGGCTTGTCTTTCACGACCTCTCTTCTTTTCAAAGACAAAGTTAAGGCCATTTTCTGATTGATGAAGACTCCATCTGGATTTTCTTTTTTCATTTCATTTGCCAACAGCTGCCTAATCATTTCCAGGGTGGTAGCATCATGTCCATCAGGGAAATCAAGTAGGTAATTCACTTCCCCTTTCCTTGGTTTCTTAATGTTTTTGTTTGGAGGATCACCACCATGCAGTTGAGTATCTTACTCTTTTCCCTGCATTCACTATTACATCTTCATGACCCAGGGCCCTATTTTGGATCTGCAATTGCCCATTTTATCTTTTAGGCTGTTTTTACAGTCACAGAATCCAGTTGGTGATGCTGGTTCGAGAAGACAGGGGTGCGCAACAGTCAGTTCCTTGGCAACAGCTGCTAAGTCAGACAATGTTGGGTACGCTTGAAAGAGTATATGGTTTCTGCTAGCTTGTGAAGAATTTCATGTTTTAACTCCTTGGACACCTTCAGGTATGTGCCATCCTTCAGATAGTTTAAGTTCCCTTGACGGAGTCAATATTCGACGTCAACTGAAAATTTAGGAATTGTAAAGTCATCAGGCCATGGTTTTCTTGTTTCCAGTGACGAAACCGAGAGCAGCTCTGTATCTGCTGCACTTGCACTATCATTCACAGTTTCAGAGGTTGATGGGGAGACCAATTCAAGCACTGGAATGATTTTCAGTGTTGGTTTTTCAGGAAGCACCCAAATTGGTGAGGTTGCAAAGTTCGTTATCAAATTCCGGGTCCCAAAACTGTAAAGTGAAATTATATGCAATTTCAAGTGTGTTCTTCAGACAGGTAATTAACTCTTCTACTGAGCTGGGTTTTGGAGTCAGTGTGATCTTTCGGATGTCAGCTTCCGTCAAGATAATTCTCATGGTCATTGTTGCATGATGAACCAACTGTAGAAAAGAAAAAAAATATTTGCAAGGAATAAAATGTCTCAGTGTCACCATTACTTTACCCTGTACATTATAAGCTGACAGAGGGAAGGGGTCATTCAGATCTGTAAGTTGGAGGACATAAAACACTGGATCACCTGCACTGCAAAGCTTGTATGACCGAAGGTTTTCAATGTACCATGCTTTCAGGACTTTGCATACAAACATTATTTCAGTATTCACAGCAATAATATGCACGATTTGTTTAAATTCAGGGTGGCCTGAACATGAGCCAGCTGAAAGGATCATGTCTCCTTTGTAATCAATTCCATCAATACAAATGGAGGATGCAACAAGAACTGATGATGTATTAGGACGTTTCTGATTAAGTGCTCTCTGAATGTTCCCTGATAAAGAAGCAACCAACACAGATGTAACCTTTGCCATCTCAACATGTATAAAAGGAACTGCAGTCTAAATGGTAGCTGACAGCTTTCTGGTGTTCTGAGCAGACTGCACAACGTTTTTGAAGAACTTTTATTTCCCTTCAAAGCGTATTGTCCACACTTCACAAAGTGGACCATATACTTTAATAAGCTGAGGGTAATGCTCTAGATAATGGTGTTTGGGTCGCAGCCTAAATTGTGGGAATGTAGACTGAAGAAGCTCTCTATGCTCTGCCACCTTGTATTCAAGAATGTATACTGACTCAGTGGTATTTCTTGGTGCCACAGCCAATTCAACTATGTCCTTGATTATCTCCCATGTGTCATCCCCCTCAGGAATGTAATGGCCATTAAGAAGGGGAAGCAGTCTTATTAGGCACCAGTTCTCATGACCATTTCCTCCTATTGTGCCCTTGGTAGAGAAACCCTTCCCAATTGGGTGTGGGTGATCAGTTTTGTTTGTAAATAAGTATGGAAATGATCTGATCGCTTCATTGAGTACCTCTAGAGTGATGTATTTCTTTGCTTTCAGGTCTGCAATACAAATAGACAACTCAATAGGGACTATACCATCCAAAACATTATGTTGGAGATCAGGGGGGTAACCACTTATAACATGGAAATACTCAAATTTTCTGTAAGTGGACATGCTCTTTTGACACCAGTAGTTTTTCCAAAAACTGGATCATGCAAAGCCCCATGTACATGTCTAGTGTGTGTATCTTTGTCTCTGAGTTTTCAAAAATTTTAGAGAAACTATTTGTCCATAGACTTGATAGTTTCATAGACAAATTATTGATTATTGAGTGAACAGCAGTATGGCTTTAGAACAAATAGGTCGACCTCAATGGCAGTAATTGAAATGGTAGAAGAGATTGCTACTTCAATGGACAATAACGAATATACTGTGGGGGTGTTCCTAGATTTAAAAAAAGC
>JAODKF010000001.1:38446234-38471998 GCA_026779585.1 Mormyrus proboscirostris | reverse complement strand
TATTGTTGTGTGGTGTAGGCTGTGATGAGATTGTTGTCACCAGGTTGGTAGAGCAGGTGGAGAGGGAGTGTCATTTGCCGTCCTGTCATCAGTTCAAAGGGGGACACTCCTGTGGACTTGTGGGGTGTGGCTCTGATTGCCATGATCATCAGAGGCAATTTCATATCCCAATCTTTCTGATTGTATGCCACATATTTCTTGAGCATGCCGATGATGGTTCGGTTAGTCCGTTCTACTTGGCTGGATGCCATAAGATGGTGGCTGATGTTGAACTGGGCTTTGATCCCCAACAGTTTCCAGATGTCCTGCACCACTTTGGCTGTGAAGTGGGTTCCTCGGTCTGAGTTGACTTTCAGAGGTAGGCAAAACCTGGAGAAGACATGCCGTTGTCTGGGCTGTGTCGTTCGGTGCTGGAAGGCATTCTACGCACTTAGTGAACTGACAGGTGACTGTGAGGAAGTTTTTTTTTCCATGAGCTGATCTCGTCAGGGGTCCTACCCAGTTAATTTGCAGATCTGACCACAGGAAATTGGTACCCCGTCGCTGCAGAGGGGTCTTGTGGTTTGGGTTTGCTGGTTGGAATTGGTTTGCTGGTTGGAATTGGAAGCAGGCCAGACATCCTTTCACATATTCTGTCACATCCTGTCACATGTTAGGCCAGTAGGCTACTTTACTAAGTGCTCGGCTGTGCGATACAGGTGCTGTGGCTGCAGGTGACGACATGGACAGCGTGAGTGGGTGGGGGGGAACAAAACCAGTCTGGAATGGCCACAAACCTTCTTCCAATAGATTTGCATGTTTTGTGTGGTAATCAGAACATCACATGCCTGCAGGAGGTTTTGATGTTTGACTGGCTTGTTCCCTGAAGTCTTAAAGCCATTTTGTTTCCATTGAGGGAGATGAAGCTGAGATGTGCGTTGTTGGAGTCCGTGCAGATCAGCAGGTCCTGTACTCCATGTTCGGAAGCCACCTCTAGGGCAATTAAGATTGCTGCCAGCTCTGCATACTGCAATGTGTGGGGACCGAGCTTGATTTGCTGTGGTGGGACGGGGTCGTCGTTGAGCCACAGAATGCCTGCTCCGGGCTATCTTTCCCAATGAGGAGAGGAATGGACTCAAGTTAGGAAATGTATACAGGGTACATGAGATCCATGAGGCCGATGGAGAAACTGAGGGGGATCATGTGATCCATTACTGGTGGCCACTGGTGAATACGCCTGCACGTCCAAAGAGTATTTCTTCGGCAGCAGGGTTTTGTTTTTCTGGGTGACCAGGGGCTGAACCTGGTACAAAAGACTGGCTGACATGAGCGCGATGTCTACCATAGTGTCGATGAGGGTCTTGAGGGTGAGAACTCCTTCCAGGGTGATGGAGAGGTAGAATTGGTGAGGCATCACCACAGTAGGGTTGGTGCTCTTCTAAAACATGGCACACAACCAGGACAGCACTGTCAGGCACTGGTGGGGGCTCATCCCCTTGATCAAGTTATGTGTTGGTGATGGCAACATCAGGTGCTCTTACCAGGGATGAGTCATCAGCTCTTTTTAGTTGAGGTGGGACTTCTTCAGTTGTTACAATATCTCTAGTAGGGAAGGCCAATGGCTGTTAAGTGATATCTGGGGCTGACATCCAAGGGAGTTTGTGAGCCTAGTGTAGTGTGGGTTCAGGTGAGGATTGTGGGGCCCTACATGATTTGTGCTTCCGTCCTAGTCATTTTGGATCTTTTTTCCAAAAGTCTCCTGGGCCCTTAAGGCGATGCTGAGCAAAGAAATCATGCAGCAACTGTAGTAGACCCGACTCTTCTTCCTTGGTTCATCCAGGCCTCAAGTCTGGATCGTAACCTTTCCTCCTGTCTTGCTGGTTCCATGGGGGATTCCATCAGAAAACTTAGTGGAAAGCTTGGACTAGGTAACTGGTTTCCCAGTCGATCTCCCCACTTGTTCCAAGGCTCCATGAGTCTTAGTTTCCCTATGTTAACCCTCTGGAGTCTAGGGGTAGGGGGCACACTTTCACTGACTGGGGCTTGGTTGCACATTTTATTCAATATCATAAACTTAATTGATGGCGAATAAATTATTTGTTATATATTTGTTTTGGCATAAAACTCATCTTAATCTTATTGTACTTTGTAAATATATCAGATTTATGTGAAGTTTGTAATTTGACATCAAAGTATAGATATTGCAAAATGCAGTTTGGAACACTTGCAGAAACATTATAAAAGTACATAGTAAGCAATTGTGGCAGTTTGTTTTGATCCCAGATATCTGATCAGCAAAGATATGGTTACATGAAGATGACTAAATGGTGTAGTTGCAACATTCAGTTACATAAATAAATAAATAAGAAATAAGTAAGAAAACCTCATGTCAATTTTTCTGGCTCCTTTCATTGAATACGTAGTAACTTTCATGTGTATGAATGAGCCATTGTCACCTGGCCACGTCCCTATCCCCCTCTTATGGTGCTGATGGGGATGTATCTGGATCGCGTTTCACCGCTGCGCTACTTGTCAAATTTCCATACGAATGCAATTTTAATACACGCTAATGCGGCTATTTAGAATGTAAATAGCAGTCTTCGGGTGACAACGACACTACACACCCCCGATGCAGGTAAAACAAAGTAAGGTGACATGGTTTACTTTTTAACCGATTTATCCTAATTTAAAAAAAAAACTTTAATACTTCCGACAATGGACGTTTTGAAAAGAAGACCGATTACAGATTTAGTCAGCGTTTTTTTTCATGTTTCTGTAATAAGATTTCAGCGAGTTATGAACTGAAATACACGAAAAAAAAACTTGGCATCGCCGATGATGCCATCGACTCCAGAGGGTTAAAAAAGCGCAGTGTCTCCCACCTGTCCGGCTGGGTCTTTGAATGCTGTGAAGGCGGACCATGGTAACACTCACTGTGGCTTGCTGCTCTCCAACCTTATTTGTGGAGTGGTGCTTGAGGCTGAGGGTGGAGACCTTCCAACACCAGGTTGGAGTCTGTAGTGCTAAGGTTCATAATTGCCAGAGTTTTGTTTGCCTTCTTGGCGGCTGCTCTTTGTTTGTGGTATGCTTTGATCGCCAGGTCTCGCAGCTGTTCACTTGTCATGGTGCAGGGACAAGCCAGGAGCCCCAGTTAGTGGTTAATGGTTGGGTGGAGATTCCGAAGGAAAAGAGCCTTGAAGTTCGCATCTTCCTCCATGTCTGGCTCATTTGTGGACCCAAAATATGCCTGACGAAGGTGATTGTAGTAGGCTTGCGGAGCTTCTTGTCTGCCCTGTTTGACATCCAAGGCGACGGCAAGTGAGTGCTTTGTGCAGCAGCATCGAATTGGCCTTGATTCCACTAGGTTGTCGATCCATGTCCTTTGTGGTAACCCGGTGCTGGTGTAGAGTTCACCTTGGCAGGGCTGTTCCATCTGGGGTGTCCTCTCTGAGAGAGATCTTCTGGGTTCTTGGTTCCCCAGGGTCAGGTGAGGGGCAAGAAGTTACCTCATCCTGATGAGAGACCCCCGTGTGCTTTGGGAGAGACCACACTGTCGGAGAGGACATTGGTTCCATTGCTGATTCATAGGGTTCCTTGAATTCAAACTTCACCTCATATGCTTGCTTTAGTTTCCGTCTCACCCGGTCAACCTCTTCTGCGTCAGCCTGATGTATCAGTCTGGCATCAGTGAGCTGATCAGTTAGTGATTCAGCTTGTGCAGGCGTCTCTGTGCCTCTGCCAGATGGTTCTCCAGGGCCTGGATTAGACTATTCTTGTCTTTGAGCTCTGTCTGGCCAGTCTGGCTTCGAGGTTTTCTCTAGTGCCTCTGGCTTTCTGTTCTTGCTGGTCAGCTTCAGCTCTGAGCTCTTCCAGGGCACGTTGAAGCTTTTTGCTTGTTTGAGGCATCTCACCTTCTTCTGTCTCCTCCTACTCATGGGGTGGAGAGCTTCTTTGTTGGAGTTCTTGCTCAATGTGATGTTGGGCCTGAGCTGCATCTCTCTCTGTGCCTCTGCCAGTAGTCATTGGATGTCTTTTTCCTGCTGCTTGAGTGATTTCATCCTTTGTTGGAGACGGGATGTTTCCTCTTCGCTAATCTGCAGCCTGGCTAGGAGTTTGTGTGCGAGGGAGCTGAATATTTTGGTTTGCTCCTTACTTCCACACTTCTGAGTGGGTGGTGTGGCCATCAGTTCAGCGATGTCCTCCTCAAGCTGATCAGCTCCTTTGGATTGTGTGAGATTGGCATGACTGGGTAGGAAGTCACAAGTCACAACATCCAACCAGGTACCCAAATCCTTCCACTAGTCAAGGTGGCTTTCATTGTGGGTCATTGTGACTCGGTCAACTGGAGGGTGATCGCAGAAATCTATTACACTCAGGCTGGGTATTGCCTAGGTGGGTGGCCTGACACCTAAATCTGGGCGAACAAATAAATAAAATAAAATAGAACTGGGGCCTGTCAATGGGTAACAGGCAGGGTGTAGTAAACCACAGGAATGGTTACCCACGACAAAATAAACAAACAAAATTGTTCCCTGGGAGAAGTTGTTGCAGGTTAGAATGGTGTGAGTTACTCTAGAGCCTGAGAGATGCCCTAGTGAAGGAGAAAGGATAAAGCCTTATTCTGGAAGTTGTGGGCCTGTGACTTCTGATGGTTTCAGAATACGAAAGGCGAAGTTGGGAAAAGGAAACGAGAAATAACAGCTTCAAAAGCAATGGGACTGCATTCAAACGTATCTTGCTGTTGCAGATCAGATTACCCCTGGGTTCGGCTCTGTTGTACAACTCCGCTTTGACCAGAAGGGGGACCCTTAGCAGTTTCTGCTTTACTTCCCATCCAATGCATAGCTGGTGTTTTGGAGTGTTTCAGTGGTGGCTTAATGGTTAAGGAAGCGTACTTGTAATCGAAAGATTGTAGGCTCGAATCCCCCACCAGCCAGTCACCACTGAGGTGCCCTGAGCAAGGTACCATCCCCAAGCATTGCTCCCCGGGCGCTGAATTAGCTGCCCCCTGCTATGTCATGAAAGTCACATATGGGTTAAATGCAGAGGACACATTTTGTTGTTGCGCGCTGTGGTGTGTTGACAATGACCACTAATCACTAAATTCTAAAATTCAATTCTAATTCTACTTGTCCCTATACAAGGTGTTGCGGTGTTAAGCTAGTCATGCAGGTGGAAAGGTTTGAATGCTGTCAGATGTCCCTCCTGAACAGGGCACGTCCCACAGGCTCAATCCCTTCCAAGCAGGCCTGAGTCCAGCTCCCACTTCCCCGATCCCCAGCAATGTCAAATTGAAAGGGGGTGTTCTGTACGCACAACTGAGACAACCCAGGTGGGACTCAGCTTATCGGTACACTACCTGAGACCTGACTCGACTAAGGCTGGCAGACTACGGGCTGACTCGACTAAGGCTGGCAGTATTACCTACCTTAGTGAGAGTCCAAGCTAGGGCCATTCTCAGAACTCACCCTAGACGAGGTCCTGCTCAAAATTTGTAATGACTGCCTGAGGTACCTGTCAGCCTTAATAAGTCAGCGAGTGCAGCCGGGCTGGTATGCTTTTAGGTGTCCAATTGCTGAGATCTCCCCTTTGGTTCTGACAAACTGTAATCTGATTGCAAGCCGTGACAGCAGAACCACAGGCAAGCTCAACCAACAAACAGCGAATGGTAAACACCTAGTACCAAAAAGAGCTCAACCGATCATGTCCAAAACCTCAATGACTCCCTGATGTAATTGCATATGTAAATGGTTTACTGTACGCTTTGTGAAATCTTTGATGCCACTCAACATGTCCTCAAGATCCTGGTTGTCCATGTTGCTGATGGAGTGGATGTACCCATCCTTATTGAAGGCAAGGAGATGTTGTCTGGATGTGGCAGTACTGCGAAAGCTTGCATGCTGTTTATGGGGCTCATTTATGCCCTCAACCTTGCATACCCCCAAAACTGCACTACACTTGTATTTCAGAAACTATTTCTGTAACTAGATGCAATCAAGATGTCCCCAAAAGTGCAAGCATTAAAGTTGAAATTGCTCTCTTAGAAGTTTTTGATCTAATTGTTGGCTTTGAAAACTATTTTCCTATTTGTAAGATGGTTTAAATGTTAAATGGTTACAGGAAGGTTTAAATGTTGTAATTGCACTGTAACTACTTACAGTGTAAGTATAATTATGTAACATAAATTTTTTGTCTTGTAATGTTATGTTCAGTACTAAGTAAATGTACATTGATACTGGCATGTGAGTTGTCCTTCATTGTATTAGGATTTTAAATCCGACAACAACAATTTTTTTTCACTGTTGATTTTTCTGTTGGTCCCCACCTGCCCTTTGTTAGCCTTTGTTATCTGAATGTATAGTAGTGCCTGCCTTTGTCCTGTTCCTCAGTCAGTCATTGTACTCATGTTACCATCTCTGGTTGTTTGTCTTCCTAGTCCTGCCTCCATTGTTTTGTTACTTATTTTTCTGGTGTGTTTTGAACCCCTTGTGGTCATTTTGTTTTGGTATATTTCCCCCATTGTAACAATATAAGGTGTTTATTTACAGAATTTTTCACAGTCAGAAATTTCACTGTTTGTATATGCACTGTAAAAAATCAAAGTTGCAAATTGTTAACTCAGTTTAAAATTATGTTAGGTGGACAATTTTTTGAGCATAGTGTTGAGTTTACGTATAAAAAAGATTTAACTTCATGTTTACTGCTATTTTGTCCAATGAAAATAAATAGTTAAGTTGGGTAAACGTGATATTTTGATTTTTTTTGTTCGACCGTTTCAATTCCTGCCATTGCGCATGCGCAGTCACGGGGTTTCCCCTCATCAACTGCATTTTAGAAGGGGCTTGTTCAGGTAAGCTTTGTTCTAGTTTTATTATCAAAAATAACCTAAATAAAATAAACAAATATTTAACATTAAATTATAGAAAATAACCTAAATAAAATAAACAAATATTTAACATTAAATTTTATGTTGACTTTCAAAAAGGCTTTTCTAAGGAATATGATGATGTTTTTCAACGAGCTCAGACAGCTTTTTAGCGATCTTGTAGTTCACTTTACGTGCTTCACTTGAAGGCCATGTTAAGTTTACTTTGTGAAATTTTAATTAAATGTATCAAAATACACAATTTTAGTGTGTAAAGTTATTACAATAAACTGTATTTAAGTGGATTGTGTGTTGTGGATGGAGTATTTAGGTAATAAAAGAAGCATACGAAAGCCATACAGAGCTCATTTTTTCACGTTTACGTAGTCATATGCCTAATGCAATTTACAAATGCTAAATTGAGAATTATTTCTTTTTGGAAAAATCGTTGCTTGATTTGGATTAGTGGAAGGCTGTAATACCAGTTCCATTTTATCATTCTCATTTTGATTTCCGCAAATCAATTTTGGCTAACGCAAAAAAAGTGATTATTGTTCATCCAGTCACGCCACAAAACAGAACACAACACAACTTGGAAAAAAATGTAATCTATCTGAGTGAATAACATTACACGATCAATAAGGGAGGTTAGAATTGTTATATACAGGGGGGAAAATGCATTTTACATTTAAGTAAATGATAGGGCATTCTTAGCCTTGTTAGCCATTGTTTCTAATCTTATAGACGTATGTGCTTTACATAGCATCTGGTCTAAAACACTGAAAATATAATCATGTTGAGTTATCAGCAAATGTGTAGCATTTCAGGAGCTTAGGTTTTTTTTTAACACGGTTTAACTAGTTAAATGTAATTTGGCATTATTATTTTGCATTGAATGTTATTTAATGTTCTCCTTTTTTTGTATGAATATTTGTTTGTTATGTTGTGTTTTAAACAATTACTGTCAATTTAGTTGGAATGTAAACCTGCATAGGTCAAACTGTTTTTGTTTTTCTTTTCATAGGTTTGGAATGCAGTGTAAGATTTGAAAATTTGCCCACAGTAGCAGAGACATCCTCTTGAAACACTACAGGCTCCCGCATTATCAAGGGCGATCCTGGCAGCATCGTTGCTTGTACACTGACTGTGTCTGCACTTTTGAAACTTTACGTGCGTTGAAAACACATTTGACAAGATCACACAAACACACTACTGCATTTATTGACCACTTTAATTTTTCACTTATGTGATTTCAAAGATGTTTGTCAGCTATCTCAGTTTTTAAACCATTTGAGGAGTCATGACACACTCAGATGTCCTTTTAAAGATTGTGAGCTGACAACGAATATCCTTTCGTCTTTCAGTAGCCACATATCTCGGAAGCATAAATCTCAAGGTTTGAAGATTTTAGCTCTTCTGTTACATTGCGAACTGATTGTTTGGAAAGCAATGAAGAGACAGGGTCAGATGAGTCAGGAGATCCTATGCAGAATCTGCAGTAAAATGTTACTGATGTCACTGTTCCTGTAAATCCTTCTGAACCTGAAACAAATGTGTATTTAGAGCCTGTAGAGTATAAAGGTCTAGAGCACAAGCTGGCATCATTGATTCTTTACATGCAGACAAAAACGGCAACTCAGGAGATCTTAAGTTGGATGTGTAATATTGTTTCGTTGTCTAGGCATACAGCAAAACAATCGATCAGGGATATTTTAAGAAAGTATGAAAGTCACATTGATGAGTCATTGGTAAAAGAGCTTGCTGAATTGATATCTGCAGAAGTGCTCAAAACAGATACTGTTTATACAGCCACTGCAAAGAAGGGTACTCACTCAACAGAATACAGATGGAATGCTTATTTTAAAGAGCATTTTCAAGTAATTGATCCTGTGGAGTACCAATTTGATAGACTACACCAAAATATCTTTGTGTATGTCTCAGTGTTGAAAGTTCTTCAGGTGTTGCCGAACAGAATCGGTGTCTTGGAAAGAGCAGTTTTTGTTGAGTAGGATCTACCAGGACAGTACACATCAATTCGTAGTGGGCAGTATTACAAAGTATTACAATTTTTAGGGGTTCAAAGTGATTGCATTTCAGTGTCATTGTACACTGATGAATTTGAGGTTTGCAATCTCTTGGGGACTTCAAAAAAGATTCACAACATCACAGCTGTTTATTGGGTGCTTCTGAATCTGCCTGCAAAATTTCGTTCTACACTTCCCTCGGTACAACTTGCGCTGCTCGGAAAAAGTGATATAGTGATATAAAACAGTTCGGACATGACAGATTTTTTGATCCACTGTTAAAAGACATGAAAGACCAGGAGCAGAAAGGTGTGTTTTTTGAAGCACTAAATGCTCATCTCAGAGGAACGGTGTATTGTGTACTGTATGTGCTGACAATCTGGGGGCTCACAGTCTTGCTGGCTTTCAAGAAAGCTTTCAGGCTGAAAACCTATGTAGATTTTGCCAAGTCAGCAAAGATGACATACAGATACAAATGCTAGTTGTTTTCACCTTCGAACCATTGAACAACACAACTTGCTTCCAAATGAACTGAGACTCCACCATGACCTTCAGAGCAGACTGGGTGTAAAGAAAGAATGTGTCCTCAGTAAGCACCTTTCTTTCTTTTACCCAATAAGAGGGTTCCCACCAGATGTCCCACAGGACACTTTGGAGGGAATTGTTCCATTTGAGTTATCAGTTTGCCTGAAAGAACTCATCACAAAGGGACATTTTACTCTTGATACTCTGAACAAATATAAGTAATTTCCTTACAAGGACTTAGACAGAGTGAACAAACCCCAAGTAATTTCTTGTTCCAGTTTCTCAAAGAAAACCATAGGTGGGAATGGGCATGAGAATTGGGCATTACTATGCTTATTACCATTATTGATTGGTAATCTTGTACCCAATTTTGAACCTACTTGGGAAATTTTGATGGACTTGAAAGAGATAGTGGAGTTGGTCATGTCAGTTAAGTTCTCAGAAGCAACCCTGTGCGTTTTAGAATGAAAAATTGTAGAACACCGACAACTACTCAAAGACACATTCCCAAACCTGAAATTGTGCCCGAAACACCACTATGTGGAGCATTTTCCACACCTGATTCACTGTTTTGGGCCATTAGTTGAGCTCTAGACAATCAGATTCGAGGCAAAGCACAGCTATTTCAAAAGTGCCGTGCGTGATGTCCAAAATTTCAAAAATGTTCCACTCACCTTGGCAAGTAAGCATCAGCTTATAATGGCCCACTTTCTTAATGGTCCAAGTCTATTTTCATCATATTTGTCTGTGCAGAAGGTAAAAACTGTAAGAACATGTAAATTGGATGAACTGCAGAAGACTGCAGTTAAAAAAAATACCTACACAAAGAAGTTTTGTCACTTGCGTCTGATGTGCATTTGCATGGAATTCACTTCAGTGAAGGCATGATTTTGTCCTCAGGTCATTGCGGTGGCTTGCCTGATTTTTTCAGAATAATCAGTGTACTTGTTAATGCTAACAAGGTGGCCTTTCTTTGCAAAAGGCTTTCGTCATGGTACTTTGAGCTCTAAAGGTGTTACGAGAATTTCCCCAAAGACGTAATTTCCCCATGGGGATCAATAAATTTGTGATTATAAATAATAAAATTTATAAAAAAAAAGGGGGGGGGCAGCATGTGGCTCAGTGGGCTGTGTCTGTTATCACAAGGTTGCAGGTTCAAACCCAGCCTCAGCATGTCTGCAGGTCCTTGAGCAAGGCCCTTAACCCCCAGCTCCCTGGGCTCCCCAACAGGTGGCAGCCCTTCACGGACAGCTTGAAAGTTGTGGGAGGTGTAAAAAACAATTTCCCCACAGGGATCAATGAAGTTGTGATTACTATTAATTATTCATTCCATATCTGTAAGACCTTTGTTCATCTTCGGAACACAAATTAAGATATTTTTAATAAATCCAAGAGCTCTCTGACTCTCCATCGACAGCAAGGGTCCTACCATGCTCAAGGTCCAGGAAGGTACTAAGAATATCAACAGAATAGTGACATCAGTGGTTCAATCTTAATTCTACAGTATGAAGTTATGAAGATACTTTTGTACTGTCTAAAATGGTGCTAGGGTGACGCAGAGGAAAATAACTGCAGAGTAAAGGTATTTTAGTTTTTTGCACACAAAAAGTATTCTCATAGCTTCATAAAATTACAGTTGAATCACTGATGTCCCATAGACTATTTTGTCAATGTTTGTGGTACCTTTCTGGACCTATGTCTATGGAGGGTCAGAGATCTCTCAGGTTTAATTAAAAAATATATCTTGTGTTCCAAAGAGGATCAAAGGTCTTGTGTGTTTTTATAGACATGAGGGCGAGTAATTAATGACAGAATTGTCATTTTTGGTGAACTATACCTTTAAGGAATTTGATAGCCTGCCATATATCTACCATTAAAAATTATAAAAAAAAAAACAAGAAAGCTTAAAAATACTCAATTTTACTTGTGCGTTATATTCCAAAATTTGTAAAGTCTTTAAGCAAGTCAATGTACCCTGCTGGTGTGCTGAAAAGACAGACAGTGATATTCATTCTAATAAAATCTTTTGGCTTTCTGCATTAGAAAGTAACAGATTTTGAATGATGTGACTTGGGAAGGCTTGGGAAGGCTTAGCAAATTATGAAAGCTTTTAGCTTTTTAGTTTTTACCCCTTTCAGGTAATTCTGCATGTTACCACATATCAAGCTTTGCCATACACTTAATGTACTTTATTTTTAATCAGTGTTTTGTTTTACAGAATATGCTGCTCCGTGTTGTGTTGACCCCTGATAATATTAGGAGGCTGGATATTTTGGAAAATCTCCCTTCGGTTGAACATTTGAAAACAATTCTTCAGGAAAGGCTTCAAACCAACGATGATTTTCTGATTCAATTTGAGTCTCCTGAGTTTGAAAATGAACTCTGTAACTTGACCAATGTAACAGAGCTTCCATCAGAAAGAGCAGTGCTGAAGATACTCTAGAAAGTACCTGAAGAATCAGAACCAGAGACTTAGATTTCCTCTGACAGTATCCTCCCCATCTGATAGCTCAAACCAGAGTTCCCCCTTTGTGTCTGTGAGACAGTGTGGAAATTCTCAGTGGCCCTCTTCTTTCCCGATTCCCAGGTTCTCGTATGAAGTTGAGTTGCGGCTTGACAAGGGGAACGTGAATTTTAAAGAAGATGGAACACTGCTCACAGTACCAAGATAAATGAAAATGGACATCCTGGATTGCATAGCTCAGGCAATTTTTTCATTCAAAGCTTACCCAAACAATCAAGAGTTGTAGTCTGTGTCTGCTGCAATGATTGAAACGTATTCATTTATGAAGGACCCAGGCTCAAGAACAGGTTATCACAGCTGGACTATGAGCATCAAATATAAGGTTGCAAACTACCGTCAGAAACTACGATCGGCAGGTTGCTCTGAAGTCTCTGTGAACCAAAAAATTGTGGACAAGGACTCTAGATGTTTAAAGAAAGCAAAGAGATGCGAGGTAAACTTCCTTCCAGACAACCCAGCAGGGCAGACAGATTGTTCCTTACAGAAGGAAAAAGATGAACTACAGGAGGAAATGAAGAAAAAACATTTCAGCATGGCATTTGTTGACTGTAAAATGGAACTGACATTCTCTCTGAGAAGGAAAGAGATAGTTGAAAAAGAACCTCTTGTGGCTGATGTCATAAAACAATGGCCAGCATTGTTTTTGGAAGATCAGGTGAGTTTATGTATTTGAGATTTTTTTTTTTATTTATTTAAAGATTAAAGGGTTACTCCATCCCAAAATGCAAATGAAAACCCCTAAAAGCTTCGTTCATCTTCGGAATACAAATTAAGATTTTTTTTTTTAATGCATTATGACAGCTCTCTGAAACTCTTATAGACAGCAATATAATAAACATGATCAACGCTCCCGCTAATTTCCACCTATGGTCACGAGTTCTTGTATTTGAACTAATTGCAGTTCATTGGGTTTCAATCACACTACGAACACTTACAAAGTCCTGGTCCGACGTTGTCGCTTACAGAATGTTAGTGGCTGACTGGAATAGACAGGTGCATATAATATCCAAACATCACATAAGTCTTTACAAAAGCCGCATGCCTAGCGGCCCTTTCTGAACAAAATTAGTCACCCCTATGCTAATCAATACTTTGCAGTCTGAGATTTGTCCCTATTGCTCACTAGACAGTTACCATACTTATGACAAGAGACCCACACACCACACAACAATTACGTTTCAAACTAAATTTTCAGACAGCTTCACATTATATGTGATCATAGACCTAAATTATTACTTATTATGTATTAAAGATTTTTACATTTCTTACTTACACGGTGACTATACCCTTGTTAGACTGCATTTTCCAACATCGCTGACGTTCGTCGTTTACCCGAAACTACGCTTCTAACTACAGCTTATGAACTGTAGTTCGAACTACACAACTTAATGACAGTGTTTGTGAACGTTTGTTCGAACTATGGTTTCGGGAATCACCTGCGTCGTTTAATGATGCATTGTACTACATAAGTCATACACATGATTCCTGTATGAGTATCTTGTTTTTGTTGAAAACCCCGAACTATGGTTTCGGGAAACACCTGAGTTGTACTTACATAGTTTGAACAACGGAAGTTGCTAATATAGTTAGCAACGATGGTTTTGAGGAACGCACCCCAGATCTCCAATAAATAATTGGAGTGTCCAAGAGTTGCCTGGTGTCCAAAACCAATCTGCTAACTGTTTAATAAACCAAACGGCAGGGGAAAGAATAGAAAGGAGGACACATAGTGTTGGCAAAAATGTATTTATTGAATCATCCTAGTAGAATGCTGCTCAGTGATAAGTCTGACAGGACAAATACAAGATTTATATTCAAAAAAACAATGGAAAATTACTACATACTTTATATCTCAACAATATAAAAAGCTTGTTGTGGTCCAGCAGAATTCAGTAAATTAAAAAATGATTTTTAATTCTGTTTTTATGCTGCTTTTTATTTCAGGACACAGACCTAGAAGACACTTATACAAAAGGTATGAATATGTGGGTCTTAACTGTTGTTGAAGATGACGTTCCCACCATCCATTCAAACCCAAATGTAAGGTGCCTGTCTGTAGTTCTGGAGGAGCAAGTTGTGCTGGATAACGTGCAAGACCTCCCTACAGCTTTTGCTCTCTTATTTGGCTTGATTTATGCCCTCAACATTAGCTATCCTAAAGAACTAAAATACACTTTTGAAAAAAATTCAGAAAGTGTTTATTGGCCTTGACCCACAGTGCTCTGCAAGAGTCCAGTCCATCAAAAAGAAATTGTTAAAGTTTAAGTAGTTGCAGTTCATATTGTTAATCAAAAATGTAAGCACTGATTTGATCCTGTTTATTCAATAGCTGTATTTGTAATACATGTATATGTATTCCAAGACAGTTTTGAGTTTTAAGGTAAGATTTTATGACTTACAAGTATTGTTTTAACAGTTGTAAATAACATGTCTTGTTTATGGCTGCAGCATTTAAGATTATGTTGGTACTTTGAGAACAATTTTGTTACTTTCAGAACTTTAAAAGCGTTTGTGTTTTGTGTGTATGAGATGGAGTACATAGTAGAATGTGCAAACTCTAAAGACACAGATCTGGGTTTTCAACAAAAACAAGATACTCATACAGGAATCATGTTATATGGCATAATATTGTGTATTAGCATTACATGTGCAATAATTATTCTAAAAGATATTTTTGAACCTCGTTGGCATAGGGTGTATCCTCACATTGGTACTATAATGTTTTTGTGCCAATTTAAAATGGCTTTAAACTGGGTTTTACAGGCTTTAGACCTGTAACAGAGCTTTCTCTCACCTTTTTGTTTCTTACCTAATCAAGGAAACAAGCCCTTGAACTACAGCCAGTGTTTTGATCTTGTGGGACGAGACTGCCCAAAACTAAAGATAGAAGCTCTTATCAATTAGTCAGTCAAGCACCCTGTTCACTGGCTGGTCAGATTACTTGTCCTTGAGGTGAGAGTTGACATTTTTGTTACATTGTGCTCTCTCTTTCACAGTTTCATGGTGAAGAGAGTTTCAGAAAAGAATATTTGCGTACTGAAAATGGGCCCAATGCTTTTGCGGATATGCTTTTTTAAATATATGCTTGTTGATTTTTCTGTATAATAAAAGATATCATTATAGACAAATAATCATATGTCAACACAACACAATAAAACAAAACAACAGAACAACTCAGCTCATAGAATCATACATCTACATGGGTGAGTAATTCAAACGGGACATGGCAACACAAACAGACTGCAAAATAATAAGCTATGTAAATCATCTTGTAAGAATACTAGAAACAGCTAACTAAAGTACATAAATAATGTTTTATGAAATACATTCTCTTTTCAGTGTAACATACATGGCAAATAGTAAAGGGACACATACTGAAAAATGACCTGAAGCCAAAGCATTCTCTGTGGGACTTTTTCTGATATCCAGTTCAAAAGAATACATTTTCTCATGCAGAATGTTAACATATTGTAAAGTTTTCTTTTATATATATCCACAATAAAACCATCTGATATCCCTAGCAAAATGTGTGGTGGCGCAGACTCTACAGAGACAAATAAAATTTGATTGATTTCCCGCCCTATAATGCACCTGAATTGCTGAATTCTTCTCCAACACCACCAATAGACAGTGAGTAAGTACCCATCTCTATATTACATTTATGACAATGTGGGAGGGAGTAACTGTTGAACTTATGGTGTTGGGAGCGGGATATATGAGTTATATGTAAAATCTTAAATTGAATTGCTTTAACTTTGTTACAGACACTTACAGTAGGCTGGGATGCACCAACGTGAATTAAATTAATCCTGGTTTAGACTTAATCTACGGTTAGTAAATTTAGGTTTAAACTGGTTTTTAATTAATCAGAGATGCATTACACATCTTAAATTTAACCATGGATTAGTTAAACCAGTTTGAACTATGATTAAAATTTTATTCATTTAGCTTCAGTGTCCGACATGATGGATTCCAAGGAAATGTGCACAAATTCAGGATGCATCCTCGGCTAAATAAATATGGTCCTAAATAAAGTTGACGCAAATGTCTCATATATTTTTTAAATAAAATCCATTATTTTTTACCTTTACCGCTGGTGTTAACCCTGCTCTCCATCTGATATATTATTTTGTCAGTAATTTGTTAGGTATCGAGGGATCGATCGCAATCAAAATGCAACACAGTCTGTTATTTATATTTTACTTACAGTGGTATGAAAAAGTTTGGGCACCCCTAATAATTTTCATGCTTTTCCTTTATGAATCACTGTTTGTTTGGATCAGCAATTTCAGTTAAATATATCATATAGCAGGCAAACACAGGGATATTTGAGAAGTGAAATGAAGTTTATAGGATTTACAGAAAGTGTGCAATAATTATTTAAACAAAATTAGGCAGGTGCATAAATTTGGGCACCCCAACAGAAAAATTACATTAATATTTAGTAGATCCTCCTTTTGCAGAAATAGCAGCCTCTGAACGCTTCCTATAGCTTCCAAAGAGAATCTGGATTCTGGTTGAAGGTATTTTGGACCATACTTCATTACAAAACATCTCCAGTTAAGTCAGGTTTGATGGTTTCTGAGCATGGACAGCCCGCTTTAAATAACACCACAGATTTTCAATAATATTCAGGTCTGGGGACTGAGATGGCCATTTCAGATTTTGAGCAGTGTTTAGGGTCGTTGCAGATCTCATATGACAAAATAAAATGATGTACTCATAGTGTCAAGCGGCATCACCACCATTACAAACGACATAGAATTGGAAAATTATTTGCACAAAAATAAATCAGCCTGTATTCAGCACCTACTGATTTCAGTTGTTTCTTCCCTTCATCGAATTGTCTGTGCTTGCAGAAAACTGCAGTTCAAAAGTCCTGGAAGATCATCACTGTAGTCATCCTATGTTTTAATGTCTGGTTCTTCCTCCCTATCTTCCATTGTTTTTGCTGAAAGTTGTGAAAATATCACCAGGATAGAGTGCAGTCTCTGCGCAGTAGGCATGGGTGCTAGCGAGTGATGTGCTCGCTCCAACTTCATCTGGCCTGACTTAATTTCAATGTTCAGGATTTTAGCAAGCCATGTGTTAGGCACTCCCCAGTCTAGGGCAGGGTAGCGAACATGATTACGGTGGGACCAATTTACCCTTAAGCTAACTGATCCTTTAAAACGTACAGAGGTTGGCGCCTGCCTACTTTACCTAGTGTGAATAGACAGGTTCCGTTCTTAAGGGTGAATATGGAAGTGCGCGCACAACTAATTGACCCCTCTAATCAATAAATACACCAAATGGGTATATAACATAATAATAAGGTACATTTGACACAATATTTATATACAATTCCACCAAAGTCACATATACCAGTACAAAGAACAATCTCAGCCAAAACAAAGCAAGCCTTATCACACAGAAGGGCGACAACGTGGAACTGAATGCCACCATCTTACCACGCCTGTACATTCATATAGGCCAAACACCGGCCCCAGTCCACTTCTGGTTGGATAAGGACGATGGTTAGTCTTCATTATTTCCTCATCACCAGGACAACATAAGACACACCTGAAAAAACAAACACACATGCCCTCTACAGGCACGTAACACCATGTTTCAAAACATTGCGCAAGGTCACTTCCTTCAGCATCCTCAGTGAGTCCAACTATGTGTATGTTTTTCCTTCTCCCTCTTTTTTAGATCGATTATGTTTGAAAGAAGGAACTCTGAAATGTCTTCCCGAAGGCAGAAATTAATATTCTTTGTGCAGAACATGTTAAGTGTCAGAGGAAATTTTTCTGGACAATCTCAGCATGCTCTTGTTATAAACTTCCTGAAACGAGTGCACCACAAGTAATCCAATGATCTTTGAACAGATTTTAATTTAACCGCATAGTTTAGTTTTATTTCTAGCTTATAGGCTGTCAGTCAGACAGCACAACAATAAAGCATCATGCTGTGAATCACTGAAGTAAATAACAAGAAATTAATTTGGCTACTACTGTACCCAAATATTTATAGGCTGATATTTGGTTAATTTCTGAAATATACCTTTATATATAAAACATATGAAGCACAAAAATACAGAATGACTTCTGCGATCTTAGATATGTTGAGTTTCACACTGAGTGCTTAAATATACAACAGGCTGCTTTGAATTTGTGAAATAACATGCTATAGCCATTGCTTAATTAAAAACAGTTTTTTCTTATCTTCGTAAGAGTTTTTAAGAGTAGATTCTTGGTAAAATTAAGATGAACTTTATTCATTATTAATTAGTACCACTGGATGGTTGATTGCCAAGATGAAACACATTTAATGAACACACAAGTGTATTGCCTTGTGACCTGTTCTTAACAGCGAAACATAATAGTTTTATTGAGGAATACAAATCAAATGAACAGAAACAGTAAGTCTTCAATATTCCTTGCCAGTTGGCATTATGAAATCAAAATGTCAAAACTTAATTAATTGTAATAATGATAAACAGCCTGGAAATTGCAGTGATACATCAATTATTTTTGGAGCTAACGTTTTTTCATATCTTAAAACATCACTAGGGGACCTTTAATATTAGCCATTGCTAGCCATTGTCTGACTATGTGAAAATCGTATATTGCTTTAGACAAAATGCAAGAAACTAAATATAAATGAAATGCATGCAGGGTTTAACCTTTGAGAGCTGATGCATTGCTTTAAGAGTTAAGAGTAAAGAGAGAGAGTGAGAGAGAGACAGAGCGAGAGGGAGAACAGCAGAATTTCCTTAGTGGGAAACTTGCATTAATGTGGTCCTATGCCATAATGACCACAGTACAGTATTCTTGAAACCCTGAGAGTGTAACATGCCGCTAGGCAATTTTGAAAATAGTTAGGAGTATGAGTGTCTATCTGGTTTTAATAACAATGACACTTTATACTGGACTGAGGATGAGTGTGTGTATAACCTAAACATATTCTTATGTCAGGTGACATGGTGGGGTAATGGTTAGCACTGTGGAGTTTGCATTTTCTCCCCACATTGTTGTGGGTACTTTGGTTTCCCACCACAGTCCAAAAATATGCCAAGGTAAATTGGAATTACCAAATTGTCATAAGGTGGCATTTGTAAGTGAATCATACGTGAGCTTTACCCTGCAGTGAGTTAGCATCCCATCCTGGGTTTTGCCCATAGAGTTCAGTCTCCCCCAGATCCCCCAGATCCCCCAGGATGGACATTCATGTGCTCATTCGTGGTGTAGTACTTTTATATGATTGTGAAAGACCAATAGAACAACAATGTAACCAGTCAAAACAAAGAATAATGAAAAAAGACTTTTTATAGAGCCACCCAGAGGGAAGAGGTCAGAGAGCTCAACTAGTGTTAATTGTGCTCACTAAAATAATGAAGAAAATAATTTAAAAACATCATTGACAAAAATGACATAATAAAATAGAAATTAATGTTTCCAAAAACTATGAAATGCACTGACACTTTTGTAAACAATGAGAAGTGATGAATTTGAAACCGATCCAATCAGAAGTAGTACAGTATCTTTAGCTAGTGTTCATTGTAGCTGGGCATGATTGTATAATGTTGAAAATATTAAAATAATAAATGAAATAACATAATAATAATAATAAATTTAGTGCACAAAATGGTAAATTGAATGTACATTTTAGGTATTACATTAGCTTGAATATCCCATACTATTTGCTGATCAACTATTAAAAATGACTAAATTACAAAATTAAATTACTATCCCATACTGTAAATTAAATTACTATACCCACAACAATGTGGGGAGAACATGCAAACTCCACAATGTTAACTGTTGCACCTTAGTGTCAGCTAACACATGAATGTGTTTAGATCATACACACACTCATTCTTAGTCTAATATGTCATTATTATTAAAACCAGAATGACACTCAAATTCCTATTTTCAAATTTTTATTTTTAAATAATAATATTTTTTTAATTATTATTTTACTATCATTATCAATAATAATAATAATCTAACTGGCTTCAAGCACATAAATCCTGCATCTATGTATGGGTAAAAACAACACAAACAGCAAAGTGCATTTCTTAAAGGAACAGAAACTAGGGCTGTAACCATTACACATTTTGTCATTTACCATTTGGTGCATCATTTTTGGTTCAGTACACACAATGAAACTAATGAATACATTTATTGACATGTGCGGAACCCCATATTCACAAGTAGATGTTCAGCACGAGAAATATTGTGCTCATCGAGGCTGTGAGTTGGATACAGCTAATGCACAGTGAAACACAGTAATTTTAAGAAGGAATATAAATCAGATGAGCAGGTATGGTTGAGCAAATAGTATGAGATTGTAATTCAAGCCCATACAGTATAATCGCTAAAATGTTCACTCAGTTTAACATTTTGAGCGCTCAATTTGTTCCCCAATTTCAAGCTCCCACATTATTTTTTCAATAAATTTTTGGTACTGTTCTTGACTAAAGCACAAAGCTGGAGTGGAAAGGGAAAAAATACTATGGGTTTTATGAAAGTAAATTTATTCACTGAAATATCTGTAATAATTCAAAAATAATTTTCAGTTTTTAATGAACAAGAACTACACTTTGCGCTCATTTAGTTTCCATTGAATTATTTGTCAAATATTTTTTTTTAAATGAAGTTTAATGTAGTTTTTTTATTTTAAGAATAAAGGCCAGTACATCATTACAATTCATCTATTGTTTTCACCCTCACCATGTCTCCTCAGTGCCAGCTCCTGACAATCCAAGAATTAAATTGCATTAATCGGCTTTTTCAGAATATCATGGTTTTTCTTCACTGTGCTGCATAGTTTGGCAAAAAGCCTGATTTTGTTGAGCAAACTATCAATCCTCACTAAGATTGCAACTGTTGATTTTAAGTAGTAAGGGAGCCCCTCCACCACCACCGCTCTGGGTCTATGAAAATTAAATATTTCCCTCAAAGAATGAACATTTTTTATACTGTGATGACCAGCAGCCCTGAAGAGGTGGACAAGAAGCAAGGCAGCATCTTCATACAAGAGAAGCTCTTTCATTAACAGCCCTTGAAAGGACTCAACACAGCAGGGTGGTCAGTGACAACAACCCCTCCTCCTTTTTGAAATACCACATTGGCTTCCTAAACCACCCCAACATGACACACAATCCACTACACTAACATGACCAAACATCAGCAATACACATGACATTAAATGCAGGGAACACGCAGGGCGCAAAATGTTTTCGGTGCACCAGACCCACATAAGGAATGCAAAAACAATATATTATATAGAGTGATGAGTGGTTCAGTCATTTTAGAGATGATAGCTCTTTTAAAGTAGAAGTCACTCTCTTTACTAGCAACCACTATTAGTCTAATACTACCAGTGGCACAGACAGGGAAGTCAAAAATTTACTCAAGAATCATGGTTACACACTAATGAAACACAAACATTTCATGGCAAACATCATAAGGTTATTGTGACACTGAGAGAGAGGATAAGAGGCAGACCCCGAAGTGCAGGAGACAGGTTGTTTACTTCTACAACCAGGTATAACAGAAGCCAAGAGCAGGCAGGCAAGCAGGGCAGACGGAAGCAGGCAGGCGGGTAGAACAAGCAGGCGAGACGCAGGAGGTAGGGATACGAGGAGAGACAAGAGACAGAATAACACTCAGTTAGGCACATAACCATGGCAACAATATTTCGCAACTTCGGTTAGCGTGTGATCTGTTTAAACAGTCCGGGGCAATTAGTGGTGAGTCCCTGCGGTGGTGCGTCCCGCCCCTCTGGGCGTGACATTTACCAATAATATAAACATGCAAATTCACATATTTGCATTTGATTTAAAAAAAATCAAGCAATGTAATACAAAACTGCTGATCAACTCTACCATGTCAAATTATGTCATTTAATTGACAGCAGGTGGGATCAGAAGAAACAGAAAAGTTTGCCCTGGGGACCCTGGGCCGAAAAGGTGATCACCAGTCAGACGATGGGCTGCTGATAAACCAATGTTGATTTTGTCATTGACGCAGATTATTTACGGCATCTACTGTTGTGTGTGTATAATGACATTTAAATTAACTCATTTGTTTGTTTGCCAACCTGCTTTATCCTATTGGGTCACAGGGGGTCCAGAGCCTATCCCAGAAGCAATGGGCACACTCACAGACCATTTTATTATTTATTAACTCCAATTAGCCTCAGCATGTCATTGGAACGTGAGGGGAAACCGGAGTACCCGGAGGAAACCCCACGACAACATAGGGAGAACATGTTCACACACATGTAACCCAGGTGGGGACTCAAACCCAGGTGCCAGAGGTGTGAGGCAACAGTGCTAACCACTGCACCACCATGTCACCCACATACATTTAAATTCTAGTCCTCAAATAATAAAAAAATCCATTTTCTTACATTTGGACTAATATAGTATTTACCATGGACCCCGGAAGTAAATATGATTGGACGTGTTTATGGTCCATGTGCAGAGTTGGGCTATTTATCTGCCACTCCAGGAGTACTTTGTGGGATTCCTCTTGATGCAATTAGGTTCATATTTCATGTGCCATCACTGACTGATTAAACAAAAAAAAGCAAATGAGTTAAAAATATTTTTGGATTTTTTTGGAATGTTAGCATGCCCAGGGGGGTTGGGCAGCCAGTTGACCTTGGACCCCCAGAGGTTTTTTTTCTCCCTGCGTTTTTGGTTCCTCTCCTCCGTTGTCAATTGTTTTTTTTTTCTTTTTATTTCTTTTCTATTCTGTCTTTTTTTGCCCTTTGTATCTCATTTTATTTGTATATCAATGTGTTCGAACACACCCATGTAAAGTGCCCTGGGACAACTCTGTTGTGAAAGGCGCTATATAAAAATAAACTGAACTGAATGAATTGAATTGAAAATGTTGGTGATTGTATTGTAACTTGTGTTGTAATTCTAGTAAGAATAATAGTTTTCTTATATTACTTATTTTTGTATCCACCAAACTTTTAGTTGTACTGTTCCATTCAGAAGGTAAGTTTTAAATTTTGATGTCATTGTGACTGTACTTTGATAGGACAAAACTTGACAGCCGAATGAAGGTGTTTATGAGTCCTGCACCAGTGGGACCAGGATAACCAAATCAACTTATAACGGTTTTTAATGACTTTTTCGACATGGGTGGTTTCAACAGGATGCGGTTTCTATGGGATTTTTGATGTCAACAATATTCAATGCTTTTTCACTTTTCCAGTCATTTCAAGAACACATGGTAGTCACTATATTCTGTTACAGAATAAACAGCTATGAGAGCAATATCACAATTCATATAGCCAACAAGCCTCTTCTGGTCTCATAGGAACCCAAATATATAGCACTGCCAGTTAACCTCAAAATCAGTCATAACTTAAAGCAAATTTAAAATTAAACAAACGGATCCTAAGAATTTGTACCCCCTTATGATTTAGAGGTTTACATTTGTAACCTTTGTTGGTAATCTGTAAACAGTAATTTTACAGAACACTCATATCAGGTGCAGGCTGTATAATATATAATAAAAATTATATTGCATGCATTATTTTATCATTATTATTTCCATAGATATGTTCTATATTACAGCAAAATGTATATATATATATATATAAATCCATATGTACATTACAAGGAAAACTGATAGTCTATTCAATCACACATAATTCAGCTCGTATCTGGATAGTTTAGTTTCCAAACTATACTTGGAGAGCAGTGATCTATATTCAGACCTAGAGATATTTTGCAACTTTACTATAAGATACACATACATTATGGTATGCAGTACATAAAGGAATAGATTTGTTTTCTATTAAGACCATCAAGCTCAAAACATACCAGTAACCTGCAAATCAAGAATGATGGATGCAAAGATATACAATAAAATGAGAATTTCCATTCTGAGATCCTGGGAAAATCATTAAAACATGAAGAAGGCTGTGATTGTTGATAAGAGAATGTATTGTCCTCCATTTTGTATATTGAACTATCTATTCTTTAGAGCTGTTTCTTCTATCATTTGCAGCACTCAGTGTGATCTATTACCTGTGACTGGTAGTCATCAGCAGTAGTTTTGTCAACACTGCCATGGCCAGCAGTTAAATAAATAAAATCTTTGCCCAGCATGGATTTTTTTACACCCGAAACTGGTTTTTACATGATTAATTCAAAGGACTTGACTTTTCATGCCAGTCAATGATCATGTGTCATGGAATAATGTTTGTTTGCACAATTTATTCTTTATTATTAATAGTTACATTTTTAACTCTTAAGCTTTGCACCTTAAAAGAATACCTTTGTAATGCATACATAGAACATTTAGTGCACCTTCACAATGCATTCACATGCATTCATTGAACATTTATAAGCAGCATGTAACTATAACATAACATACTAACATTCCTTAACAGCTTTATTATGCATTGATAACATTATATGAATATATGATAATATTTTTTGTTATTATATAATATTTGTTATTAATGTATACTAAAGTTATTAAGCTATGTTAGGATGTTAAAGTATACTCGCTGCTTATGAATGTTCAATGAATGTATTATGAAGATCAAAAAAACAAAGTAATAAAACATTTGGCCAAGCATTCACATCTCTCATTTTAATCTCTCAGAAGTTTAATAGTGTGGTCTCTGAAGCACTTTTGCCAGGAAAAAGAACCACATAATAAAGTCCCTAGTGTTTTCAGGCCAGATTAATCAGACTTGTCTTGTCTATCACTATGTTACTCATACATCACAGCGATAATAATCAATTCCATTCACTGGATCAGATTATCATTAAATTTGCCTTTTTTTCCACAGTTCTCTTGTAATGACCTGGAATGAATAATTAATTCCCATTTCTTAAAACACCAAACAATTTGTAAGTCATCATGTTCTGTGTATTATTTTCAAAAACTTTCAGGGAAATCCAGCATATTGTGGACATTGACAGAATACACCGCAAATTCTAGGTTCTGTGTCAGTGACAAGTTATCCTTAGATAGACAATTACTTCTGTGACTTCTGTATTCATTGTTCTGCTATTAAAAGGAAGATTGCCACCTTCACTTCATAAAACCAGCCTGAAGTATATCGGTGTAATTACAAACTGACTGGAAATAGTGCTGATCCTAAATCTGAGAGATAACACTAATCCCAGATGGCCAATTTTAAAGCTTCGCAGATAAGTGTTCCAAGCCTAATCTGTCATGATTTCTCTTCTCATTGATAGATCCAAGTCATCTCCACTGCACCGTTAAGCCAGACTGACAATCTCAATTGTCAGAATCACCAGACAACAGATGGATATCACGTTGATTATCAGATTCAGGTGGCAAGCACATTACCTTTGCTGAAAAAAATCAAGATGACACAAACTTATTCTTCTCCTTGAAGAAATGTAAACATGAACAGGCAACAAGTCAAAAGTGGGAGCTGAATTCTGTTTTCTAGTTTTTGCTTTCATTTCCACTTTATGAAACTAACAAAAAGCTATTATTTTATTATTATGCTAAAATTAATTGTTCAAATTTGTTTTATCAACATGTAAATGCATTCCTTCCTGTTCCCATGAAGCACTGATGCAATGTAAGTTTGGATGAAAAAGAATATGTCTGATTCTTAAAGTGCTGGAAGCAATAACTACTGCTGAAGCAACAAAAGGCCTGCACAAAGGTTGTGGAAGTAAGAAGAGGTAGGATCTGGTGCCAGCTCCAGACAGGGTATTCTAAAAGTAGTTGACGAGTAATCATGATTCTTATCCTTATCCATATTCTTATCTGTGCTTTCTCTGCTCTGCACTGCCCCAAAGTAAAGTGAAAGGAGGCAAAATATAGCTCTATTAGTGGCTCTTT
>JAODKF010000001.1:38427888-38438720 GCA_026779585.1 Mormyrus proboscirostris | reverse complement strand
TTTTTTATTGGTTGATATATTTTAGAAATTGAGTCCACATATATATATATATATATATATATATATATATATATCATTAACAAGAATAAAATCCATCCATTATCTATACCACTATCCATCTGGGTCGCGGAGAAGCTGGAGCCAATCCCAGCATCTTCAGGTGAGAGGCAGGGTACACCCCGGGCAGGCCGCCAGTCCACTACACGGCCAACACAGACAAACACCCGCACACACTCGCATTCACACCTTTGAGCAATTTAGAGTGGCCAGCTGACCTAATCTGCATGTCTTTGGAATGTGGGAGGAAACCGGAGCCCCCTGAGGAAATCCATGCATAAAATAGAAAGTGCAAATGGATATTATAGTTATTGTGATAATGATTGAATCAACACATTGACGCTGCAATGCTATTCACACTCAGGCGTGCCATCATCACCTACCCTCACTCTTAGACTGGGGAGCCCGTTTCAGTCCTGGCAGGAGACCAGCACATAAGTCCCGAGAAAGTGCCAGGCCATGTGCGCTCTATCCCACGGCTGAGCTCCAACCAGTACCGAGATCTCCCCCTTCCTTTATACAAAATTTTGAGCATTACATGTGGGCAGGGGACGAGCTGGCCAGGATCACCCCCCCCCCTCCCCCAGGCAATATGTTCTCAAATTTCCAATTTTGTCTGAGCAATATCAATTGCAGTATCAATTGGAAAGTTTCTATAATCGATGCATCCCCTCCTCCTAAGGATAGGGATACTGTAACCGTTCTACACACACAGGTGCAGTTCACAAAATAATTAGATGAGTATCCTTGAGCAATGCTTTCCCTTCCCATGAAGATAAGGCAGGTGCCTCATACACTGACCAATGGTGTACAGAACATATTGAGCAACACCCTTCCCTGTCTTCAGCAAGCCCCTCCAAAACCCAGGGAAATGTCCTAGAGTAGGGTCTGCATCCCAGAACGAGGATTCTTTCATATGCTGTAAGTACCAGGATACTTCTTTCATCAGAAACAAGTCATTTGTGAAAAACAAGTTATATAAGTGATCAGAAAGGGAAAAAACATGCTTGTGCAGTATAACCTTAATACAATAATATTATCAGCGAATCATGGACGACGTATTTGAATCTCAGGATGATCATCAGTCCATATATGATCAGAATCAATCAATACTTTAATCACCTCATATGTACCGGTATGACAGTAACAGGACGATGATTAATTCTAGGCAATGAATTCTAGGAAATTATAACTTTGAGCTTTAGGATAAAATATTTTCACATGTTATCATCATCACAGTCCTGACTTCAATCACAGGTGGGCCGTGTAAGGAACGTTAAGACTTCATCAAAATAAGATGTGTCATTAGAGTGTTTACCTTTCAAGCTGGTTCACAAGAACAGAGCTGAAAGGTTCTACCCACCTACAGTAAGTTGTCAGCTCCTATTCATCCCACAGACTTATTAGGATTAGTGTGAAGCTGTGTCACTCCCTTGCATTACTGATATGTGCTGAGGTTTTGGCCATTGAGCTGAAACCTCTTTTCAATTGAAATGGTTTTAAACAAAGAAGGATTTTATCGACCATGGAATATGCCTAGGCCAATTAAAACAATGCTCACCTCTCTGCTTATTTAATAAATGAATGCCCAGTTTTGAAGTGTGTAGAGGGAATATAAATGAAATGTAAGATAAAGTGTTTAGTATGCATTACATGTGAAATAGATCTATTTTGACTAAACTCTACAAGTTTAGTTCTATGTGCTTAAACAATTTGTTTAATATTGGGTCATTTAATTTGGATCACCATCAACTGAAGCGGATCTAATTATTTCATAGTGTAAGGGAGAATTGATGTAAGAGCCAATTACCTCAAGCTGTGTCACCCTAAGGAAATATTAAGTTAAGCTCCTAAGTGTATGTTAAGCGGTGTTGAAAATTTCGGGCTCATCTAGTGCAAGCCTACTAAAATTTGTATGATATTTCTATATGAAGTATATTTACATAGTTTTATTTCTAAACACAGTATATATGGAAATACATTAGTAGATCTCTTTGAAGGAAGGAATTTCAATCCCTGGTTCCAAAGATCTTGTATACTTAAAAAAAATTTCAATCTTTTTTCTCTTAGGTGTAAAACTGTTTGCATGGCTCTTTCCACAATTAAAACCAAATAATTTTCCAACTCCACTGAATGATGGGTGAAAGGTGGGCATAGGGTGAGTGAGTTGACCCGAGTCCAATGACCTGGAGCGTCACTCTGATTCAGTTTAGAGCTGCTCCTTGATGCCTGATGCAATGGCCTGTTTAGTGCTTAGTTTTATTTCACAGTGTCATTGAAACAGGTTATTTCTTTATTGCATTTGTTTCTGTTAACCCCATTTCAGACAACCCCACTGTAGCTCTCAAGTGAAAAATCTTTTCCCCAGTAAAAAAAAATCAATTCCTTCTCCCATCACTGGGTCACCTGCTTCCATTTACTGGGTCAATTACATTAAATGCTTAATGGGTTAGTGGTTCAGAAGCATTATTTTTAAATTCCAACCTTGATTTTTCCCAAGCTAAGAATTTCTGATTATCTGAGTCTATTAGCACTTACAAATATTGGAACCGTTCTGGTGTGGGAGAAAGTTTTTACATTCAATGATTCATCTCAGCTGTGTAGAGCATGACAGCTCATGGGCCATTCAGATCCCTGCATATTGCAGATTTTCAGCAGGAGTGGCCCAGTTATGCCTTCTATAAGTGCTTAGGTGTCCTTTACAGTATAGCTCCACACCAATTAATGACTAAAGAGGAAGGTAGACTCATGGCACTGTGAACAGAAGGAGCCTGCATTACCAGGATCTGCAATATATAAGGACATGATGCTGAACATCTAGTATTTATGATGTTTTACTGGCCTGATCCTGATTTATTTATAGTTTTATTTATTTATAGAATTTCTTTGTCTGTTGTCTGGAAATGCTGTTTCGTGCTGATCTTGTTTAAAAGTGGGAATTGCATTGTTGTGCTGACATCTCCTGTAGCCTGCAGTTTAATGAATTGCATCTTTAATGCAATGGTTGTTATACTACTGAGGGTTATTTTTAATGGCTGGGTTATGCAAACTTCTCCCCAATTACCTCTCTGTTTCACTGTGTTACATTTGTTAATTTTATTTGAGTTTATTGATCTACCTATGGAGCAGAATTCTATTTTAATCCAAGATACAATTTATTAGACTTCTTTGGAGGCTAAGCTTACAGTATTTATTGTTGCTGAAAAATGGAAGACATGCTACAAGATTTCTTACTTTTTAGTGTAATGCCAACAAATCACATTCCGCTATTAGACATATACAAATGATGTTTTTAAAATGCAAAATTATATTTTTTACTAACTGGTCAGGGCAAAATATTTGCTCATATTTATTTTCTCACTCAACTATCTTCCATACAGTGATCCTAAATTCAATTCTAGGAATGGCAGAGCATGAGGCAGGGGAAACCCTGGACAGGATGCCAGTCTATCAGTCACATCGCAAACACATATACAACCATCCTCTCGGGAAATTTAGGGATTAAAGCGCAGCCAACCATATGTTTTTTTGGGATGTGACAAGAAACTGATGTAGACATAGATGACATGAAAATATGCTGATCCAGTGGTGGGACCCTGGAGATATGAGGCTGCAGAGCCACCAACTACATCTGCCATTAATTTATTGGCATCACCTCATCATTAATTAACTTATATATTGCTAAATGCTGGTAGATGTAATGCAAAATTACACTTCAAAATCTTTTATATTATAGATAGTAAAATATGTACGCCAAGGGTGCATGATCCCAGTATCATTATAAATCTACTGACTGTTTGCATCATTCCTGACAATAATTTATGTCTTGGATCATCTCTGGAAAGCCCCAAAGACATCATAACCCTGAATGCAATACCAAATTAGCTCCCTGTCTATCATAAGACACCCAGGGATCTTTGCTAACAAGGAAACAGAAGCAGATATAACAATGCGCAGAGAATAAACTGATGCTGTGCATTAACTATTAAATAACAGGTACCAATTGGGACTGGTGCAGATATGCACACTTAACACTCAGGAACAAAGCACAGAACAATATCAAATTCAGTAAACACAGCATAAATGTTAACCTGGATATGCACAGCTAACAAAAGGTTTTCATATAACTGTAGACTGATGCACTGAACTGTCAATGCCCTCCAAAAGAAAAAAAAAAGTTTTTTCTTTTTTGACAGCTAGCAATCATATGGTAATATTAGCTTTCTATAATAAAACTATATGTAGAACAGAGATAAAGTGACCAATACATATATGATAAACTCCATGATAAGCTTGAATTCCCACAGAACATCCATGCAACTGAAATACAAAGGCCTTTTGCAGCTCCAGTGGGACACGGGAAAAGAGTTTGCAAAGTAAAAGCAATCTGTTCCTTCAACCTGTTACCCTGTAAAGGCCCTTGCCAGTCCCCTTCCTAATGACGTACCTCCGCTGTGTCTTACCTCGGGCAGACACATCAAATTATTCCCCCACATCTCTACTCCCTTGGAAAGTCTGGGAAAAGAAAAAAAAAACCCATGGTCGTTATTTGTCAGTTAACCCTGTAGGCAGCATAATGAGGTTCTAGTGTGTGCCTGGACATCGGGAAGCTGGGATCTTTCAGGCGAAGATTTTTTTTTTATATATATATAGAACAGTTTGTTTATATTTATCTTCAGTAGTTTAGTGATGTTTGGGAAGGCAGCTGCAATATCTGTAGCTTGATCTTTACACTAAACCATTTACATATATGAATATTAATTTAATCCTACAATAAAGAAGAAACACAGACCTTAAATTGCAAGTTGTGAAATTATTGAAATAGTAGCTGGATAGCATCATCATCATCATCTTCATTATTTATAATATATAGAACATATCATGAAACTATAGCTACTCACATACACACACACACACACACATACAGACACACCTGCACACACACAGGTTTGTAATTATATCTTGGGGGGACTCTTCATTCATTTCTATGGAGAAAACTCAAATTCCGACAACCTTAACCCCTACCCAACCTTAACCCCTAACCAAACAAAGTACAACATTTTGGCTTTCATTTTATTACATTCCTAGATCCTTGTGGGGACCTGAAAATGCCCCAAAATATGAAAATAACAGGTTTTTATCACATTTTGGGGTACCCAAACACACACACACACACACACGCACACACACACACACACAAATACTTGTGAATAATGCTCTTTCAGACAGGAATGATAATTCACAGCTGTAGACGTGGAATGAATGCTGACTCACTGGCAGCTTACTGTTACTGAAATTTCGGCAGTGGATTAATTTGTCGTGAACATTAGGGATACCATCCTTCAAGTTTACAATTGAAAGCTGTTTACAAGCAAAATATAATGTGACTTCTCTGGCAGACACAGGCATTGAAAGAAATGACACAGCCAGCCTCAGGGAAACAAATACCTGTTTATATGTTTATTCGAATGTCTCAGGGGCAATATGGATCCCTTGAAGATACATGTTTACATATCCAATAATGAAACAGTTCACCAGCATTAAACAAGATATAATTTCTGATGGTGTAAAAAAAAAAAAAAACATGATACCTTCAATATGTTAGGTCTTGCCTAACATATATATGTGCATGGTGATCCAAAGTCGACCCACAGAGTTGCAAGAAAGCTTATGTAACATTGTAAGGTGTGTGCCAATGACCCCTGGGCAAGCTCAGTACATCTCCTGGGTTCCCCTGTCACAATAGTTCTTGTCATTTTCTGACTAATTGCATGATGTTGAGCATCCTAGGTTTTTGTTTGACGTTCCATCAGTAATATTAAATGATTTTCTTAGTGCATTTTAACAAAAAATGAGGACAATAGCAAGTGACTGTGTAAATGTTCTCCTTTTTGAATATATAAAATTAGATTGAAGAAAAAGTGATGAAAAAATTATTTATTTATACATTTACGTACATGCAGTATGTAAGGGATAAACCATGACGAGGTGTGTGGTTATGCCAATATAATCAGCGACAACTTGGTGTAATTATTACCCCCCATTTTTTGTCCCTAACCTGCGACATTATCTAGTGGTAGTTTTTGCAGTGTCCAATTTAGCTTGTATTGTGGTTTAGATTCCTCATTAGAGTCAATCTGACACCCCCATTGAGAAATTAAGAAATGAAATAGTTGAAAATAAAATGTCGAATAGCAGAAAGAATAAATTAACAGTGAATTACCAAATTTGTTTAAACACAACAGATAGGCACACTTCTCAAAATTGATAAGCAACCACCGGAACAATCCTAAAACCCTCTTCTCAAACATTGTCACAGTCTAGGAAGGATGGAGGCGAAGGCAGGTGTCGGAGAAATCGGAAGGGGTTTTATTTAACGAAACACAATACAAAAGGGCAGACCAAGTAAAGTAAAATAAGTAAAAAACCTGGGAGTCATCTTTTACTGAGATCTCAGTTTTATGCATCACATTAAAAGCATAACTAAGAGTGCATTCTGTCATTTTAAGAACATTGCCAGAGTCTGTCTGTTTTTCTCTCAAGCCAACACAGAGACACTATTACATGCTTTTATTACTTGCAGGATTGACTACTTTAATGCTTTACTTTCTGGTCTCCCTAAGAAGAATATATCTCAACTACAATTACTTGCCCCCCATGCATTAACTAAGACCAGAAAGAGAGCACACATTACACCAATTTTAAATTCTCTGCACTGTCTACCGTTCTGTTTCAGAAATGATTTCAAGATTCTTTTACTGGTTTACAAAGCTCTTAAAAGTCTTGGACCTACCTATTTATCAGATTTGCTTTTATCCCATGAGCCCTCTAAAAATCCCAGGCCTTCAGGTAATGGTCTTTTAATTATCCCCAAAGTCCAAACAAAAACCCGCAGTGAAGCATCCTTTTACTACTATGGTTTGTGGAACAGCCTTCCTGAAGACCTGAGGGAATCAGAGAATGTTCATATTTTTAAAAGCAGACTCAAGACATACCATTTTAATCTGGCTTTTGCTTGAGTTCTCTTGCTTTACCAGAACTTTATTTATTTATCAGTCCTCTTATCTATATATGTGGATTTCATTTATTACTTATCTGTCTGCTTATTTACTGTATATATCTGCCCATTTTATTACTTGGTACTGTATGTCCTCTTTTATTTTATTTTTAAATTAAATTTTATTTTATAATTTCAATCATCTTTCTTCTAATACCTTACTTACTTCTATTAATCTCAGAACATCTAATCTCTTTTTATCTCCATTTTATTATTATTTATTATTCTATCCACAATGTTCTATCTCTCTTTTATCCTCCTTTAACATCCCACCATTTATACTCTGATTTTGCAGTTGCTTGTACTTTTCTCTTCCTTTATGTATATATTTATCATATTTATTTACCTATCATAATTTTATCTTTTTCTTTTTAAACTCACCATTCATAATTCATAACTCCCTATCTTTTCACATGCCTCTGGCATTTCTTCATGGAAATTTCTGTGATCCATCATAACGTTTCCTCAATTCCTGTTTTTATTGTTGTGTCTATTGTTTTATCATTTACTTATTTATTCATAATTGTCTTTCATGTCTTTTGTCCCTTTATTTTACATAGTTTAGGTGAGGGTGGCAGTAGGAGTGAGTTGATATAGTTTTTTTATGTAAAGCACGTTTTGTTGAATTGTGTTTACAGTAGGAAAAGTGCTATAAAAATAAAGTCTGATTGATTGACTGATTGAACACTCATATGACATCTCTGGAATACAGCTACACATCACTCTATCATACACACTATCTTTAAGCAATAGTTACTATTCCAAAAATGCAGTTTACAGCATGCATCTAAACTGAAAAAGCCTGCGTTGCTCAGTCGTGTAGCATTGAAATCACAGTGTGATGGTTAACTGTTGAAGCATATGTAGTAGTGGCCTGATAGCGTGGTGGTTTAGGAAACAATGTAAGTAAAACTGCATGTGCTATGCTACAGAAATCCCCAAGTGTGATTCATAAAGGACGTGCTGTCGGCTGCAAAATTTAAGGGCACTGTGTCCAGTGCAGTCCTTAGACACCCACTGCGTAACATGGAGCTTGTTTGCATTTAAATGTCACATTTTTTTTGCAGAATAAGCATAGTCAATTAAATCAATATCCACCACACACCACAAAAAATAAGTAGTACAATACACATTGGGTGCACTGTGGCTAAATTGTGGGTCATCAGAAGTTAGAAGATGGAAATTAAAAAAGCTGGAAGAGGGAAATTAAAAAAAGAAATAAAAAAGATTTGAACGGGACATTTTGTCTGTAGCATTTTTACCAATTTTGAAATTATTTTTTTTTTCCTTTCGTTCAAATTCATCCTCAAACCCTTCTAGCCATTAATCATGGTTAGCTTGATCTTTCTGCTTCATTTTATTCCCTAATCAGGCCCTGCAATTCTCCATCTTCAAATAATCCCTGCGACCTACACTTAAGCGAATGGGAATGATTCTCAGTGGGGGGATGCCTATCTCTAGGCCACACACTTCCCATGGCAGATAAAATTAATCCATGATTGCGCAGTGAGAATTGTTTCCTTGCCTTCTGGGAAGCTTGGGGAGTAGAATAACCAAGAACCCAGTGGGGAAGGTTCTCTCAAAGTTGTCACAGCACCAGCATTTACATTTTGTAAGTGTCCCCAAACAGGATTCATGTACTATAACTTCATTAAGCCATTCATTCATTTGGTAGCCATTGCTCACCAAAAAGTTACATAATAGTTGCACAAATGTTACAACCTAAAAGTTTTCTATTCATGAACAAATTAACGAATACAAAATAATAATAAAAATAAACAATGGACCTCATAGCACAGTCTAGTGTTGGTGCAGTGCTGAGGCATGGCTTGGTGTAGTGTTGGGGTACATTCTTTATTGTTTTGGAAGCCATTAAGGAAAAAAATGTTACGCGCGGCATACACTGTTGGCGCAGTTTTCGCGAAAAATTAAGACTGCTAATTTTTTTCTTTTCAGGTTAATCTTTTATTGGTAGCCATGACTCCGAAAAAACAGCACTAAAAATGGTAAAGGACAAGACTGTGCAAACCACAGTTGAGTTAAAAAAAGAAATTATTGAAAAATTTGAAGGTGGCAAATCACAGAATGAAGGAGTACAACATGGCAAAATATACTCTGTTGACCTTCCTTAAGAAAAGTGAAGACATGTTGTAGCCAAAGGTGTTAAAACCATAATGGCAAAAAAAAGAACATGGAAAAGATGGAACATTTGTTATTTATTTGGATAAATCAGAAACAGTTGGCAGGGGACAGCATATCACAAGCCATTATTTGTGTGAAGGCTAAAGCCCTTTATGCAGACATTTTAAGTGAGAGGGGTACCAGTTCTGAACAGCCAGAGTCTTTTAAAGCTAGCCATGGTTGGTTTCACAGTTTTGCAAACTGGGTTGGCATTCATAGTGTTGTTAGGCATGGGGAAGCAGCCTGTGCCAACAAAAGGAGGCTGAACAATTTTCAAAAGAATTCTGTGAATTTTTGGAGGCTGAGGGATTCGTTCCCCACCAAGTTTTTAATTGTGATGAAACTGGCCTCTTTTGGAAAAAAATGCCTAACAGAACATCCATCACAAAAGAGGAAAAGAAAATGCCTGGTCACAATCCTATGAAAGATTACGTTGTGTGCAAATGCAAGCGGGGACTTCAAGTTGAAACCCCTCCTTGTTTATAATTCCCCGTGTATTTAAGCAGCAGAATGTAATAAAGGACAAGCTCAGTGTCATGTGGAGGTCCAACACCAAAGCTTGGGTGACCAAGCAGTTGTTTGTTGATTGGCTAAATATAATTTTTGGGCCAAGTGTTAAAAAATATTTAACAGAAAAAGGCCTGCCTCTTAGAGCTGTCCTTTTAATGGATAATGCCTCAGCACATCCCAGAACTGAGGACAGTGAAATTTCTAGTGAATTTGATTTCATAACAATCAAGTTCCTCCTCCCAAATACGACTCCTCTCATCCAACCCATGGATCAGCAAGTGATTGCCAATTTCAAGAAACTCCACATGAAAGCACTTTTCCAGAGGCGCTTTCAAATCACCTTAGACAGTGAATTGACCCTCCGGGAATATTGGAAGGATCATTTTAATATCCTACATTGTATCAGCCTGATAATTAAAGCGTGGGAAGAAGTGACTTACAGGATATTAAATTCTTCCTGGCGTAAGGTGTGGCCCATGACTGTGCCTCAACGAGACTTTGAAGGCTTTGAAGAACAAGAGCAAGAAGAAGAGCTGGTTGATGACCCTTCCGTGGTGGAGGAAATCATCTCTCTTGGTCGGTCAATGGGTCTGGGGATGTGCAGGAGTTGGTGGAGGAACATGATGCCGAACTCTCTACCCAAGACCTAGATGAGTTAGCTAAACAACAAGAGGACCAGCAAAAAGAGGAACTGTCTTCACAGGAGGATGAAGGAAGAGACAAGTTACCAATAGCATTGATTAAAGAAATGAACTCATACTGGACGAAATTGTCCAAATTATGGATAGAATATCATCCTCACAAATTGGACATCGACAGAGTGATTAATTTAGTGAATAACATCGCTGTAGGTCATTTTTGGAGAATTTTGAAAAAAAGACAAAAACAAGTGTCAATTGAACAATTTTTAATTAAATAAAATTTTATAATTTAACAGAAAAGAAAGAGAGATAAGAGCCCTGTAGGAGAATTGCTATCAGTCATTATGGAGGAAGATTCTTCTTCCAAAAAGTGGGGGGGGGGGGGG
>JAODKF010000001.1:38374013-38387427 GCA_026779585.1 Mormyrus proboscirostris | reverse complement strand
AAAAATGTTTTACTTGCTTTATTGTGAGACTCAATCATACAAGAGACATTCAATCCTCACAATGTGTGGTTTCAGTGAAGTGCATTAACAGTTTAGAACTCTCTTTAGAACTTTCTTTTCAGTCGTATAATGAATTTGAGCGTCCCTGCAGCACACCCCTTCAAAGTAGCCTAATATGCGCGCATAGGAAACATTTAAGTCATGACAATAATTTGTCTGACAGAATACACCTGTGCAGTGCTCTGTGATGTCGGAATAAACACAAATCACCACAAAAGAGGAACACATTTTTATCAAGGGGATTCTTCACACCAAACGCCCTGCCAAAGTCCGACAAAGCACAAATAAAAGACCTGTCTGCAGCAGACGCGTGCAAGTGCACCACAGACTGATAGCTATTTCGAGTAGCCTAAACGCTATTCTCTTCATCAAATGCATGTCTCACATTACATTTTGTGGGTAGATGTGTTTTCAACTTAAACAGCGGACGTTACTCATTGTAAATGTGTTTTTAGACCACATAGACCCTCTACTCTTACCAGTACTATGTACCGGCTGTAAATCTTATAACGGTACGTTGTACTGGAGTGTACCGGCTTACTTTCACCCCTGGCTTTAAACTCTGTCTATAATTCAGTCAGACTTTGGCTCTGAGCTCTTTATTCGACAACTTAACATGCACATGTTTCATGGTTTGGTTCTTCTCCATTCTACAGAATAAAACTATATGAATAACAGCTGTAATCCTTTGCTGACCTGTACCACTACCTGTAAATTCTGTTCCATCCCATGAAACAAATAACAGAATTTTTGTTCTGGAAATGAATTATTCTCCTGTTTATTTAACTTTCAGATATTAACATGTATTCTATCTCTCCATGTCCCCCTGAATTTGGACATCTTGGATACACATATAAACACATATAGAGACTGACCTGGGAAGCACAGCCTTACCTGAAAGACATTACATTTTGTTATTACATAATGTGGCCCTCTCTTGCCATGTTTTTTGAAGAGATTATATAAAGATGTTTCTGTGTCTATGGAAAGATATTTTGCCAGTAACAGACCTGCATGAAGAAGCAATCACCAATGTTGATAGGGAGCTTGTTGGTCTTCCATACTGATTTCAGGATTTTTCTTCCCTTCATTATCAACCCAAACCTGTAAAACTGTGTGAGATTTACCACAATAAATAAATGAAATTTAAAAATGCCACTGGCATACACCTTATTGTTGGTTTTAAATTGATTAGAACATAGTACAACACAGATTTTTTTAAACAGAAAAACTGCAAGCTCTAAGATAGTACTCTTTTATCTGCAATTGCAATTATTAAAATCTGGATATGAATGTAAATTTCCAAATGAACAATGTGATTGGTAACAATGTGATTTGCAAGTTTTCCTTTTAATTTAATTTGGCTTCCATTAATAACTTGTTGAATTAAAATGTAAAGGACGATATTTTCCACAAAATTGGTTCCACTTAACCATAATTTTCTGCAGCTGTCTGATGTTGCCCATATTTATGCAGTAGCTGTTCATTACCTACTTGAGTGTATCATTCAATTAGGTTTGGGACAGCAGGGATCCTTCTTATCACTATCCTGTGAATATGTTAATAAGAGTGAAATCATATATTGTTTTTAATTTTTTAATGTTGAAATGCTGGCTAAGATTTAACTTTATAATACATATGATATTACAACAATTTTATATGTCGAGTAAACCCAGCCAATTGTTTTACCCCAATACATATATAATGTGACGACTGACTATGCTGCAGTACTGTTTCTGCATGTTGTCCTGGCTAGTGTACTTTGCATATGTAGTGGCATGTGCTTTTTTTCTTGTGCAGTAGCCAAAAGTATACTAGTCATCTTTGTTTTGTGTTACAATCATTCATAATTTCTGACAGCACGTGCTCCATACACATCTAATGTATTTTGCATTGTGTCTTTACCCTTGTATACTGTGGAAAAAAAATAACATTGTTTGATACATGGTATCACTTATCACCTGGCACACTAACTGCTGCAGGTTTGAATCTTGACCCCACTCTGTGCATATGTGCGTACATATGTCTTTTATGGGTTGTGCAGTTTCCACACACAGTCCAGACTTGTAGTTATGTTTTCTGGAATCAGTAAACTGTGTATGTGTGCTCTGAGATTGAGACTGGCATTCTATCCTGAGTATTCCCATGTCTGTGGTCCTAGGGCCATTACAGCTTGGGATAGGCTCCAGCACCCTTCTCCCTTCACAAACACAGACACACACACACACACACACACACAAATATATCCACTTGAGAGATAGAGATAGATTTTTCCTGTCTTTTTCGTGCCAGCTCTTGCATATCTTCATACTGTACAGCCATTTATTTCACACAAATGTATCATGAGTGCCGTTCCTATAAGCATTATTTTCCTGCCAAATGAGAATCTGGTTTTATGAAAATATATCTGCCCTTGAGGTAAAAGCACCATGCTTGGGAAACTAAATTATCCCTTGGCACAATTTCTACTTGTTGCCACATTGAACAGCAGAGAAGTGTGAACAGATGCATGCACACATTCATTTAATTTTACCCAATTTTGTCTTTACCCTTGTTTACTGTGTTTGGTACATGGTATTAAAATATATTTATATAATCCATTTATTCATTCTAACATTATAGCGTATCCCTCTGACAATTTGATCATGAAATGTTCCCCCTTTCCCCTAATTCTTTGTCTTTTTTGTGAGTGCAACAAATCGCCAGTAGGGAATCAGTTTCATGCTATATTGTGGCACTACATTATTATAGACAATCCACACTGACAAATACAGGGAAGAGAATCATAAATATGAATATGGTTTTCAAAACTGCAGAAACATGTATAGCAATCAAAACACCTCAGTCATATTATGAAAAACTACTCGGGTAAGCTGAATGTTTAAATTCCAGAATAATCAGGTTTTAGTAAAAAAAGTCAGATAAGCAAGAAAGAAAAACAGTGAACACAGTTTACATCATGTCATTCTATAGTTCATATTTGCCATATTTATATTTCAGTTGGGCATTTAATAGAAATATATCATGTATGAACTGATATAGTTTGCTAACAAAAACATCACTAAGGTTTCTTTCAAAACAGAAAGCCAAACATATCGGGCCTTTTTTCTTTCATTTCCATTTTGGCTAGAAATTGACACTTGCAAACAAAAAAATGTATTACGAGAACAAATAAAAACTGTTTAAAGGTAAGATTTGCATGCTAGAACCTTTACATTAACTTACCACTAATGACTATGAATACAGCAAACAAAGTAATGAAACAAAAGATTAGTGAAACAATCTGTTTCACATGTCCTTTAAATGCTAATGTGCAAACAAAGGCCGGGCAAAGCTTGCCATATGTTCCTTGTATGATTCAGCATGGACATGGAGCTTTCCTGAGCAGCATGGAGTTTTCCTGAGTAGTTGCTCAAGTCGCTGGCATTTCTGTTTCACGCAACACAGCTCAGGAGTATACCATGGAGCAGGGTTAGTAAAGGAGACCAGTTTGGTTTTCAAGATCTAATGAGTCAGATAGGATTGTGTTTAAAGTGGAGACAAGACCATCAGGGGAGGAGGGGGTACATTTTGTTGATAGAGCTGTAGAAATTACTTGGCACAGGACAGATGAGTCAACAGAGTTTGTGTTAAGAAATGACATACACCATTTATGAAGCTGACGAGTAAATAGCAAGGAGAAAGAAAACCAGATGGTCTTGTGATCAGATAGCAGGAAAACAGAGGAGCAAAGGTTGGAAATGGACAAACCAGAGGAGCATAACACGTCTAGTGTGTGGCCTTTACAGTGGGTAGGAAGCTGTGTGATGTGGTGACAGTCAAGGAGTGAAAGGAAATCACTTGAGGTCTTGCAATCAGGTTGGTCAACATGAATATTGACATCACCACAAAATAGTAGACGTGAAGAGAAATAGAGAGAGATATGATAAGGAGTTCGGACTGTTCAGAGAGAAATATGGGCTGTGTCTGAAATCATGCACTTGCACACATTTAACACTAACAACTAAGCTAAAATTCAATGTACTGAAGGTACCCAGATGGTGCTATGAAAATGGCCAGAAAACGCACTGCAGAATGATGGACACTACTCATACTAAACGGACGCCATTTTGACCACGTAGTGGAAGAGGAGGGGCTTTCGGCAAGTTTTCACGGCAGATATTTTGGCACGCTGGAGAATGCTATTCTGTTACTTCCGGTAAGTGCAAAATGTTAGTGTTCCAGTTAGGACAGCATTTACCCAGGGTAGTGAGCACTACAGAACGAAGTGCGCAATGCACACTACACAATACATCTCAGTGCACTGATGCAAGTGTGTGATTTCAGACACAGCCATGGAGCTACATTTTGGTGGATGGTAAATCAGCAATACCATAACAGAACTAGCTAATCTAAATGCAAGATATTCAAACGATTTAACCATGATAAGATTTACTTCTGTGATTATGAAATTGTCATTGTAAATTACAGCAAGACCCCCACCACGTCCCGTAGGACAAGGTTTACAGATATAGCTCAAATTAGGGGGAGTGGATTGGTTGACAGCATAGAAATCACCTGGTGGCTGCCAGGTATCAGTGAGAAAAAACTAATCAATGTTATTATCTATGATCAGTTCATGCAGTAGAGATGACTTAGTGGAAACGGAGCGAACATTCGAAATTGTATAGTTTACAAGTTGTGGTTTGATTGAAGTCTGGGGTAGAGTACAGAGAACGTTAAAATTAACAGCACACTGGGTACAGGTAGTTCGTTGACGCCGAGTTGTCCAGAACGTGCATATGTTGGTATTGACATAGTGGAGAAAAGTTCTATAGCGCCTCAGTCAACGATGAATATAATGACACCGGCGCTAAATGCCTGCTTGGAAAACAGTGGAGGCAGCTTCTCTAGGGAGTCGGTAGTTGCTATTAAGATGTTTGAGGTCTGCAGTGTGCAGTGGAGTACTTGTAAAACCATGGAGCAGCTCCGAAAATTGCAGTTGGCAGGGAAATTCCGAGCTGTAGCAACACTTCAGATGATACTGAATAATAGGAGAAGCTCAGGCCAGTACGCTCAGTTCAGTTAGTGCTGGGCTGCCCCTGAGGTCAGAGCCAACCACCAGAGAAGCCGACAGCATGCGATGCTCAACACAGCAGACTGTTCCAGACGAAAACCAGAATCGCAACGGCAAGAAAGAAAGCCTCACTCACCAAACTGTGAAGTTGACCACCAAGCTCCACTTGGAGTAGTGAAGACTTATCCTCAGGACGAGGGTCAGGAGAGGGTCCAGTCCACAGACAGTGCACCACACAGCTGTTCACGGCAGGAGGTCAGAATATGTAGGCACAAGAACAAAGGAAGAAATAGTCTAGGGGCGAAATCCGGAGATGCAAGGTGAAATCCAAGAGTAGCTAATCTATCATATTTGAAAAATAAGTCCAGTGGAGGAAGTCCAGAGAAGAAACATTAACGACAGCATGCAATCATGAGGGACAAACCAGAAGGAATGAATGGAAAACTTGCGGCAGGCTTCTTTGAAGAGATAGTAGCAGCCAGAACAGTGGATCCATGGTGAGTATTCGGACAGAAAGAAAAACTGACGATCAGGATTGTCTAGATAGTTTAGTGAAAAAATAACAAAGTAAACCAAATAATCAAAAGATGCATTTAGACGAGGGGAGAAGCAGCAGTCAAGACAGATGTCAGCAGAGCTCTCACCTGGAAATTACGTAGCAACACAATACAACAACTAATTGGCAGGTTTACTGGTATGTTCCTTCACAACAATATCCTAAGAGGAAAACCAGTCCATGGTAGCTGATCACAAAATAGTTATTAGGGTGAGACAGGTGAGTCCATATAGACAAGAACCTGGGAATGTATGTATAAGTTGCAAACTGAAATTACTAATAAGAACAAGCTCAAGGAAGCTTCCTGGTAGAGTTTATACTGTAAAACACAATCATTATCAAGTACAGGATTGTGGTGGTGCATTCCTGTTTCTTACCGTTTTTCTGTACTGCTTTGGCACATTTCATGAAACATCCTTAAAATTCTCAAGGCTATAACAGCATTTCTCACAACAGTTCATGTGTCATGCCCTGCTTATGTGCCCTTCTTGTTTCTCCCTAGTGCAAGCGATTTTGTCTTTCATTTCTGCCTCTTATTTACTCCCTCCTTGCTCCATGTGATAAATATTTCCTCGTCTAGTGTTCTCCAGTGCTGACATTCACATTTTGCCATCCCTGTTAGCCCTGTAATTTGCCCCAATTTAGAGATCCCCGTTTTTAGTTGTTTTCCTGGTCATTCTGTTTTGGAATAAACCCTTTTCATTTTTCCCTTGACTCCTGCTCCCATGTCCTCCATTTTACATCTCACAACAGAATGTTAGGACTCACCGAACCTTTCAATGGTATGTACCCTCTATCTGTCTCCCATGCCTTTCTGCACCCAGTAGACCAGATACCCTGAGTGCCTCCGATCCAGGGACCAAGAGGGCTGCCCGAACCACGGAGACCCACCTACCTTTAGCCAGAAGACTTTTTCTCCCTCCTGCAGACCCACCAGTAGTATAGGAACAATGTCATGGCCTGGAAAATCCCGGAGGTCTTTGTTCCCTTCCCGGATGTCTAGCTGGCGCCTGCCTCACTGTCCCCTGGGTTACATGAGTTAATTGTTTTCAGGAAGTTAACAGACTCTTGCAGCTAAGCCATAGTGTTGTGCTATATGCATGAACTGTTTGGCAAAACAGGAGGAGATTCCAGGAGACAGGCAGTTACTATAAGAGAGCTGCAGTACCGGTATCTGCTGCTTTGTGCAAGGAGGAACAGGATGAGCACTGCCAGAGCCATACTAAATGACCTCCAGCAGGCCACTGGTGTGAACGTCTCTGACTAAACATGCAGAAACAGGCTTCATGAAGGTAGTCTGAGGACCTGACATCCTCTAGTGGGGCCTGTGCTCACTGCTCAACACCGTGGAGCTTGATGGGCATTTGCCATAGAATACCAGAATTGAGAGCAGGTTTACCCTGAGCACATGTGACAGACGTGAATGAACCCAGGTCTGTAGAACCCATGGAAAACGTTATGCTGCCTGTTGACCAACATGGACTTGGGTCAGGAATGGTCAGGGGAGGCATATCCATGGGGGGACACACAGACTTCTATAGGTTAGACAACGCCACCTTGACTGCCATTAGGTATCGGGATCAAATCCTTAGACCCTACACTGATGCAGTGGGTTCTAGATGTTCGCCTGACCAAATCCAATAGAACACCTCTGGGACATTATGTTTTGAAGAATCCGACACTGCCAGGTTGCACCTCAGACCAGATGCTCAATGATGCCCTGGTCCAGATCTGGGAGAAGATCCTCCAGGATACCATCTGTCAATGTTGCCAGGCAAGCATACAAGCGCGTGGGGGCCATACAAACTACTGGGTACAATTCTGAGTTGCTGGAATGAAATTTCAGCAAAATGGACGAGCCTGCTACATATTTTTTTCACTTTGGTTTTCAGGGTGTCAGGTTGATCATTTTCATTTCCTAACATTACCCAGTCCATATCAGCGTGTGTGTGTGTGGGTGTGTGTGTGTGTGTGATAGAGATGTACAGAAGATATGCTTGAAAGATTATGACTGGTCCAACCATTTTGCATGTAATGATTTGCAATGAGGTAATGCCTGGATGTTTTGAGAACTATTCAACAGAGAACTAGTCTGTGACTAAGTACAAGCACTGTGCAGGGAAACAGGAACTGGAGTCCAAGGATTCGGGTAAACGCAGGATTTATTTGGGGGAAAAAACACACTCAGGAATACGGAGTAACAAGCAGGACTGACGTCAATGACCAGACTAGGGAAACATACACTTAGACGCTCACTTAAATACATCAAACTAATTAAACACAACTAGAAACTGCCTATAACAAGAGGATTCCACAAGAGGTAAATGAGGGGGTGTGGCACATACTGTAGGAGGATCAGAATGATTGGGATGTGACATAGTCTGATAAATTTTGACCAACGTGACATAAACAATTGGTAATGTTGGAATCAACAGACAATTGTTGATAATAATTTGAATGAATGCATTTCCAATTTTCCCAAAAGAATGAGAAATTGCTTTTATGATGTGTATAACTGATTCAACAATGTTGAGGTTGGGCAAGTAGCTTTGAGAATTTCACCAAAACAACTGAGAAAAACTCAGAAAGTATGTTACATGAAAGATGCCAAAGCAATCGAGAAAAACTGGGACTCGTGTCAAAAGCAAATAATTCCACCAGTACCACCAAAATGAAAAGTACAATCAGCATTGTTTTAACATTGAGAGTCAAAACTAAAAGTCACACTACACTGTACAACAAAAACAGCAAAATGGCAATGCAAGAACAACAAAATCAACAATGATGTATCATTGCAATTTATGGGATATATATTTAAATCATTTTGAAAGCTTGGTTAACTGTTTTGCATGTGGACGATAAACACAATGATCACATAGATAAATCGTATTATATGTAAAATTATTACAATGGGAAACCACATAATCTATTTTGACAACACTAAACCAACTGAATATTGTACAAAACCATTTTCATATACGTACTAAAATTTGCATGAATCAATGAGAAATGATGTTCTACTGTTCAGAAGTTACATTATGATGTGGAAATTACACAAATGTTAATTGTCATTTGAGAAATCCTCCAGGGAGTACTGTGGTGGTACAGTGGTTAGCACTGTTTTCTCACACCTCTGGGACCTGGGTTCAAGTCTCTTTCCCGATTCCATGTGCTAGGAGTTGGCATGTTCGTTCTCCATGTTTCCTGGGGGTCCTCTGGTTTCTTCCTTTGGTCCAAAACCATGTTGAGGCTAAGTGTAGTTGCCTTGCAATGGGCTGCCACCCCATCCTGGGTTGTTTTACCTGTTTACCCTAATTGAAACCAAGTACTGTTTGTGTAAACTGGCATATAATGTGTTATCATGACTCACATACTTTTTATCTGAGACCCCAAATAAAAATTACTAGGCACTCCAGTGACTGACATGATACAAATATGTATAGCCATTTTAAAAGGAACTCACAAAAAGGTAATCATAATCAAGGACGGAGTAAATTATTTGTCAAACCTCTGGATCTCAAAAGGCTTCTTAGTGAGCTGGCAGAAACACGATGACCTATTTTTGGAAACATTGGATTTCTTGCTCCACTGCGTCAATGGCAGCTTGAGTGGTTGCAGCCTCATTACCCCAAAGGCAGTGGACATAGTAGTTAGAGAGAGCAGTGACTTATGAGTAGCAGTTGGTGACTACTAGGTGCTGATGATCACTCCTGAGTCCTAAAGCAGGCTTACAGACCTCTCTGTAGTCTGCCCTGGCAGCTTATGATAGTATACATGTAACCAGTACTACCATTTCTGGTAAATATGAGTGGGAAATGTGAGTTAAATACTTTCGAATATAGGGTGCCACATTCCAACAAGCTTACAAAAAAAGTAATTGAAAAATGCCAATAAGTTTAGACAATAGACTGAAGTAGACACACGGCACTGGGTATTTAAACAAAAGTTGGTTATTTAAACATTATTTAGCACATTCAAAAATATAATTGTCTAATCTAGTTACATAGATTTTTATTCATATCAAATCAAGAAGTCATATCTTAACATCTTTGTCACTATGATGATTATAAGTTTATATATTTGCATTTGCTTTATCATTCAGCTCAGTAGAAATTTGGTCAAAAGTCTCAACACTATAGAACAAAGACAAAAGCAGATGGAGTATAATGTGACTCAAATTCATGCATATATGACATATCATTATGCAATGTTAATTATTGCATTAGTGTTCCAAAACCTCACAAAGTTCCATTCAAAAAAAGTGTTACTTCAAATAAAATAAACTGAGGAACTTGGAAGCCTTTAATATGCAATACAATTGCTTTAATCATTCTAGAATATATTTTGGAGGAGTTTAGAAGTGGATTTTTTTCGTATTTTTTTCTCCCACAGTTCAGCAGTGAGGTACATTGGAAAAGACTGCTCCATATGGAAATAGAGGATTACTGACACGTCAGACGCTTTGCTATAGATACTGAAACGAAATGAGTAACCACATTCTACCACAATGATAAATAGTGAGTCATAATACAGGTTATGACTGTTACATCAAACTTGAGAAACTTTTTTTTTGGTGTCTCTGTGTTTTATTTTGTGCTGCTCTCTGCAAATACAATTCAGTGTTGTGGACTCATTGTTGTGGTTGGGAAAAGCACATAAGACATCAGCTATGGAAATCAGTTAAGATGTTTGTTGCTTAGCTGCCTGGCATAACAAAACAATCTTAATCAGGGGTCTGACTTCACTACTGAAAAAGCCACTGCTGGTACTTTATATTACAATTATTATTATAATTCCCTCTTTTACAGTTATCATGTTGACCTAATTAATTAATCATCACAGATGTGCCATGCTATAATATAAACACCAGTGCTAAACCAAATGACAGCCTGTTGAATTATCAAAATCAGTTAGACAGACAGGATGATAGAGAAATAACAATTAATTAATTAGTATGGAAAAATTAAAACTAATCCATCAGTTCAGTAATTTTCTTGTTATGATATTATAGAAAGATAATCCCCAGAATAGTTTTACATGGAAGGACATTGTGATCATTCACTACACTCTGATACTGACTGCACTGACTGAAGGATAAAGAGGCAATGACTGAAAAAAATGGTCTTGCCCTACTGCAGCTAAACAAAGACTATGTGTGTACGTATGTGTGTGTGTGAGTGTGGGGGTAATTTGCTGCTAACACCACTATGGTCCCCACAATGCAGGGCTGGCTCCAGATCAGGATTTGCAGTGGGGAATTTCACTTTCGGGGGGGGGGACAATTCCAGATTACCCGTCATTTCATAGGTGACATTAGGGCTGCGCTGTTTGTTTTATTGTCATTGTAATTACCCACAAGTAATTGCTCCAAACCTTTTGCATATCCGTAAAATTCAGTCTATAACCAATATTGTTTTAACTAATATTGCCGGTGCCAGTAGTGAAACAACTAGCCAGATTGTTCACGGAATAACACTGCATTTTAAATTAGAATCGTGCCGCAGGTATAATAAATAAAATATTGCTGGGAAGAGACATGAGGCGGTCAGAAAGTTTACTTATTAGCAAACTCTTTTATTGCACCATCCTAAAATGACAGCGGTCAAACAATGAGCGAGAATAAAGAATAAGTTCTCGCACATAGATGAGGAGCCTTTAAGGAGACAGAAATGGATACAGGCAATACAGACAGTGCGTAATGAGTACTCTGAAAACTTTTTTTTCAGTTCAGCAGCTTATAAAAACTTAAAATCCGAAACAGATCAAAATAAATCCAACAAAACAGAATACGCTACATATGAACCTTTATTTTACTTTCACGTATGTTGATTTTTGAAACCGTGGGCAGGTTCTCAAAAGTACAAATCAGCCCAGTACTGTCAATGAGGCATATGTGATGGTTATTAGATACAGCTGTAAAGCTGTACACCTGAGTGATACAGTGGATGTGAAATGTCTGATACTGCAGTTGGAGAATGCCTCTAGTCCAATCAAATTTTTTGGTTGGAATTAACTGTTGTATAATTAAAATATTTTTCTTTATAAGATTTGGCATTCCAAAAATTTTCTAAAGATAATTGCAAAAAAGTGTGTATATGTGTGTGGGGGGTTACTCTTATAATTAGGGTTGTCTTATACTTGGGTCAATACAATAATCTAACACATCATGCTACAGCTTTTTTGCTGTTTGATGCAAATGGAAAGCTTGCATTGATCTCATGTTCCATGATTAATTTATGTCAATTTATTATCTATCTCATATAATTTACTCCAATTTAAGTGTTGGGTAGCTGTTTATAATAAGATTCAGTTATACCACATGTACAAACCTTTAGTTATGCCAGTAGTTAATGGTGAACAAATAATTTAGAATAGAATAAAATACAATACTTCATTGTTTGTTCCCAAAGGTAGCAGAAATTCTACTTTTGACAGGCTCAGTGTCACATGTAAAACATACATTACATGCACAAAACTGTTTATGAGGTGAAAAATGAAAACCGTCAGTTCATTTTGTGTTGTTCAGGATGGCTATTGCAGAGGGGAGGAAGGATTTCTTGTAGATGTTTTTTCTGGGCCAGAGGTACCTTGTACCGTCTACCTGATGGCAGTAACTGAAAACAATAATGTAGAGGGTATGTGGAGTCTTCGGTGATCAGGGTGGTTTTCCTGGTCACTGAACGGATGTACAGTTCAGACAAGGGGGGGTTGCAGTGTGCCTGTTATTTTGCTGGAATGATTTATTATTTGCGAAAGTCATGTTTTTTGTTTGATTGTGAGAAGGTTGTACCAGCAGGAGATGTCTAAGGTGACAACTGACTTGATCAGGGAGCAGTAGACCAAGGTCACGGTGTCCTTATTGACCTGGAAAGTCCTGAGTTTCCTTAGCAGGTGGATACGTTGCTGTGTTTTTTTTTTCATATAAACAGCTTTCGTGTGCTGAGAGAAGGACAAGCAGGTGTCTATTCCTATTCCCAGATAAAAGCTTCTACCTGTTCTACCATCCGACTCTTGTTGCTGAGTGGCTGGAACATAGGCAATGCTTTATCTCTGCCTCCACAGCACAACTCTTTGGTTTTTGAAATGTTTACTTCAAGTGAGTGATCAGCAAAGGTTTGGGTCAGATTCTTCACTTCCTGCTGATACTGAGATAGAGCATGAGAGTCAGTTACATGTACCACCAAAGCCGTGTCATCTTCGTAACTAAAAAGTGCCATCCCTTCTCTGCTGCATGAGATGCTGTTTGTGTACAGAGAGAAGAGGAGGGGAGATAAAACACAACCTTGGGGGAGTCCGGTATTTAAAACCAACCTACTTGAATAAAAGCCATTAAAAAGCACTTGTTGTGGTCTTCCCAATAAAAAAGTTCTAATCCAAGCAGTCGGTGTTGGGTGCACATTTAGGTCAGTAAGGTGGCAGAGCAGGTTGTCAATATTTACAGTATTAAAAGCAGAGGAAAAGTCCATGAATAAATTCCTGTTGTGTGGGTATGCAGAGCCCAGGTTTTTGGTGGCGGTATTTAAATGTGTAAGGCTTGCATCCTCCACGCTGCAGTTTGCCTTGTAGGCAAACTGAAATGGATCCAATTTGTCTGACACCATGCCTGATAGGAAGTCACCCACCACTCTCTCCATACACTTACACAGCACAGAAGAGAGGTTAGGGGGTACAATGGGCGGAGCTTAAAGCTCTCCCCATCTATGACGTCATAAGCGGGAGGTGGGCGTATCCTTTATTCTGAT
>JAODKF010000001.1:38352711-38373913 GCA_026779585.1 Mormyrus proboscirostris | reverse complement strand
TAAACCCTAATTAAAGTACTTAGGCATGCACCTTTGTTTGAGAAACAATACCCAATTCCTGTCACACATAGCAATTAGCACTTTAAGTGGACTACTTGATTACTTTAAGTGAATTATTTAAACAGCATTTGTACAGGAATGATTCTTTCCTTTTTGATCCATATAAGCGGTTGATCCCTATAGTTGTGATTACTAAAAGTGGTTCCTGCTGTATTCAGAAATACATGGGGAAGCCCTGGGTAGTAGAGAGGGCATGTTGTTGGCGCATTCCTGGACCATGTGGCGGTGTCGTCTGCTATTAGATAACACCCTAGCCACAAGAAATAGCATGCATCTCGTTTGTACAGTGCTCTAAAGCTGTCCAATTCTCCACTCCACATTTTGCATATTTGACGCCAGCCAAATGGATTGTCAGTTGTTTTGGTCTGTAACTTAATAGGTCACCTAGAAAAAGCCCAATACTAACAAGCTGAAAGGAACCATATTGCCACCTATCGTAGCAGTGTTGAATGTACTTCAGTCAATAAATCGATTTCCCTCCCATGCTTGTATACTGAGACAAGGGCAAGAGTCCAATTAAATGGCCTAGTTGAACTATAACCATAGCTTAACTTAACTGTGCAACGTATTGTGTGTGTGTGTGTTTCTTTGTTATATACTGTAAAACACAACATATGAAGAGCTTGCATGTATTTCTTTGTCTGGCTGGTAGGATCAATTCACCCATTTTCAGTGCACAGGTACTTCTAATGTTGCATACTTTCACTGCACTTTAGAAGAATTCATTAAAAATTCTTGCCATATACTGCTGAGAATGGCATTACTGAAGTACTGTATTGCATACCACAGAAAATTAACAACTGAATGTACCTTTCTGTATTAATCACAGCATTCGAGCTTGTTTAAATTTAACAACAATTTAAACAATTTACTGTAAAATGCTGGGTCAGGTGATTGGACACTTCAAAGTTTTATGGATGGAATAACTTGAAATAAACTTTTATCAGACATTTATCATGTCTTTTAAAATAAATAATGATGTTTGAGACACTTGCTAGAATCTCAGTCCAATGTCAGTACCATCCGATATTCTGCCAAGCAATAATAACAGTCATGAAGTTATGCTTCATGGTTGCTTTTTAAAAAAAATAATATGAAGTCAGATATGGCAAAGGTCTTTTTATATGGATAACTTAATGAAATTGACTTGGATATGGAGAAGATGGGTGATTTTGGGAGGCCTGGCAAGAGGAACAGGACCTTCCAACGTGTGCTCCATGTCAGTGCTCCCACCTGAACAAAGAGTAGCATTGGAAATGGAATAACCCCATTCTCCCAGATGGTGGTGGTGTTAAAGAACTATAAATTACCAGCCATGGAAGAATATATTAACAACATAGTAATACAAAGATCGATGGCAGGCACAATATCTAGACACCTTACCATAGGGACCTCAGCTGAAATTCCTCGGTCTCTGTGACAATGCAGTAATGCTACTACCGCTGGAGGATCCACTAATAATGCCAAAGGAGAATTCTTCCAAATAGGATCTCCTGGGTCTATCTGACTCCTGATTCATAGGGCAGAGAAAGAATCTCCGATGGTCTAGTGGGGGAGATTGCATTCTGCCATACAAGATAAAGCTAAGTCTACACAGCACAGGTGGATAAGGAAATATACTTTCCTGGGTACAAGAGGGGGAGAATGGCAATGATGTTGGTACCCAAACAATTAGGAAAAGGTTACTGATTTGCCAAGTTGATTATTATATCCCTAAGGTAAATGCATTTTTATTTAACTTTCTAACATGTCCATATGTGAGTTGGTTCTGGTTTGTCCACAGATCTGGGTCACAGTGCGCTCCACAGACTAGTGGCCTCATTAGCCAGCCCTCACAAAGATAGATTGCATGCTAAACGCAGGGTTTGCATTGTAGAAAATTCCCATGTGTGCAGCGCAAAGTTCCTTTTGCACCTGCTACACTCCATTGACACCAATGCAGATGCACCTTCTTGTTTTGGGTTCACAGCCTGTGCACACCAAACAAATTATTTTCTCAGAAATGAAAAAAACCTTTTATTCAAACATTATATACAGCTATATATGTAAAAATAATAGTTAAAATGCTAATGCTAAAAATGATATAATAGGCCACTTACATCATTGATATATTTTATTTTACAGAGTAAGAATTTATTTATTAACTTCATTACAACCCTTCAAATTAATTAAACTGACATCCCAGAGTGTATTACCATTAAATAAACCATATGTCCTAATTAACAAAATAATTAATATAGTGGATTTCAAATTATATGAATATCATTAACATTTATTGATGAGCTTGGTCAAAGCACTATTTGCATGCCAATGCAAACTGACTGCCTATGACAAACTACATCACATTCCATTTTAACATGATAATAAAAAAAAAGTTTTTGGTGGTATTAAGTTTATATACATGTAGGGTTTGTTGTTTGCTAAAGAATCCTAATAAAATCCCGAAGGCTATTTTTAGATGACCAAGATATATGTTAAAATGTACAAATGTACCCCAAAAAAGTACCTGTCAAATTTTCCTAGACTTCAATAGATTGTGATATCTGTGTCAGTGCCTTGACAGCTCAATCAAGCATAATTAATTAAGAAGTTAGCTGGAATAAAAGCATACCCATGAGAATTAATAATTATGGATTTAAGAAGCCTGTTCTGAAATGTAATAATGACTTAAAGCCGGGATGTGCCACAATGTGAAATTTGGGTCCTTTTTTGAGGTGAGCTGAAGTCAGTTTTTTAGAAGATCACAAATAATTGTACAGACCTTTTAAATAACAATGCAATGTATATCATTTTAGCTATGAAGATGTATAGTTTGTATAGTGAAAGGTTTCTCGGTAATTAAGACAAGGAAAAAAAATTGCTAGTCTGCCTAAGGTGGTAAAATTTCGGTGTACCTAATGAGTAAATCCCTGGGATATTGATTTTTGAATTGCTTCCCATGTTTATTTGTGTTCAGGAGGTATTCATGTGCATAAAACTTCTGTTTTCTACTTTTGGGTTTCCAAGAAAAGTAATACCTCCTACCGTACTGTTATTACTTTTACAATTATTTACATTTGCCATTTCAGTTGCTTCTACAATATTATACTTATACATTAATAGACTTAAACTTGAGCCTATAACAATTGCCATGAATGGTTCCGGCCTAGTTTATTGCAGCCCAAAAGTCCCTGTGTGTTAAACTGATGCTTCCAATGCTACAACACACTTATATCTGTTATCTAACATGATATATATGATCTTTAATAGGTAACCTGATATCAAGGGCCAAAAAAGTAGCCTGTATTGATTATCAAAACCATGTATTTTTCTTCAGATTTTTAGAATATTGAAACTAATAATACTTTATAATATAGTATTTGTGTTTTATAGGCCATTAACATACACAGCAAGTTTCGTGAAGTGTGTGCTGATACTCTGTTAAGCATTGCCTTGGAGGATCATTCTTTTTTCCCTCTGTGACTTCATTCTTTATCTCATTATTTTGTATTTGTGCAAGCTTTCATTGGTTTCTGTGCATTGCTTCATTAATCTAATGCAATGATGCGTCATTGAATACTGCAGAACATTAAAAATGGATAAATAAATAGAAAACTGTGGTAGGGGGGAAGAATTATAATGCCACCTTCAGGAAAATGAGGAAATGGATGCATTTTCTTTGATTTCATAGTGTATTAGAAAGAGGTTATATACTTGGAACCAAAGGTCAGTGAAAAACATTTGACAATCCATATTTGATGTATGCAATTTAGTTTTAAAGGTCCAGGAGGGAGAACATTTATTGACAATACAATCTCACCATCTTTATACAGTTATACAGCTTGGTAACAAAGAGGGAGACATTTGATTCTGCAAAAATAGAAAATGGAAAAATATGCTCAAAAATGTGTTGCAATCAGAGAGTGCATGTTCCTATATTATAGCCCACAGTACTAATTACATTATGACTCCACACCTGTTAATAACCTAAATAAAAGCTTACTTACTGGTACATATCTGCAGTGATCCAGCATGTGAATGGTAATGCAAAACCTCCCTAATCATGTGTGTAAGGTAGTTATTGGCATATGTCATTGTCGCACTGGGGCTGTTCATAAACACAGTAGGCACATTATACATATTTTCAGTAGCCCATAATATTTTGACATGTTTTATAATTTGCAACTTTGGTCTTTGGTCTTGAAGGGGCTTATAGCTGTTTTTTTCATAGGGAATGTGAAATGGCCATCATTGAATCTAAAACAGAGCAGACAGCCTGCTGCATTTTAGTCCAGTTTTTCAGTTTCCTTAATGACAGGGGATTGTGTTGGGCTTCAGAGCAATTCTATAAAACCCCCCTTACAAGTAGATGCTGAATGTTTCAGCTCAGCTTGCATTCGGAGTAGGAGCAAGGCCCTCCACTGATCATACCCACGAAATAAGTAGACCAAGAGACCGAGAACATGATTGGCAGCCCTCCACAATTGTGTTTTTAAAACACTCTTTAAAACTAGTAGCATCTGCTGTTTCCAGTAGAGGATTGTTGTGTAGCTAATGGACATGTTTCAGTGTTTCACTCACCTACAGATTTATTCAACAGTTATACCTGCTGGAAGAAAGATCATGCCTCTGACAAACAGTTTGATGCAGACTGTTCCTAGCACCCTTAGATATGCTTGCATTAATAAGCAGAACTTTTCATTTGAAATAATGTATTGTAACGAACAAATGACTGGCCATGGTGTAGGAAGGCATAGAAAGTGGCAGTAGGCAACTAGTTTTGATCACAAGGTGTCATTCATTGCACCCGTGCCAGTCACTCCTCGTGCTGCCCGCTGTGCCCATCGCCTCGCTTACTCCTAACATGTATTGTGGGCACACACACGTGATTTATAACAATTAACTTCAAACACTACACATGACATTACATTACAGCACAAGACATTACAGTGCATAGCAATCGCAAAGAACTTTTTACACGATTGGCACTAATCCAATCTGCCACGCTACTCCACAGTACCTCCAGTGCTACAGTATTTTGCTTCTTTATTAAGAAAGGCATGGGAGATTAACTGTTCTTAATGTCACAGTTTATGGAATGCAACCCTGTATCTATAGTGGTTGTTTATTAGTTCTGTCTTCTCCAGGGTATTTCTCCTGTAGGCTGCCTTCCAGTCTTAAAGTAATTACCTGATTGTTGCATGGCAATGCAAATGTACTGGTGATGGTTATTTTCTGCACTGTTAAAGAACATGTAAAGTTTTGTGATGACGTTGTTATATATAATAATAATAATAATAAAAATAATATTAATAAAAGAATTAAAGGATCGAAGATTTCTGCAAGTGGTTTACACAAGTACTTGCCCGATGCCACAATATATTTATAAATGATTATTTAACCTGTCTTAAATCAGTGTTGGGGTTTATAGATAGATAGACAGACAGACAGGTAGTTTATAGATCTAAAAATATGCAGTTACACAATAATAAAGTAATAAAGAGTGATAAATAGCGGAGGGATGATTGTAATAATAAATAATTATTGCACGGATCAGTTAGTAAAATGTCCTTCTGCCCCCTCTCCACAGGAGCTTCCTGCAGATGTTAAAGGACCATAGCCTCCTCAGGAAGTACAGCCTGCATTGGCCCTTTTTGTACAGGTGTTAGGTATTGTATGTCCAGTCCAGTTTATTGTCCACCGACAGCCTGAGGTACTTGTAGTTGTGGACCATCTCCACTTCCTCTCCACTAATCTGAACTGGTTGTGGACATGATCTGGACCTCCCAAAATCTATAACCAGTTCCTTGGTTTTTGAAGTGTTGAGCTGCAGGTGGTTTGTGTGGCAACAGGCGGTGCTCCTGTGCTGCTGACCACAGTGTCAGATGAGATGTTCTTCAGCCTGTCATACTGCGGTTTGTCAGTGATGTAGTCAGTGATTCAGGCAACCAGGCAGGGGTCCATGCCTTTTCCAGGTGCGAGTAGATTCAGTGTAAGATTGGATGCCTGTGGATGCCTGTGTAAGATTATATGATTTTTATAGTATGTCACTTTACGCAGTTGTGTTTTTAGTTTTGCATTGAATGATAACAGCACCACTACAATAATAGTGTCTCTTTTGAATTTGAACTTGTAATCTTCAACTATCTTACCTTAAAGTTTTACAGAAATTATGTAGTGCCGTCATTGCCATGATCACCATGCAAAACTTTCCCACTGAAACAGTGAAAAAGCAATGTTATTTTCTGTGTGTCACTAGCTGGAAAAGAAAAACACTCATGAGATACATAAAAGTGGCCTGTAGAAGTTATACATAGCCCCTTTCAGGCACATACAATGTATAAATACTTTCTAAATTTCATGCCTTCTTTAAATAATGAAATTTACTTTGAATATTAATAACATTCAGGTAGTATATGTTATACAACAGCATAACAATTTAATACAGTATATTAGTCTCAATCTGACAAAAAAATTGCAGATCCTGCACTACTGAAATGGCAGTTTACATACCATAAACTGGTCAAGCTGAGCTTCCAGTGTTGATTGTTTACCAGCATTGCAATGTTGCTGTGGAGAGACTTAGGATACTGTATCCTAATTTATGAAATTTGTTGGATATTCCCTTCTCATATTCAAAAGGATTGCATTGTTTCTATGACAACATTTCTCAGCTTGAATTTCCTCTGGCAACTTTGGCACAATAAATTCAGATGAGAACTTGAGGACAGAAGAAAGAACTTCCAATAAAGTACAGATACATAATAGATGGTAAAAGTTAGATTAGCTTATTTGCTACAGTTGATGGCTTTCCTCATCTACAGTTTGAATCACATTTCCCTCTTTTTGCCACAAATGCAGGTCAGTTGAAATGTGGTATTACTAATGAGGAGTGGGGTGTGTATCTATTCTCTCATGAGAATGTGTATATACCGCACTATTGTTTTGCAATGTGATGCATATATTTTCTCTATAATTTAAATGGGAGATAAATACAATGAATGGTAAAAGTTTTTTTGACACTGCATAGGTGTGTATACATCACATCTCACCAATATTGCTTATGCTTGTCTCTTGTAATTATCATATTCATTATCAGGGCTAGATATATGAATTAAGACATTTCTAACTAACAGCTGGGAATACAATTCATTACTTCTGCCCAAGTCAGCCTTCAAATCCTGTGATACCTGGGCTGCCTTGACAGGCCCACCATTTGCATGATGAATCGCTACACTTAGCCAAGCCTGAGCCTCTATCCACATTACTTCCAGCTCAAACTATGAGTGGCAACAATACATATTGCTGCTGTCTCTCTGTGCAAGATGCCAGCAAAGTAATGGGCTGCATGCATTGTTGGCTGCTGACACTGTCCCCAGAAATTTAGATATTTTGTGGCACGCATCTGAAACAATAAAGGCTCATTTTCAACTATTTATCCATATATCTATCCATCCGAAAAGATTTTTTTCAATAATATTTAAGTGCTTCAGATGATTTGCCTTGGAGTCATATAGGAGATCAGTAGAAGACAATGTAACTTCCACATTTATTTGCCCTTGTAAGAGCATAGGTAAATATTTCATGTATATTTCAATCTCCACTGCTAATGAGACAAATCAAGAACATTGGCTGTTGCTTGACCATGCATACATAAGAGTGATGGATACAAGGCTGATTCTTGTTTTGAGATGGAAACATCTCTGTGTACTCCCACTGGGCTTTTTCCGTAGGCATAATTTCATATGCCATGATGAATACTGATGCCTTGTTGTTGTTTTTTTTTTTTTTAACAAGCTCTTCAGACTCATTAAGGATGGGTTTTTCAGCATGACTCCATAGCCATCCAGTGATTCACTAATCCAGTCAGGTCCAGCACACATAATGCAAACCTTAAAATTCTTGGTGTATTGCTGCCAGTAATACCACATCCTTCGAGAATGGATTCAATCATCTTGTGCTGATGCGTAGCCAGAGACACGAAATTGCTGTTACCCTTGCACAAATAATCTATAGTAAGTATCAGAAGGATTTAATGAGAAGGTATTGCAAAATAACATCACTTATAAGACTGTTTATTCTGTACATTAAAATATTTCATTGTATGATATCAGTTGAATTTATTACAAATGGTATTCAAGCTCCTAAGAGTCATCAGAGAAAACTGATATGTTTATTTAAATGTAACTGAACAGGATTCATTTTATTCCTAAATTATCTGAAGTAGCAGGAACAGAAGGAAAATGTAATATTTTAGTAGAAATCAGTCAACTTGAATGAATGCATGAGTGTATAAATGAATTTCTGCTGATGAAGACTCTAAAATCCTGTCCGGAATGGCATTCTCTTCCAGCTTCAAACTTTGTGCTCTTGCTCTGACTGCCAACACAATTTTGGATGAGAGAGGGACAGAATAAGAAGCAACTATCAAAATGCTGAATTCACTGTAATTAGAACCCCATCACCCCTGAGGAGATTCTTGAGAGTTCTGCCTACTTCTGAAATGCCTTTCTGAAATGACATCATTAGCTTACTGGAGGGCTATGAAAGACTATAGTCAATATATTTGCTGAAGACACTTATCTTTTTAATAAGTGCTTCCAGAATATACATGTATACTGTTTCAGATGGTCTTTGAAGATTACACGACACTTTCTCTTTCCTAGTCCAAAAAAAATAATTTCTCAAAGATAGACTGATAATAATTTCTCAGTGCTGAAAATTTTACAACAATTCTTTTATCATTTAATTTTGTGTTTAATGTATTTGTCACTGATTTTTAAGGCTGAACTATAATACATTTGTGTTGTTTCACTGGTCCATTTGTTTATTTTATACAGATTTGGCTGGTTGTCATCTTTTGGGCATTCAGTCAGCTGTCACCTTTGTTGATTCTAGCCAGTGCTATGTCATTAGTTTCTTGCTGCCAGACAATTGGGAAAGCTTTAAGCTGACCAAGATGTCTGGACTTACTTCACCATTAATCCCTGCTAGCCTTGTGTCAGGGCAAGTTTCATATCTGAAACTTTCTGGCAAATGATGGTGAGAGGTGTACAGTACCCTCAGTATTAGCTGTCATATGTTGCAACTTGTTAAGTAGAATAAAAAAAATAATAATTTAAAAATAGCTTTAGAATGTCAGAGCAGCAAATTGAAGGAATAGAACATAACTGATGTTTTATAGGTGGGACAGACATGTCAGGAAAGGAACGTGTTTACAGAAATTTAGAAAAGGTGGGTTAAAGACTAATTAAGATAACAACCTTTTGGTAATACTGGTGCATTTTACAATAAAAAGCAAAATTCGGTTCTCGCCAACAAATTCTTTAAAATATGGAAATCCATCCATGAACCTTCCAACAGCTAGTGACCTGAGTCATTGGCATTGTGGCAAAAGTATTAGTTTGAGGCAGTAAATTCTAACCAAACAAGAGACAGGTATACTACCACCTTCAGTGTACTTAGACTGGGTGTAACTTGTAAAGGTATTCTGGCAATTCTACATGACCAAAGTAAAAATGCACTGAATACACAATGAATTCAGCTACAGTGTTAAAAAAAATATGGATGTGTTGTGGTGCAGCTCTCTTACAGTATGGACATCTGGCATAGCCAGGGCTGGTGCTAAGCCATGAATCTCAAGCTGCTGGTTCATTCTCCAGCTGAAGTGACAACTACCTACATACAGAAATATTTATGGTATTCTGATAATATTCAGTAAATACCAGGAGAGGTTTAATTGCTTATAAATCCCATTTTAAAATCAAAATTCATCCTTACAATATTGGTTATTATGATGGTGCTCTGGTGATGGCTGGATCTGGACTGAAAGAGAGAAGGGCTAAAAATAGCTCAAAGCACACATCCCACTGAGAATTTTCACACTGTCTGTCCAAGTCAGAGATGTAGAATGTATTTTCTCAAAGATACTACTCTGTACTCTGTTGGATAGATTTACCTGTGATGCCTGCAAATTTTAATCTGGGAAGGCTGTATGCATTACCAGCAAAAATAGAGCAATTTGACCAAGTGCTGCAGTTTGTTGCGGACCGGTGCTGTGCCTTGGACCCAGCACCCAGCAACCGGTCATCTGGCAGCCTAAAGCAGGCAAGCATGGAATGTGTATGGTTTGAAAAGTAAAAATTTTACTTGGTCCTTTGAAAGGCGACAGTCTGTCATGAGCTATGAAGGAAGTGTTTGACATATATCACCCAGATTTCTGAAGTAAAACAAGATGCCGGATATCCAGCAGAATGGAGACTCAGAGAGTGCTACCCATGGTTAATTCACAAAGAAATGCATTTCAGTGCTAATAACAAACAAATATAGTGGCATAGTTAAAACCCACACAGTACTTGTAATGTACATGTGTAGAACATCGGAATAATATAGAAAACCATTTATTGAATTTTCTACATATATAGTCATCTATAAATTTAATTAATAAAATATCTATAATTGAACTACTCAATTCTCAACTTATTGACATATGAGTGCAGTCAATGTGGGAATATTTGGTACTGGTGTCATTATTTTTATTGTCAAATTATGAATGAATTTTACCAAAACATTAAAAGATATGTAGCAACCTTTCTAATCATGACATTATATATATGTGCACGTCATTTTTACTTTGTTTAGCATTGTCACTGTTAGAAGATTTCTAATAAAATCACTAAGAGTGATTATGAGTTACAACAAAAAATATTATTTCAGGTCATGTGTTCAAGACCATTGTAAGCTAAAAGTGAGTCAGATCCAGCTGGAGTCAGAATAAATACAGAAAATACAGATGAAGCAGGTAGGCTGTTGTTTGTGTCATCCTATGGATAAGAAGTATTTTGAAACATTAAAGTTGCACAGAGGTATTGTTTTCTTTTTAATGGGTTTACCTGTATCTGTTTTGCTTTACTCCTGGTCTTGATATTGTCCTTTGTTCATCTTCATAGCTCTCCTATCTGTCTCCTTTTCCCAGTTTAAAGGCTGCTACACTTTTTTTTTTTGCTGAGGTAGGGAATTATCAGACAGCAGATTACTTTTCTAACCTGATTTTCCCTGCCCTCCTTTGCTAAACCCCCCCAACCATTCTTTAATCTTTTCCCCCTTTCCCTTTCTTTATCTTCCCTTTATCTTCCTACAAAATGTCACCTGGACTATGAGTATACTCGATTTCAGTTCACAAAAGTCTTCACATCATATCAAAAATCGCATTAAAACCACTGTACTGCAGAGTCATGCTTTGTAAAGGATTTGGCTACATTTATTATTTTAATATTTAGCAGGGGATTATCATGCTAGAAGCATATTCTTTGTGCATCTTGAAATATTACCTGCTCTTTTCAATTTTAAAAATCTGTTTCTTGTTTGCACTTCATCTGAAATTCTTTTCTGATAAAAGAACATACAGAATACATACTGTACAACAGAACAAAATAAGACTTGACACAAGCAGGTACGGCTGGGCAAAATATTTCATCACGATATTTTTTCCCATATCACCGATTGTCACGTCCCTCCGTCCAGCCATCTCGTGAACCACACCCACCTCATTACCCACATGTGACTTCCCATTGTACCCGCTGTACCCGTTTGACGTCATGTCCTGTATTTAGTCTGCGTTCAAGTCAGTCTCCCCAGGTCTGTTATTGGTGTTGTGTACCGAGTGCTCCCCTGTCTATCTGCGATCTCCTAATAAACCCCGTTACCCTTGAATCCCTGTTTGGAAGATCCTGCTTTCCTGCACCTCGCTTGCTCGCCCGACGCGGATATAACAGAATGACAGACCTCCTGAAGGAACCTCTGTGAATCGAGGATCAATGCCTCGATCTGCTTTGGGAGGTAATTTACTGGCTCAACCTGCCAGAAGTCTGTGAAGACCCTGGATTGAGGGATTTAGCCAGCAAGAGCAGAACCCTCTTATGGGAGATGAACCCTCTCACAGACGTATGTCAAAGAGGACGTACGCAACAATCTCCAGCTCCTGGTGGAGTTACAGAGAAATGGCTTCAATCGTTCACACTCCTGGGGGCAACCCCAGGTCCACCAGCACGACCAAGCCTAAGGAAAAAAAATGCGCAAGGGGAGAACACAGGAAGATGCCCCGACGATCAGTTTGGGGGCATGCTTTCTCTCTGCAGCTGTACTTCCCACGGAATGTCAGGAGGAGCCCCACCAGATACAGCAGCCAGCCAGAGAGAGCACAGCCCAGCATCCACGGTCACCAGCAGCCTCCCTGTTCCAGGGTGACCACAGGAGGGACTGGGGGATCCGGACAGTACAGGACACTATCCCGTGAGTCCCGCGATTTCTGATGAGGACTGCGCACTGCCTGGAAGTGCCGATCCTGGAGGCGGTGACTGAGGCACCCGACCTCTCTCCTGCTGCCCCCGCTCTGCCCACAGCCCACCTGCCTGCCGACATCGCTGCACTCGTGGTATCGCCTGATGTCACTCCTACGTTCGCTGCACCGCTGAGTACCTTTGATCTGCCTGTCCTGCCGGCGCCTGATCTGCCTATCCTGCCGGCGCCCGATCTCCCGGCGCCCGGTCTGCCTGTTCTGTCAGCCCCTGATCTGCCTGTCCTGCCTACAGCCTGCCTGCTTGTCCCGCCAGTCATGGCTGCAGCCTGCCTGCCTGCAGCAGCGCCCAATACAGCCGTGGCCACGCCCATGGCACCGCCCGCTGCAGCCTCCACGCCTGTCCTGCCTGTCCTGCCGGCACCCAATGTTCCTATCCTGCCTCTCCCAGCACCTGCTACATCATCCCATGAGGCTCCGGCTGCTACATCGCCCCCTGCTGACCTGGAGTCGGTGGTTGCTGTTGTGGCGCTCCCTGCTTGCCCGAAGTCGGTGGTCGCTGCACCGCCCAAGGCTCTGGTGGTCCCGACTGCAGCTGTCGCTACGTCCGAGGCCATGGCGCCATCTATGCTGCCTGTCACATCGACGCTTGTCTTGCCTATCCCGTCAACGCCTGTTGGCACACCTACGGGTTCTCCTCTGAGGGCGGATCAACTGGCCTCAGCCCTGCTTCCTCTGCCTTGTTGGCCTTCTGCAGGCCTGCCAAAGACGCCGTCTTAGCCCTCTGCGTTGGCCACTAGGTCACCTGCGGCCCATCTGGCGTCTACTGTTCGCCTGCTGGGGCCCCCTCCGGCCCCCCTTCATCCTTCACTCTTCACCTGTCTGTCTCCTGGTTTTGTCCCTCCTGTTTCTGTTCCCCGTCCCTCTGTGTCTCCTCCGTTCCGTCCTGGTCCCTTTGTCCCTCCTGTCACTGTTCCTTGTCCCTTTAGATCTTCTCCATTCCGTTCTGGTCCCACATTCCCTCCTGGCTCGGCTCCTCGTCCCTCTGTGCTTTCCATGTTCACTCCTGGTCCCTCTGTTTCTCAGTTCTGGGTTCCCCCTATGTCTTCTTTTCTGGTTTGTCTGTCCGCGTTTCCCGTTATGTGTCAAATCTTGTAATGGTTTCTGCCCCTGTGCCAGTTCTTGTTTTAGTTTTGGTTTTGTTTCCAGTTCTTCGTTACTGGCTTTCTCTTGTTATTCAGATCTTGCGGTTCTGGTCTCATCCTGTCCGTTGCTCCCCTGGAGGCATATCTGGAGTGCCCGCCTTTGGAGGGGGGTTCTGTCACGTCCCTCCGTCCAGCCCTCTTGTGGACCACATCCACCTCGTTACCCACGTGTGACTTCCCAATGCACCAGCAATGTATTTAGTACAATGTATTTAGTCCGCATTCAAGTCAGTCTCACCAGGTCTGTCATTGGTGTTGTGTACCGAGTGCTCCCCTGTCTGTCTGCGATCTCCTAATAAACCCTGTTACCCTTAAATCCCTGTTTGGAAGATCCTGCTTTCCTGCATCTTGCTAACTCGACCGACGCAGATATAACACCGATATCAATAATCATATAATTCAAGAAACTTTTTTTTTTCCCAATAATAATCAATTATTTCTTTACTTTTATGCTCCATTTATGCTTAAAATTCCCTTAGGATTCCCCTTAAATAGAACATTTAAAAAAGACAAATTGAATGCCTTGCCAACTGAAATCTAATTTTAATAAAAAAATCATACAGTTTGATTTTTTATTGTTTTTGTAGGGTGTAATTATGATAACGAGTAAGCAGACAGGAGGCAGACCCCGTAATATTTATTAGATTGATGATGAGTGCAGACAAAGTCAAATTGGGAATCCAAAGTCGTGGTTAGGATGGAAGCTGGAGGTCGTAGTCAAGCCTACTGGTAGGCATGGGATGAGACGACGAAGGGGAAGGAGGATTGAAGGAGATGGGTCAGGAGCACAGGGCAGGTGGGAGAGGGCAGGCAGGTAGGGCAGGTGAGACAAGCAGACAAGATGCAGCAGGCAGTGCAAGTGGGAAAAACAAAAGACAAAATAAAAAGTAATACTCTGAAACATGGCGACAATACTTCACAACGTATGCGAGGAATCATCCGCTTTAAGAAGTGGAGCTAACAAGGGGGAATTTCCTACAACTGCCATGTGGGTGTGACAGTAATGCTAGCCACACACCAACAGGAAGGTTATTTGTTGTTTTTTTTAACTCTGAATGCCTTGCTGATCATTACAGGGGGCAGACTTAACATTGCTACTAGAGTTGCCACGTACTGATAAATTAAATGTTGTGTCCCCTTTTGAACCAATACTGAACACCACTGAAAAGTAAAACTAATTGTTGGTGTCTGTGTTTGCAAGTGCTTGCATTCTGTATGTTTTTTTCTGGATGCAAATGCTTCAAGTAATAAAATAAATTCGTAGTATTTTCAACTTTTGTTGGCACAACTGTTCAGCAGGAACTTCAAAACATAGCACCAGTCAGCATATCATAGGCTTCTTTAAATTGCTAAAGTATCGCCACTTCATCAATGTCTTTTTACCTGGTTTATCCACAATATGTCCTTTTTAAACCATGTTGCAGCTGCTGCATTTTCTTCACTGACACCAAAGTTTCCTCTGAGGGAGTGCTTTTCATTCCCATGACCTGTGTGTATTACCAGAGCAGTATGTGTGCTGCTCCACTAACTATAGGTTGTCCATTCTCAAAACACTGTGAATCGCAGCAGGCCAAGTTATTTTAGTCAGTGTGGTCAATAAGCCAACAGTTGCATTCTTCTTAGCATTTCTGAATTCTCTGTGGACTATTATTGTTTGGATTTTCCATGGACTGAATTAACCTGTGCACTTTCATTTAGGATTTCACTGGATTACTGTGTACGGGTTGCATTGGACTTACCTGTTCTCATGGTGAGTTGCCCTGTTATTTTTACTGTGTTGTCATTCCTCTGCACTTTCCAGTACAGATGAGCAGTCACAGAGGAAATGACATCATGAAACTGGGTCTTAAATGAAATTGAACTTTGATCAAACATTTGTTACATTAATATCAAGGGAAATTACACTGCGATAATTACATTATCGGTTTATCACCCAGCCCTACAAGCAAGAATAAACAAAGGTACAAAACAAGGAGCCAAAAAAAAAATAATAAACATTTTACAGAATGCCTGTCATTTTACAGAATTACCTAAAACCACAAAGGAAAGAAAAAAACAGACAAAAGAGGAGTATAGACAGCCTGCGTAGCCCATTAAACCACATAGCAGCCAGCACAACAGGGAAACACACTAGGAGCTATGGTCGCAGGATGCCCAACGACATCTGTTTGCGAAACAGGGAACAGATTTACCAAAGGGGGCAGGACAGGGACTGATCTGCAGCAAATGGTTGAACACCTGACCTTTCAGGCTCTAAATGAACAAGCTCAAATCTAATAGCAAAATATGTGCTATTAAGTACAGCAACCATTGTTCTATTTGTTTTACTAGTATTTGTCCTCACCCTGGAAAGCCTCTTCGATAAATGATAGTTGAATGAGTGACACTGGAAACGTGTCATGACTATGCTATGGACATGGGTTATTATGTTTGACAAAAGTCATTTTTTCATGCAGGTATAAAAAGGTGCTGTGACATCAAAGACACATCTTCCTGCAAATGTTGTAACCAGCCATACAATAATAAATTAGCATTTATATTAAACTACACAAATAACCAGTAAACAAATAACTAAATAAATCCTGAATATTCAATACTAATATATAGCCATTCACACACCACCTACTCATTTATTCCAACACTCTGCATCTGCAGAGAATTATGGGGATGTGAATCAATTCAATAAGAACTCTGAAAGGGTCAAGAGGTTTAGTTACTGTTCAACAAACTTTACATTGGCAAATGTACAAATATGTGTGATCTAAACAATTTTTAATGTATTATAGTTGTTGGTGCCAGAATATCCACCCACCATCCTTGGTTTTTTACACATTACATTGTCAAGAGTTTACAAGTGATGGTACTATAAACAAAGGAGATCCAGTGAATGGCAGTTCTTTTGGTGAAAGCACTTTATTAAACAGACAGGTAGGGCGGAATGGCCAGACTCGTTAAAGTCAAAAAAATCATATGGACCAAACTACATAACAAAACTTTCCAGCACCTTATTAAATCCAGGCCTGGAAGACTCTAGGCCAGTCTATAGATGGAAGGGGGTCTTACCTGGTCCTAAGCCGGTGTTCTTAATAAAGTGGCCAGTGAGTGTAACTATAATTTTTAAAGCAACAATTTCAAATGTTATTGCAGCTTCAGTGTTGTGAGGCAATCAAATTAGACATCTGCAGCTACATGTCCATCCATTATCTAGACTGCTTTATCCATTTCGGGTCACAGGGAAGCTGGAGCCAATCCCAGCATCTTTGGGCGAGAGGCAGGGTACACCTAGGGCAGGTTGCCAGTCCACTACAAGGCCAACACAGACAAGCACACTCACATTCATACCTATGGACAATTTAGAGTAGCCAGTTAACCTAATCTGCATGTCTTTGGACTGTGGGAGGAAACCCACGCATGCACGGGGAGAACAAGCAAACTCCACACAGAAAGGCACACTGGGTGACCCCAGGTATTGAATCCAGGACCTTCTTGCTTTGAGGTAACAGTGCTAACCACTGCACCACCGTGCCTGTTCACCTTTCAAATTCAAAACAAAAAAAAAGAAAACTCGTAGTTTTGTCATTCCGAAGAGAATGCGGGCTCTCTGCATTCCTGTGGGTGTTTAAGTTTGCCAAATTACATAGTCCTCATGTTCTAGCAATAGCACAACAAAATTCAAGTGGGGGGCATGGTGGCACAGTATTTAGCATCGTTGCCTCACACATCTGTGACAAGGATTATAGTGAGGTACTCACTATAATGATTATAGTGAAGTTTTTCTTAAGGAACTGTCAAATAGGCTGCTGGAATTTAGATCAACCCAAAACCACAGTTATTACCAAAATCTGTATTATTCAGTAAAATTAATGATTGTGATGATGTCCATTTGATAGCATGGTGAGGTGGAAATGTGTTTTTAATTATTATGTACTTTTTTTCCTCAAGATTTTATTTGCAAGGAAACAGAGATTACATAATAAGTATTTATGGTGGAATGTGTTTACAAGAAAAGTACATCATTTTAAGTGCACCAGTCCACCCAGCATTAACAAAAGACTAAGTTATCTTAGGTAGTCTCTTTGCCTTCTTTCCTAAACTACATCAGTTGAAATTTGACATTATACATTACCGTTAAAAGCACATGGATAGGTGAATTATTTAAAATAAGTCATATACTAAAGTAAAGTAAAATAAAACATAAAAAGCCACAATGATAAAATCCTAAAAAAGATGATATAACATTAACATCTAAATAATGATGAATGAGCATGGAGATCTGAACTATAAATCTGTCATGGCACAGCATGGTGCAGAAGGAAAGAAAGTGATGATCCACTTGCAGTTTTGAGATAGAGGGGTTTATTATTAAACAGAACTAACATGGACGTTGAAACCACAAAAATAATACCACAAAGGAGCAGGACTAGAAACATAGCAAAATCATAAACATATACTAACATGGGCACAAAGACTGACTAGAGAACAGAGCAGGGCAAGCACTTTAATACACACAGCAAACTGAGCTAATGAGAGCAGGAGTGAGACATAATCAAGACCACCAATCAGCAAGGGCACAGGTGAAGTAACTAACATTAATGAACAAAGAACTAAGGAACTTACAAGAGCTAATACTGAGAAAACACAGGGAAATAATACACTAGGAAAAAAAACAAGAAAACAAAGCACAGCACCAAAACAGAACTCAAGGATGGCAAAAACAGAACAGGAAACTCAAAAGGAAACAAAGACCTTCAAATAGCATCCATAATGCATAATGAACATGGCTATAATATATTATGCCTATTTATAAATATATGGTAAATTACACTTACATTAAGTGCACCTTCATAATCATTCATCATGCATTCACAGAACATTCAGTGCACCTTCATAATGCATTCATAGAACATTCATAAGCAGCATGCAAGTACATCTTAACATCCCAACATACCTTAACAGCTTTAATATACAATAATAACAAACATTACATGGCTATACAATTATAATGCTTGTTATTATTATATAATGTTTGTTATTAATATATATATTGCAGCTGTTAAGGGATGTTAGGATGTTAAGGTATACATACATGATGTTTATGAACATTTTATGAATGCAATATAAAAACATTATGAAGGTGCAGTTAATGTAAAGTGTTACCAAATATTTATAGCCATGTTTATAATACTTTTTGAATGAATTAAAATGCATTATGAAGGTATCTGCATTTATATGACTGCTTAAAGTATTACTAAATGGATTTTAAAGTTGCTGAAGAATGAAATCTGACTTTGCCTCAGCATAGCTGAAAAATGAAAGTTAAGTACACAGAAATTACATACTGTGAATCTCAAACACTGGTATTCCCTCTTTCAAATATATTTCCTGAATATGTAAAAGAAGGAAATGGAACAGGCAAAACTTAACGTCTTAACCATGCCTACAGAATTAGCCTATGCCAGCCCACTTTCAAGCTCAATGGACATGCATATTCGGACTTCAACTGCTCTGCAGGCATTCTGAAGAACCATGTGGAGGACAGCTGCATGTCCCGTGTGCCGTTTGAGGCTGTGATGGGGATGTCAGCACTTTTCATACCCTAGCCAAGGAACCGAACTGTCAACAGGCATGACTGATTCAAGTTCTAACAGACAGTCAGGAATATATTTCCCAAAAGCTCCTGTTAGCAACTTACACAGTTGTAACCCTGCAGTTGCATGGTTCTAATCATGCAAGTTGCTAATGTTGCTAGTAACTATGCTTATGGGAATTCATGCAATATTACAAAGTCTGTGATGCTGACATTCACAAAAGACTTCTGTACTTCCCATAAGAGAAGTTAAGTTGTACCTTGGGCAGAGCTTAGTAAGGGTCTTGTTTATGATGTCATAAGCAGATGGGGGTTGTATCCCCTTATTCTGATTGGTCCAGGGGGTTATGTCCATATATGGTATCAGATATGCTTGTGCCACATGGTATTGATAAGGGGCCATACGGTTTGGGAGGATGAGGTGTCATTAAATATTAATAGTTTTTGGATGTGACAATAAGCATTTCGACAACAAGAATCAAGGAATAATATGGCCAATCCTTGTTAAAATGAGCATACGGCAATACCCCAAAATTGGTGCAGGCAAGAAAAATTGTCGTGCCACTATTATTTTAAACTAGAAACTAGAAGCCTAAAAAAGGGAAACGTGGGAAGCGGGTGAGGGAAGTAAAAAGGTGACCAAATATGTGTTTTTGACTTTGAAACATCCCAGAACTCGGGTACACATATCCCCATTTATGAGCGCGCCATCTCTGATCAGAATGAGACAATGACCACCGAGGAGCCTGACTTCGGGCTGCCTTTCCTTAGACATTTCAGGCCCCCATATTATATGCATGTCTGCTTCATTAGTCACTATGGAAAGGTGTTCGTTAAGTAAATCATATTGAACACGGTGGTGAAGGAACGGGTAGAACCGCATGTAGTGTCACAGGGGAATAAAATCATTCTCATTATGGACAGCATGTTTGAGCAAAGGTACATCGACAGTCACTCCTTTCTAAGCATGCCGTATCATTTCATAGACATAGAAAACTATTGATACGTAGGCCCGTACCCCCTCCCGATCAATTTTGGCCTGATCAAATGCCCGGCAAAGAAGGCAACAAGTTTTAGCAATGGTACGATGGTGTAAAGCACCAGACCTTTCATTTTCAAAAAGAGATGATCGCTTACTGAAAGAATGATGTGGAGAATCTGAGAGAGGGCTGCTTGTGCTTCCTGCAGGAGTTTAAATTGCTCACGGGTTGCGATCCCTTCTCCACGGCCACCATCACTTGAGCAGCGCTCTGGTCCTACCCAGAGATACGATGTATGGGATGTATGGGATTACAGACAGCAATACAAAAGTTATTCCAACATCTCGATCCAGTGACTAGAATTTATCGGCCGCACGCGCAACATTGAAATTCGAAGTGTGTGTGGGGAGTTTTCATCTAGATGGAGACAGAGGAAGAGAAATGGGCTTTCGAGTTTCTAGGCTGCCAGTTTCACGGGTGTCCTACGTGCAATAATGAACATGACGTCTGCCCCCTGACACACGAAAGCTTTGGTTCCTTTACGTTAAAACTGTAGAATCGATTTGGGAATACGAATGGTCTTGCGCTAAAACTCATAACCCAAAGGTACAACATATTCTATCAGACTTTCAGCGCCCTGAACCCTGAACGAATGTAAAAAACATGTATTTATTCTTAACACTACAACTAAGATAAGACAAACATTACACGTAACGCAAACAACAAACACAAAATAATGGAATAGAAACATACAGTAAGTTAGTGGATAACCTCAACTTTCGGTTCCAAAAATGGAGGTAACTTTCTGGGTATGTACGTAACCATAGCAGCTTACTCTCTGAAGATAACCTGCTGGGTAGCAGGTTATGTTCCAAGGTCAGTTTGTTTCAGAAGGTTACTGAGCATGGCGTGAATGAATGTTCCATGAATGCATTATGGTCCTTTTGATGACGATCCTGTGGACGTGGAGGCACAGATTATACAATGTTTTTTTCCCGGGGAGAGAGTTATAAGACCGTGTATTGATGTCTTTTCATTTCCAAATGATTATTTGAAAGAGCGTTATCAGTTTTCAAAAGAATCGTTAATTTACTTA
>JAODKF010000001.1:38341207-38352611 GCA_026779585.1 Mormyrus proboscirostris | reverse complement strand
GGGCCCCCGCCAGTTAGACGGGCTTCAGCCTTCTTTCTATTAGCTACATGACAGAAAGAATATACTAAATCGTGTTTCATAAATAGTTCAGTGATCATGTAATCAAGTATTACCTTTTTGCAGAATGTTTTTGTGTTTCATTTTGACTAGGCACAAAGTTCTTCTGGTTCCGGAAGGATTACACCTTAGTAAATAAAAAAACCATACATTCCTAGTCAATATATATTGTTATTTTAACCTAAAGAAATGTATGGCAGGAAAAGTAAATGCTTCATACTGATTTAACAGTCAAACGGATGCAGATGGGGCGTTTAATTATTTTGCATTATAATAAAAGTGGAGGCAATGTCAAATTTGCAATTTAATACACTCACACATTTTCTCTGTCCGTTATTTTTTGCCAAGCCAACTCTCTTTCTTTAGCTGATGCAGCTGTATTGCTTTTTTTCATTATTATTGGCTTGAATTCTTCATATGCGCGTATTAAAACCTCCAACTCCGCCTCTGTGAAGTATGCCGCTCTCTTTTTTTCACTTTGATTTTCCATTTTGATTCGCGAAATCGGCGATCCATTGAAAATGTCTTTATGTATGCACCGTGCACGCACATTAACTCTGGGTAACCAATAGGGGGTTGATTAAACTTACTCTACTCATGGTATGCAGGTTTGGGGTAAATCAACCCAGAGGTTATGTTTTACCAAATGGTAAGTTAATCAAGCTTTTTAGAATACCCCCCAGGTGTAACAGACTTTGTCAAAACCTTGCCAAAACAACAAACAAAACACCGCTACTGAAGGAAACCCAATCTAAACTAATCCTGCGTGAGAAAAAACAAATTACAAACAAAACAACAATACTAACACCTACCTCAAACCAATAATAAATTGCCACGTCTCGCAAAAAAACAAAAAGGCACTCACTCCTTTCACACCTGGTTACGAACACAAACAGCTGGCACACAAAACACGAGCAACGGTACCGAAGGGAGAAGGCAAGAGTAGTCAAAACAGGCAAAGAGTCAAACCAGAAAAACAACAAACCAGGGCAGAAGTACCGAAATCACAAAGCAATGATCAGAGGTTTTGAGGAGTGCAAGCTGTGGCCACTTCTTTGCAGAAACAGGAAATGATGAGCGGGTGCATCGGAGGAGTCGTGGGTGGAGTCTGGACAGGGAGGCAGAGCAAAGATGCAGCCGGCAAATGGCGACGAGGGAGGGAGGTCCGGAGAACCTGTAGGCTTCCCCTAGAAACTTACGGCACGTAACACCAGATTTAAATGAGTAACCTTAAAAGGGAAATACTGTTCTGCAAAGCAAGCACAGTTTGTGGAAACATGACCCTAAAGTCATATAGCAGGTGAACAGAACAGCTTAGATTGTTAGAATGAAAGAAAGTTGGTTTACTTAGTTGCAGAGTGGGGGGGTCTTGGCAGTTGGTTGCAGAGGCTGATGAGCTGAAGGGATGATGGCAGTCAGGAAGGCACGGAGTTTGGAGTGGTTATTGGAGTGGAGCCCCTTGGATTCTCTTTCATTGAGAAGCTTTATGGTGAAAGGCTTTATCTTAGTTGCAGTTCTTTCACCGGCAGGCTTCAGCAGGGCTTCTCTTCTCCTGGGTGGATGTTCTTTCTGTTACTCCCCTGGCTTTGTTCTGAGATGCCAGGTTTTATACTCTAAAGTTCATGAATAGAGATGACCAGGGAATCGACTCCTGGACCAATGGCTGACCATAAATTTGGCAGGCTTTTGGGATTGGGTTTGTGGCAGTCTTTTTGGGATTTACAACCAGACTGATTCTCCCTTTACTGATGATTTTCACTAAGCTGGTGTATCTTTTGATACATACACTTTTATGGTAAACACTGACCAGATTTGGAATCGGGAGTGATTTTCCATCAGTTTGACACCAAACATGCTATACCAACCTGGCGATTCACACCTCATACCATCTGTATTAATTAATTAACAATCACTTATATCATGTATGTTACTGACTCACATCAGTATGCGGTATAGGTGTTGTGGGTTGCATCTCAACAGATGTTACACTTTGTACAGATATTACATTACATATTCACATTCAAACAGCACATATTACCCTTAGATAGGCGTGGCCATTAGTTTGTGGTAATACCAATTTAAATTGCACATCTGGGAACCACATATTTTGTTTGGTGTGGCTTATCAAAATTGACTTCTCCCCATAATAGATAATGTACAAGTTAATTCAGTTCTTTTAATGCAGAATAGCAAGTAAAGAAATGCTAACAGGTCACAAAGATCAGATAAGGGCCACAGAGTAATGTGGAAGAGAAGGGGAGGTTTGTTAAACAAAGAAAGAAGAATCTCTGAAAGTTAGGACGTACTATATAAGATACCTAGTTACACTATTTAATTTCCAAGATTCTACTGGTATAACCATGAGGACATATATGCACTGGTACCAATACATATTTGTTTATTCAAATTTGTATAAGTGTTTACTGTAAGTGTGAGGGGTAAAATAGATGATACTCTGTGAACATGGTTATAAGGGTGGCACACAAAACATTAATATTATCTAAGGACACACACAAACATAGCCTGTATATTGAGACTAACAATTATAGGCAAAGAAATATACAGGGCATACAGAAGCCGACTTCCTTTAGTGTGTTGACCTGCTGGGTGAGTGGTATGTAAGGCAGGATGTATGGGGGGCGGTTACCTGCCATGTCGAGGGACCCCTATCCTTGAGGTCCACTCTGCTGGCCGTACGTCCCTAAATCTTTGGGCAATAAAAGTTGTAGTTCTCACCTCCCTTGTTATCTGTGTGCGTGAAAATTGTGATTTACTATAAGAGAGAGGGACAAATTTGATTTGTCTCTCACCTTGTGTGTGTGTGTGTTTAAGTGTGATTGTGTGTGTGGGGTCACTAACCCCCCTTTGGTGCTTAGGCCAACATGTACCTCTTGTACCAGGTTAGGCCTTGTCTCAGGCCACCTGGAATTTAAGCTCTGTGATATGTGCATGTGTGATTCTACACTTGCATAATCATTTATTTAATTGCACATACACATACACACACACACACAAGCTGAGAGACAAATCAAATTTGTCCCTCTCTCTCACAGTAAATCACAATTTTCATTTTTACTATTTTTTATAACAACTTGTTTTTGAATTACTTCTTTATTTTCTTCATATGCATGTTCATTCATTCGTCCGTCCGTCCGTGGTCAGTGTTAGCTATGTGTGCTTGGTTTTGTAGTCCTGCTCTCTGTTTCGCCCAATTCCTTAGTTGCATTACTTAGTGGTTTCTTTAGTTCATTCTTATTTGTCCCAGCTTGTTTTGGACCCCTCATGGTCTTTTTGTTTAATATTTTACCCACAGAGTTTCCATTTTTGTCTTGGTGCCACTAGTGGATCGTCACAATTTTCCTGCCTACCCCATAAAAGTTAACCTTCTCAGAAAGTATAGGCATGTCTGTGCTTTGCCTACTATCATGTAGACATTTTTGTTGCAAGCACAGTTCATAGACTAATCTTAAAAGTTCCATTAATCCATTACATGCTGCTTGTCTGGGGTTTGGGTCACGGGGGTAGCAGCTTCAGGAGAGATACCCAGACCTCCCTCTCCCCAGCTAACTCTACCAGCTCCTCGGGGGAGACACCGAGGCATTCCCAGGCCAGCCGAGAGATATAATCCCTCCAGCGAGTCCTGGGTCTGCCTTTGGGGACTCCTCCCTGTAGGACAAGCATGGAAAATCTCTCCGGGTAGTCGCCAAACCACCTCAACTGGCTCCTTTTGACGAGAAGAAGCAGCGGTTCTACTCTAAGGCCATCCCGGATATCCGAAATTCTCACCCTATCCCTAAGGGAGAGCCCAGACACCCTGTGGAGAGACCTCATTCAGCCTCCTGTTTACACAATCTCATTCTTTCGGTCATTACCCATAGCTCATGACCATAGGTGAGGGTAGGGATGAAGATGGACTAATAGATCGAGAGCTTTTCGGCTCAGTTCTTTCTTAGCTACAACAAACCGGTTAAGCGCCTGAAAAACTGCAGATGCTGCTCTGATTCATCTATCCAGCTCCCGATCTCGCCTACCTTCACTAGTGAACGAGACCCCGAGATACTTGAACTCCTCCACTTACTGTAAGGCAATACGTCTTCCCTGACCTGAATCCACCCGTTTCTGGCTGAGAACCATGGTCTCGGACTTGGAGGTTGTAATCCTCATCCCCGCTGCTTCGCACTCGGCTGCGAACCGCTCCAGAGCATGCTGGAGATCCCCAGCAGATGAAGCCAACAGGACGACATCATCTGCAAAAAGCAGCGAGGCAACCCTGAGGCCACCAAACTGGACACCCTCAACAGATCTAGATCTAGAAATCCTGTCCATAAATATTATAAACAGGGCCGATGACAAAGGGCAGCCCTGGCGGAGCCCAACCTGCACTGGGAACACGTCTGACTTATTACCGGCAATGCGGACCAAGCTTCTGCTCCGTTCATACAGGGACCGAATCGCCCACAATAGTGGACCCCGCACCCCATACTGCCGAAGCACCTCCCACAGAGCACCTCGGGGAACCCTGTCGTAAGTTTTTTCCAAATCCATGAAACACATGGACCGGATAGGCAAACTCCCAGGCCCCCTCCAGCACCCTCGCAAGAGTATAAAGCTGGTCCAGTGTTCCACGGCCAGGACGAAAACCGCATTGTTCCTCCTGAATCCGATATTCGACTCTCGATCTCACCCTCCTCTTCAGTACCCCGGAACAGACTTTCCCCAGAAGGCTGAGAAGTGTGATCCCCCTGTAGTTAGAACACACTCTCTGGTCCCCCTTCTTAAATAAAGGGACCACCACCCCGGTCTGCCAATCCAGTGGCACTGTCCCTGACTTCCACGCATTGTTGAGAAGGCGTGTCAGCCACGACAGCCCCACAACTTCCAGAGCCTTCAGGTACTCTGGGCGGATCTCGTCCACCCCCGGGGGCCGGCCACCGCTTAGCTCACGAACTACCCTGACCAACTCAGCCCCAGTGATGGGCAAGCCCCCCCAGCACCCCAAGGCTCTGTGCCCTCAGATGTCTCAAAGGCAGTGTGCATAGATGTATCTGAGGCACGGTTGAGGAGGTCCTCAAAGTATTCCTTCCACCTCCGGGTGATATCCCCAGGTACAGTAAGGTCAACAGCACCCCCTCCCCACTATAAATAGTAGGAACCAGGAGCTTCTTCCCCCTCCTGATTCCGGATGGTTTACCAGAACCTTTTTAAGGCCGACTGAAAGTCACTTTCCATGGCCTCACCGAACTCCTCCCATACCCGGGTTTGCTTCTGCGACCGCCCAAGTCGCGTTCGGCCTGCCCTGCCGGTACCCATCGGCTGCCTTCGGAGACCCCCGGGCTAGTAATTCCAGGGGATGCCGTTCCTCCCAATCATCCTCCTCCAGGTCACACTGTCATTGCCTATGTGAGCGTTGAAGTCACAAGTAGCCCCACCCCAGCCCGGCATCGCTCACCCACCGCAACTCCAGAAGAAAAAACGTCCAGCCCCTCTCCAGGAGATTGGGTTCCAGAACCCAAGCTATGCGTTGAGGTGATCCCGACTATATCTGTCAACTTCACACACAAGCTGAAGCTCCTTCCCCACCAGAGAGGTGACATTCCATGTTCCGAAAAACCATTTTTGTCAGCCGGGGATTGGACCGCCTGGGCCTCCCTTGGCTGCCACCCAATCCACAAAGCACTGAACCCCTGACATTCCCCTTGCAGGTGGTGGGCCCACCTGGTGATAGTCCCGCGTGCTTCTTTCGGCCTATGCCCGGCCAGGCCTCACGGGCCAAGGTCCAGCCACCAGGCGTTCGCCAACAGGCCCATTTTTACCTTGGGAGACCCTACCAGGGGCTATTGCCCCTGACAACATAGCCCCCAGGGTCACTGAGGCACGCAAACCCCTCCACCACGATAAGGTGGCAATCCAAGGAGAGGAGTGAGACAGGGGTATTTCCAATATTTACAATAAAATAGTTGCAGCTTCCTTCCTCTATTTTTAAATTAAAATACTGAATACTGTCAATGGAATTCAATCTCTTACCCTCCTGCTAGATTATAAAAGAGATTTTTTTAAATAAAATGAGTAAAATGAGACTGGTCAAAGCCTCTTTCAATTTTTTTTATAAAATTCTTTTTGCATGACTCATCTTGTACTATAGTGTTCCTTGAAGTTACAGAACTCAACTTCTTACCATGTCCTTGGACACGTTGTATTGTTTGTGTGGGGTATGGCTTTGTAGTGCATCAACAAAATTTTTTGGCAATGGGCCCAAATGAGCGATTCACTTTCAACTTTCACTATGACCATCCTACTTTCTTGTGTTTGTCTAATAAGTTGAGTGGCAGACCCTGAGAATGCTTCTGACTGTAGCTGTACTGTATCTCAGAGACAACTGTACAACTCACAACCTGTCTCCTTTATCATCATTCCAATTCCAACCAAACACATCCTAATTAATCACAAGACTTCAAAGTTTACTAAGCACTTCTCAGATGTTGTTCCAACAAGTCTCCACTGATGTTCTCAACAGGAGTTCAAGCTGGACAGCATGAGAGATATCTTAAGGCAAAAACAACATCAAACCGATTTTGATAGATTGCCAGTTTGAACAATTAACTGCACCATGTTTTCCTTTTTCAGATTAAACAGACTGAATATTGGGCTAAAATGATAGAAATAGAAACAAGGATAAGAGTTCCTGAAGAGGTAGACATGTCCACAATTAATGTTTTTATAACATAAATCTGACATGTAATTTCTTTACATTTGAATAGTCAATTGAATAGTTATTTGAATTACAGAATATACATTTAACTCATTGTGATATGTGTAACTATTAATGATGTCTCACAAAGAAAGAGTAGTACATTGTAATCTTTTTTCATGCATACATGTTATATGGTACTGCAAGTTATAGTTATGATACTTGTCTGTTCAGATTTCTACAGCATTTGAATATGATACTGTATCTTGCTCAGCAAATTAAGAATTTATTTTGCAAAACTGGAACGAAGAGCCCCATATTCATTTTAACTTAGGATAAAGTTTTTCATTGGCATTACTTAACAAAAAAATAGTAATTTTTATTTGCCACAGTCACAGGCTTGCCTTACCTTAACTTGAGCTAAAGACATCAAAATTATTTAATGCTTGATGGGATAAGACATATCGTTTCCATTAATGTTTGATTACATTGCAATTGTTTCATATACCTCAGGTGAATTTATCATTACACGTGAATTGTTACAGATTAAAATAAGTCATGAAATTGTCTTTTAGTCTGTCATTTTCTAGTAATTGTGATTGATTGTCCCTCATTGAAACAAACCCTCAGGGCAGTCTGATAGCAAACACCTGAGCATCCAAAGCCTCCATCAGTTACCTCAACCCTTTTCTACAGGCAATTGGTGTAACCCCTGCAGAGTTTCAATCTCTATATCATCTCCTTAGCAGAACAAACCACATAATCCTTTTATGTATTGGTTTATTGGTGTTAAGGAATATACATGGGCCATTATTTCTGAGGAATAATGAATAAGGAATAGTTTCATTAATTACTTTAAAACTTGGTGACATCCTTATAATTTTTGTTTCTGAGGCATAACATTTATAGTAAAATTATATAAATCCCCTGTTGCTCCAGTAAGAACTCACATAACCATATTTTTTAATGTTTTGGGTGTTAGTAAGGTAATTCAGAATCACAGTCAGGGTTATGTTTCAGGCCTCACTCTTATTGATGTACATCTGGTAATGTATTCAGGATCAGCTTTCTACATTTAATGGTCTTCATTTCATGGTTCAGTTTCTTTCTTTTCATGTAAAATGTCTCTTTATATCCTGGACTGGATTTATTTTGTTCATTTGCGATTACTGCATTCGGTGCACTCTGTAAAATATGTGCTGCTAACTTAAACACATTCTCATTTGTGCAAAGTTTATCGTATTGTATTTTCATAGCTTTATGACAACCATACTTTCCCATCTGCACGAATTGTCTGACACCATTTTCATTCCTCATGTAAAATGATCGATGATAGAGTTCTGCAGTGAGCAAAGCAGGCATTGTTTTTCCCAGTACTGCCTTCTGAGAGTGTCTAAAAGGAAATTAAGTCAATATCCTTTCATTGTGAATATAATGTGGTTTAGACCTGCAAATAAAGTTAACAACAATACAACTGAAAATGCTTGGAGTTTAATTTTTACTCCTTTTTTATAATTTTCAGTATTATATGTATATATCTTAAGCAAACATCAGACTTATTTGTTAAATAAATGAGTTATATTACTACCTGGATGCCACCGTGAGTACTTTGAGTGTTATGCGTGTGACATTTCTTCTGGGTACTCTGAATTTCACACACATGACAAAACCATGCAGTTGGATAAACTGGCACCACTAAATCCTTCATATTACTGTACTTAGATTTCATCCATCCATGTAGTATAGATTATACTTCCACACTACTTTTATATCAGAAAGTCAAGTCAGAGACAGGATTATTAACTTTAGTTCTTTTCATAACCAGTTCATCCAGTATTTCAAACTTGCCCAGAGTTAATCATAAAATCAGCAGGCGGCATGCCCATCTTAATTTCCAAGGCTAGTCTAAAATGAGTTGCATATATAATGATGCTCATCTAATTTATCTTCTTCTAAATGTGTTGACTTTGCGAGTTTCTAATACTTTTGTTTTAACTGGATAAACATTGCAGGTGGCTGTTTTACATATCAAACTGAATAATTGTTTTCATTGTGAGGAAAAAATTAACGTGACCATTTCAAGGAATAACATAGAAAAATATGTTTACTGCATAGTAGGTTAAATGATTAAGAACAGATTGTATTTTTGAGCATATGTCTCAATATATATTGTAGTGCTGGAGAGACTAAGGCATTCAGGCGGCAGCAAATAAGACTTCTTTGTGGGGATGAACCAGGCTCTTTAATTGAGTCATTAACATGACTCATGCAGACACTGACCAAGCGTGGGTACCTAATAGAACAGCAGAAACACGAGGAGGTCAGATGCCAGATGGTAAGGTATACACCTGGTGGGAGTTTTATACAAAGCCAAGCACAAGCGAGGATTGGAAAGGGTTCACATAAGACATGGGCAAGCATATACTACACAATCTGGAAATACAACTATTAATAAAACAGTAAAACAAGTTATTGTGGCCAAAATAATCCATGATGACGATTTTATTTATTTAAAGAAAACCATTATCATAATGTTACCAGTCAAATTCATCTTTAAATTTGTTTTTTTATATATGTTTTATCTCTTTTTTGGTCAAATAAGAGTGTAGTGAGGTGGACAGTCTAACCATAACTGTATAAAGAACAATTATACTACATAGACAGTGAAAAGACTCAGGGCTAAAGCCCCCTTTTGTACTTATTGTTGATAAGTTCCTGCAGACTGGGGTGTCTGTTTTTTTTCCACAAATTCCTGTAGTGACGCCATTAATATTTCTTTTAACAACATCGGGTTCATTTTACAGACTACGTATGATGGATCTCCACCGATCTCCAAATGGGATATTCAACCATATATTCTGATTTTGGATTGTTTGTGTCTTCTGCTTGTTTAATAAAACTTCATTATAGCATCTGCACTTGTCTCTGAATGCATGCTTGTAGGTCTTGTTTGGAACCCCAATCACGGTGGAGTGACCGTATATGTCCCTGTCCTACCCCGATGGTCTACTCCTTCTGCGTGCCACGCCCCCTCCTTAATCTCATTTTGAATCCCTGTGTGATCAACTGTTTCTGGTTTTTGTCACGCCACTTTTCCTCACATCTGTCCCTGAGGTACGTAAGCCTCCCAACATGCTCACTGTCCCTCGCCCCTGTCCCCACAGCCTGTTCCTTCATGGGTGCAGGCTTCACCCGCAAAGGTGCCAGGGCTATGGAGAAGGCAATTCCCCAGATCCCCAGGTTCCCCAAAAGGGGGACATCGGCTGGCCAGACAGTTTCTAACCCTCCAAGGTGTGTACTGGCAGGTAATGGGGGAGCCAGCTGTGCAAGACTCCCCAGGGCCTGCCATGCTCCTGGAATAGCTGCGAAGGGAGTTTACTGCAGTCACCCCAGCATCTCCACCCAAGCAGTTGGAAAAAGCAAAAGAAACCCTGAGGAAGCTGCTCCGCTTGAGGACGGAGCAGGCTTTCCCAGCAGGGGGCCGCACCTGAGATGCAGCCTCCTGCTGCACCCCCTGAAGTTCTTGTGCCGCACGTTACTGCTTTGCCCCCAGAGGTGCCTGCTCTGCTTGTTCCTGTCCCTGTGGTTCCTGTAGAGAAGGAGCTGAGCCAAAAGGCAAAGCTCTCAGTTTACCAGTCAGTCAATCTACGTTTGTACCATCACCTATGCTCATGAACTATGGGTAGTGACTGAAAGGATGAGATCACGAATACAATCAGCCAAAATGAATTTGCACCACAGGGTAGCTGGGCTCTCCCTTAGAGATAGGGTGAGAAGCTCGGTCATTTGAGAGGGAGTAGAGCTGCTGTTCCTCCACATTGAGAGGAACCCGATGAGGTGGTTCAGGCATCTGGTCAGGATGCCTCCCTGGTGAAGTGTTCCAGGCATGTCCCACTGGGAGGAGGCCCCAGAGAAGACCCAAGACACACTGGAGAAACTATGTCTCTTGGCTGGCCTGGGAACACCTCAGGATCCCCCAGGAGGAGCTAGATGAAGTGGCTGGGGAGAGGGAAGTCTTAGTTTCCCTGCTAAGACTGCAGCCTCCACGACCCAACACGGAAAAGTGGTAGAGGATAGATGGATGGATGGATAAAGCACTTTAACTTAAAGGGGTGGTTTCCCGGACGAAGATTAAATTAAGACAGGAGTAGGCCTTAATCTAGAATAGTTAATCATGTTTTAAAAAATGGCATTCTGAAACACAGATTAAGTACATACAGTATTACTAACACCTGGACTATGGAGTCCTCAACTAAAATACACTCGATTAATTTAATACCACCTGTGCAAATCAGGATTAGCTGGATTGAGGTTGCCTATAAAACATGGAATGAACCAAGAAAAGGTTAAAATTGTATGCAACTGAGAAGCAAATGGCAATGGAAGTTGAAAAGAGAGTACAATCAAAGAACTTTTCTGAACATGAGAAAAGTCTTTTACAGCAAATAGTTTCGAGACATCCTGTGATTGAAGATAAACTGCACACATCAGCTGCTGAATCAAAGAAAATGAATGCCTGGACATCTATTTGTAATGAATTTAATGCAAATGAACACACATCTACAAGAACAATACAACAACCTCAGGTAAGAATCATTAGTTTTATTATGGCTTTTTAAAATCACTGTTGTATTTATAATAGTTATTTAATACAGGTGT
>JAODKF010000001.1:38281167-38294633 GCA_026779585.1 Mormyrus proboscirostris | reverse complement strand
TTTTCCAGAGGACCACACAGCTGAAAACATCTTGGAATTTTTTGAAAACATGCTGCAGGAGTGGAGCATCACAAGGGACCATTTGTCCAGCATCACAACAGACAATGCGTCAAATATGAAAAAAGCATTCCAAGGCTTACCCTGTGTTTGGCTCAGCTGTTTTGGCCATAACCTAAATTTGGCTATAGTCAAAGTGCTAAAACTTCAAAGAGTTGAATCCGCTGTTCGAGCATGCAGGCATCTTGTTCAAGGATTCTCTCGCAGCTGGAGAAGAAAGAGGGAACTAAAGAAGAATCAGGGACTCCTGAATATGAATTCCTGAAAAATCACTCATTCATGATGTAGTGACAAGATGGGGGTCCACCTTCAAAATGATTGAAAGATTTCTGGAACAGCAGCAGACTTGTTGTGCAGTGCTTGCAGCAGACAGAAGCTCATGGCATTTAATGCCAAAAGACAGTGATGTGCGCACTTTGGAGATGGTCTGCCGACTTCTGGGGCCTCTAAATGACTTCACAGATCTACTGGCTTTTGAAACAAAGACCACTCTGTCATCATTGAAGCCTGTTATGGAGCACATCACTGGCATACTGGAAGAAAAAGAGGAAGATGGTGCCCTATCAAAACAAATGAGAAAAGTAATGACGAATGATCTGCAACAACGTTACTCCTCTGAGGATGTCAGTAAGCTGATTGACATTGCTTGCTTCATTGATCCCCGTTTCAAGGGCAACTTTTCACAGAATAAGGATGAGACTGTCATGTTCACTGTAGAGGAAGCTGTGAAACTGGAAGAAATTACATCACGGCCACCTCAAGAATTACCTGCCTTCACTACTGCTCAAGAGGAAGGAAACCACTTAACCACTGTCCCTTCTGCTGCTACAAAGAAGAAAGACAAATCTCTGTCTTGCTTGCTCAAAAAAATTACATCAGCAAAACAAGAAACGGTCAAAGAAGGAGATGTCCTGTTAAAAGAAAGAGTAATAGCGGAGGTTAAATTGTATATGTCTCAGCCTCCCATATCCTCTGATACTGACCCACTGGCATGGTGGAAAATTCATGCTCAAGAGTTACCTCTACTTGGCAAGGTAGCAAGAAAATTTCTCTGCATCCCAGCCACCAGTGTGCCCTCAGAAAGGGTGTTCAGTTGTAGCGGACATATCCTCGTACCTCACTGGTCCAAACTTAATCCAGGAAAGGTGAACATGCTCACATTCCTGCATCTTAACTTGGACTGAATAAAGAATGTGTAAAAAGTGAGCATGTCTACAAAAATTGTTGAGCTGCTAAAATGACTACATTTATTTATTTATATATTTATTTTTGGAACTCTGACAAATGGTCATGTTTTTGTTTTGATTAGTGATTGCATTTTTTCCATTTAGAAGGATTTGTTTTTGAAAATTTTATTTATGTTTATTTATGTTGATTATTGTTGAGCTGCAGGTTTAGGCTCACACAAGTGACTGCAATTTAATTTAATTAAGAAGATTCAATTATTTATTTTAATTATTTTGCCTGATGTTCAATGTTACAAAATGTTCTATATGTTTCCAAAAATAAAATATACTGTGTTCAGCTGGAAAAAAAAAGAGTTGTTTTTTTACCCAGACATTTAAATATAACATTGTAGAGCAGTAATTACAATACCGTGATACCGTGAAACCGTGATATTTTTATCCAAGGTTATCATACCGTCAGAATCTTATACCGGCCCATGCCTATGAGGTACACAATTGTATGCCTTTTCCAAGTTCACAAAGCACATGTAGACTGGTAGGGAAATCTCAGACTGCAGTTCTGCAGCCCCAGACAATGGGTAGATGGATGGATATATCTGAAAAAGCAGATTAGGAGAAAGAAGACTTGTGTTATTAATCCCTTCTTGATATCCACATTTCTCAAGTAATTTGTTTCCAGGAGTTTTTTCAGCCTGAGCGATAATACTGAAAATATGGAACAAAAAAATCCAGGCAGACACAGGAGCAGTGCATTGCTTTAATCCAGAAAATTTAGTTTACATTTTCTCTGTATACCCAAATGAAAATTATGATAATAGTCATTACCTATGCAGGGGACGAAGCAGGAGGCGCAGGGACCAAGGGCGATGAAACAGGGGGTGCAGGGACCAAGGGCGACAAAGCAGGAACCACTGGGGGTGGAACTGGAGCCGCAGGCAAGGGAACCACGGGGGGCGCTGCAGGCACAGCCGGCTTGGTGGACACCAAACTAATAAGGACAACTTGAAACAACTATTAAAGACTGGGAATCCACATGAGGTTAATGAGGGGGGCATGGCACAGGAGGATTTGCACGATCGGGGTGTGACAATAATGTTGTTCCTTTTGTCTACTGATTAGTAAGAGTTTCAGGTTGGTTAAATATTTGTGACTGCAGATCATGAAGATCAACATAAAGTCAGCTATGTTTGTACCTCAAACATGTTAGCTGAAAAGTTAGCTGACAAGTATGCACTCACAATAAAGTGTAAACTTGAATCATATTTGTCATGATTAGACAACTTTGATTATCACAACCAAATTCTTTGCCTTGTGATTACTAGTAAGTTGTAGTATAATTTGACCATATACTGTAGGTGTTGAATAAATCTCAATTATACAAGAAAAGATGCATCTGTGATCACTCTAAATAAATTAAAACAATTATCATTGTCAGTAATTTCACATTTTCAGAGTTCACATTACAAGCAGAAATCCTAGAATAAATATATACTTAACAACTACACATACAAAGAATTCAACAACAAGAGGCAAAATGTAATGTACATAATGCAAGGTGCCTATATTTATTTCTCATAGTAAGCACAGGCGAACACAGGGCAGGCATCCACCCCCTGTTTCACATACTGGAGTAAAACCTTTGCATTGCAGAATCGGTTTCTTAAAGTCTTAGTGCCCTGGCAATGAGAAAAAAACAATTGAATCACTTTGATTCTCCCTGATCACTGGAGTATTATGATGGATTTATCACTGTATCATGACACTTATGGCAGAAATGCCGGCCATTTTTCCAGTCACCAAAATAGTGAACGAGATTTAGGCTAATCTGGAAAATTAATGAACTGATTTTATAGTTGACTTTCTTTACAATAAAATAAGCATTTATCTGTATCATAAATGCATAGACAATATCACATCATCCATCCTTCCCCTCTAATCATATGGCTTTCGACAAGTATTTATCTCCATTTTCTACAGATCAGAGAAAAACATCCCCTGGGCTTTCTGCTCTGAGCCTGATCTTTTAATTTTGACAAGCCAGTTAATAAGTAATGACTCCATTTATTTTATTGAAATTGAAACAAGTTGCCTCCTGGGCAGGATGAGACATATTGCCATCCGCCATGACCTGGCTGCACTCAATCTCATGCCCCATGACAACTAAGAGGAATTCATTGCCAATACTGGAGAGTCGCCCATTACTAGCAAAAAAACAACATTCCCACTAGCACACACTGCCTGCTCCATATGTGGATGTTATTGCATACATAAATGAGACAGAAAAAACAATAAATGACTGAATAAATAACATTTGCTCCATTTGAATGCTGTTTTACTTTTAGCATAGGCTTGAATTTTTTTCTTTTTGTTCCCGTATTACATTGAAACAGCCATATGCAGCTTACATATTTCAAATAAACATGGCAAAACAGATCACTGACAGTGAGGCAATGTACACATAAATAAAGAAAAGGTTAAATGCTTTTATTCAATAGGCACCATTATACATAATGGCATTTCCAAGTCAACTGCAGTTTCACCATTTTCTATATAATTATCCAATTTTGTAATCCAGCAGGTGCCCTGAGAAAAGGTGCTGGCTGTATATGACTTATGACAGGCATAGGAATACACTAGTGCTGCATGCTCGTTTGTGCAGCGGAGCCATTAATGTACCTTTTCCATTGGTGGCAGACCATAGCGATAGTCTGGATGAAGCAGGGGTTTACTGATGCCTGCAGCCTGACATAGCACAGAGGGAAGTCGAATGTGGTAAAATTAGCTGTCAGTGCATTTCCTGTTTTGCAATCTTTGGGTATTACAATAAGAATTGCCTTTGTAGTAAAGACACATTAGTAAGATGGGTTCTGCTCTTTCTTTCTGCACTTAAGACAATTTATATATACATATCTGAAAACCTTCACATTTGAGAACTATGTTTTTGATGTGCAAAACCTGGTATATGTACAATGAAAGTTTATGTAATAACTGTTGGTGAACAATTAAACCTGCCTAAAAAGAAATTAGATATTTTTTATAATATCTTTATGATATTATCTTTGTCATCTATATGATGAACTGCTGTTCGTACACTAAAAGCTAAGATGATATTGAATGAAAAATATTATGCATATAATGAACATTAAATTACAGATAGGGAATGTATTAGGATGAACTTGCGGACGATTAGAATTAATCACTGTCCTCCTGTTACTGTCATACATATGAGGTAATTGGGGTATGGATTGATTCTGATCGTGTGTGGACTAATCATCCTAAGATTCAAATACGTCATCCATGATTCACCTGTAATATTGCTGTATTAAGGACAAAACCGCATAAGCTTGATTTTTTTCCTCTCTGATCACTTATATAACTTTCACTTCACTTATGTGAAAGAATTCTTGTTCTTGTGTGAAAGAATCCTTGTTTTGGGAGACTGGCCAGCTCGTCTCCGGGGCACACACAGCCCCCAAAATTAGTATAAAGGAAGGGGGAGATCTCAGTACTGACTGGAGCTCAGCCATGGGATAGAGCGCGCATCGTATCGCATTATCACAATAACCATAATATCACTTTGCATTGCTATGTATGCATGTTTTTTTAATCACTTTTTATGTATACCTATAATCTCTTGTATTTTCAGTGTTATTCTTGTTAATGATATATATAACAGGGACTACCACTGTCACAGGGATGCCACAGCCAGAAAAAATTTTAGTAAATGAGCGAGAAAGAGCGAAAAGTCTTGTGCAGTATGTGTGTATATGTGTGTCTGTAGATTACGTTCCCTCCAATTTAATAAAAACCTGTCATTTTGATGTTGTGGGGACCATTTTTAGGTCCCCACAAAGATCTGTGAAAGCAACCAAAAAACTAAAAATGCCAAAAGTCTTGTATTTTGTTTGGATACTTATGGTTAAGGTTAAGGCGGAGTAGGGGTTAAGATCATCAAGTCTTTCTGATAGAAATGAATAGAGAGTCCCCACAAAGATATAATTACTGGCCTATTTGTATGTGTGTGTGTGTGTGTGTGTGTGTGTGTGTGTATGGCAATTTGTTATGCCATGTTAAATATTTTATATTTTATTTTTGATTTTTCAAAGCCACATGAGTGGAGGAAGTGGATAAGGAGAGAGATTCCACCAAGCAAGCTGTTTAGTAGCGAGTTCCGATTGTCACAAACCCGCAGTAACCAGGGGTGAGCAACGGAATCTTTATTGCACAAGGCTGTGGCAATAGACACTTGGGATGGGCAGAATCGTAGTCGTACAGGGAGGGTCGGTAACCAGGAGATCGGGGAGGCCAGGGTCAGGATCCGGAGTCATTGTTGGGGTTGCAGGCAAATGGGTCGTGAGCCAGGGAATCCGTCCGTTGACACAGACACGGTACACGGGGGATTCACAAGGAGAAAGAGCGAGGGGAGGAAGGGCAGGAGAGAGGTCGGGACGAGTCGCAGGAAGAGTCGGGCAGGGCAAGCAGGGTGGAATGGAGCTGGACGAAAGACAGGGAAAGTAATGCTCAGTATGTATTTAGTCATCTACAATACCTTTCCCCGGGCTGCGGGGTTTTCGGGATTACATACACAACGTGGAGTCTCGGTATTGGTCGGGACTGCCACCTCCCATAGCCGGTTCACTGGCGGGGCGTTTCCTGACGGCCGCCTCCTGGAGGCCGAGAGACCTGCCGTGGACGGCCCCTGGGATGAGGGCCTGGCCGGTCTAGGTGGTCACGGTGGAACTGGGCTAGTAGGTCAGGATCCAATATGTCCGAGGCTGGGACCCAGGTCCGTTCTTTGAGGTCATAGCCCTCCCAATCGACCAGGTACTGAAGACCCGTCCCTCGACGATGAGAATCCAGAAGTGCCCGAACAGCGAAAGCCTCCCCATCCTCCAGGGGAATGGGGGGAGGCGGTGTGTCATAGCTAGGAGGAGGACTCAAGAGGGATACATGAAACGAGGGTGTCATGCGATAGATCTTCGGCAATTGCAAGCGATAGGTGACAGGTCCTACCTGGCGGAGGATGCGAAAAGTGCCTATATACTTCGGATGTAACTTACAACTAGCAGGAAGCTGGAGATTCCGGGTGGACAACCAGACTCGATCCCCTGGGCGGAGAACAGGGCCAGGCCGGCGCCTTCGGTCGGCTTGTGTCTTACGGGTGATAGCTTGATCATGAAGTTGGCGAGATGCAAGCCGCCAGACTTGCTTACTGCGTTCGAAACCAGTCTTCCACGGATGGGACCTCTGTGGGTTGGGAGTCCCAGGGGAAGAGCGGAGGTTGGTATCCAAGGACGCACTGAAAGGGAGACAAGGAGATGGCCTGCTGGACAAGAGAGTTCCGGGCATATTCGGCCCAGGGCAGATAATGGGACCATTCCGCAGGTTGAGCGGAGCACATCAAACGCACCATTTTCCCCACTTCGAGGTTGGTTCTCTCAACGAGCCCGTTCGACTGTGGATGGTAGGCTGAGAATAAACTCTCGGGCCGTAAACTGAGGTCCTCGATCAGATACTATATCCTCAGGAAGCCCATAATAGCGGAAGACCCAGCAAAACAACAGGTCTGGTAACTGAGGCGGTGGGTAGATTAGCGGAACTAGCCGACACATTTTAGAGAAACGTTCCACAAGGGTTAAAATGGTGGTGTAGCCTTGCGAGGGAGGTAAGTCTGTCACAAAGCCCATCGCTATATGGGACCATGGATGTGAAGGTGTGGGAAGCGGATGAAGGAGGGCGGAATGGACGCAGACTGGACATGATTGAACATAGCGATGAACCTCCTGTCGCCATCCTGGCCACTAGTAGCGGCGAGCGATGAGGCGGGTGGTAGCAGCTATTCCGGGATGGCCTGAACAGAGTGATGTATGGATCCATTGGAGAACCTGGTTGCGGAGCTGTGAAGGTACGTACCTCCGACCCAGGGGACATTCAGCAGGTGGTGACTACTGTTCCAATTGTTCTTCCAGGTCCCAGGTAACCGGACTGGCGAAACACGAAGAAGGCAGGATACTGACCGGTTCTTCTGGGACTTTGGGGTCCTGGGACTGGTGAGATAGAGCGTCTGCTTTGAGGTTCTTGGATCCTGGAATATATCTGACCTGAAACTCAAAACGGTAAAAAACAGTGCATTTAGTCTTTTGGCTGTGTGGAGGTACTCCAGGTTGTGATGATCTGTGTGTACCTGAAACGGATGGAGAGCCCCCTCCAACCAATGTCTCCACTCTTCTAGGGCTAACTTGATAGCTAATAGCTCACGGTTGCCGATATCATAGTTACTCTCAGCACTGGAGAGTTTTTTTGGAGAAGTAGGCACATGGATAGGTCTTACCTGAGTCCGGGTCCTGTTGGGCTCCAACCCCCACCTCTGACGCATCGTCTAGACTAAAAAGGGCAATGAAGGGTCAGGTTGGTGTAGAATCGGGGCGGAGCAGAATAGGCATTTCAGTAGCTGAAATGCAGAAATAGCAGAAGGCGTCCACCGCAACTTGGAGCCTTGAACCTTGAGAAGATCTGTAAGGGGTGCAGCCAAAAGCTAAACCCCTTAATGAAGTTGGAAAAGCCCAGGAAGCGTTGGAGGCCTTTAACTTCACTTTGCTTTCACTTTATCTTCATCCATTTCTACATCTCCCGGCCGTATCCTATAACCCAAGAATTTCACGGAGGGTCAATGAAACTCACATTTCTCTCCTTCGACATACAACTGATGGTCCTGAAGTCTCAGTAGAACCTGGCGGACATGGGACACATGCCGTTCTATATCTTCCGAATATATCAAAATATCATCTATATAGGCGATGACGAAATGGTTCAACATGTCCCCCAAACCTCCCCAATGAAAGACTGAAAGATTGACGGACTGTTAGCTAGCCCATAGGGCATCACGAGATATTCATAGTGACCTGTAGAGGTGATGAACGAGGTCTTCCACTCATCTCCTTCTTGGATCCCGACTAAGTTATATGCACTTCGCAAATCTAATTTAGTAAAGATTCGAGATGATCGCAATTGTTCTAATGCAGAGGGGATGAGTGGGAGGGTGCATTTTTTGGTGATAGAATTCAACACCCGGTAATCTATGCAGGGGCAGAGGCCCCCATCCTTCTTTTTGACAAAGAAAAACCCGGCAGATATGGGGGAGGTAGAAGGACGAATAATACCTTAGTGTAGGGCCTCTCTGATATAATTCTGCATGGCTTCTTCCTCGGGCCATGCAAGAGGGTAAAGACCTCCTTTAGGCATGACGGACCCCTCCACCAGCTCGATGGAACAGTCCAACGGGCGATGAGGCGGGAGCCCAAAAGCCTGGGCTTTGCTAAAGACCTCCTGGAAGTCCTTATACTGGAGAGGTATGGTAGACAGGTCATCGGGTTGTGGACTTTCAACAGAGGAAACTCTACATGGCAGGGTTAGGCACTTGGAAACACATTCCTCTGACCAGGACTGTATCTCACCTACCTTCCAGTTTATCTGGGGGTTATGGAGTTGAAGCCAAGGATGTCCAAGTATGACATGGTCCCGCACTGAAGGTATTAGTAAAAAGCTTAACACCTTGGCATGTAAAAGTCCTACCTGCATCCACAGGGGTGTGGTCTGATGAGTCACCTGACCAGAGGACAAGGGAGATCCATCGACCCCTCTCACAGTTAACGGAGTTGGGAGAGGTTCTTTAGGCACTTGAAGTTTAGTGACATAATGGATATCCATAAAGTTGCTGGCGGCTCCTGAATCCAGGAGGGCGTATTCAGTGGCCTGTGTATTTTCCCCACACAAGGAGAAAGGGACAGACATCTGAGTACGAGTCACCATCGGCGGAGCAAAAATCCTTACGTGTATCGGAGTCGGGGCGGTCCGAGCTGGTCGAGTCGGGCAGGTCCGTAGAACATGCCCCGCCTCTCCGCAGTACAGGCAGAGCTGTTGCTGGAGACGACGGAGGCGTTCGGCTTGCGTCAAGGGAATGCGTCCGATCTGCATGGGTTTGGACTCTAAGGGTCGTGGTGCTGGAGAGGGGTGAGGCGTGTCAGATCTCAGAGTCGGGCGGCGTCTCGCCTGGACAATGTTATCCAGCGTGATAGAAAGCTGGACATATTCTTCGAAGGAGCGGGCAGCTCCTCGGCAAGCGATCTTCGCCTGCAGTTCTGGGTTGAGCGCTTGTCGGTATAAGACTTCAAGGCAATCTGGAGGCCAACCGAGTCCGGCTGCGAGGGTGCGAAACTCCAGGGAGAAGTCGGTGGCTGTTCTATTTCCTTGGCGCAGCTCGCATACTGGAGAGGTATGGTAGACAGGTCATCGGGTTGTGTTATCCAGCGTGATAGAAAGCTGGACATATTCTTCGAAGGAGCGGTTAGCTCCTCGGCAAGCGATCTTTGCCTGCAGTTCTGGGTTGAGCGCTTGTCCGTATAAGACTTCAAGGCAATCTGGAGGCCAACCGAGTCCGGCTGCGAGGGTGCGAAACTCCAGGGAGAAGTCGGTGGCTGTTCTATTTCCTTGGCGCAGCTCACATAGCCAATCACCTCGGCTGCACCCCACTGCTGGATGATCGAAAACCTCTGAAAACACAGTCTGGAATGCTCTGGAGGATCGGAGCAGCGGGCTGCGGTCAGTCCAGAGGGCGGTAGCCCAATCCAGGGCACGGCCGCTCAGCAGGGATACGATGAAGTGGACCCGGTCTTCGTTGCTCTGGAACTGCTCCTGATGATCATCAATATAGAGCCCACACTGCATAAGGAAAGCCCTGGAGGATTCGGGATCCCTGTCATAGCGGTTCGGCATAGCAACCAGCACCGGAGAAGTACGTCGTGGAGGAGTAGTGGGGAGTGGGGCAACAGCAGCCATCCCTTCCTGCATCTCTGACACCATGTCGGTAAGTAGAGCGATCTGTTGTTGGGCATCTTGTAGCTGGGTTTGTAGCTCTTGTGGGTCCATGTTTTTGGCAAGGTATTCTGTCACAATCCCGCAGTAACCAACAGAGGGGTGAGCAACGGAATCTTTATTGCACAAGGCGGTGGCAATAGACACTTGGGACGGGCAGAATCATAGTCGTACAGGCAGGGTCGGTAACCAAGAGATCGGGGGGCCAGGGTCAGGATCCGGAGTCATTGTCGGGGTCGCAGGCAAATGGGTCATGAGCCAGGGAATCCGTTCGGTGACACAGACACGGTACACGGGGGATTCACAAGGAGGAAGAGCGAGGGGAGGAAGGGCAGGAGGGAGGTCGGGACGAGTCGCAGGAAGAGTCGGGCAGGGCAAGCAGGGTGGAACGGAGTTAGACGAAAGACAGGGAAAGTAATGCTCAGTATGTATTTAGTCATCTACAATACCTCGCCCCGGACTGCTGCCTCCCATAGCCGGGGCGTAACACCGACGAGAATCAGGTGAACACTCTGATTTATTGTATGGGAGACGAGGCTGATGATGTTCTGAGAGACTTGAAGCTTAGTGACGCTGACCAGCGGCAATACACTACAGTAAGGGATGCCTTTCAGTCATTTTTCATTGTGAAAAAGAATGTTGTTTACGAACGTACACGTTTTAATATGCGTGAGAAGGAAGCACATGAGACTGTTGATGTATTTGTTACTGCCTTATATGCACTCGCAGAGCACTGCAATTATGGACCATTGCATGACGGACTGATCAGGGACAGGATAGTGGTAGATCTTGCAGGTCACCCTTCACCTCCCTGGGGTACTCTCACCGGCTATCTCCTCTCCGCTGGTGCCCGCTGTACCTTCACTGACTTCTCCCTCTTCGCCCACTAGGCTGCCTGCTTCTCCGGACCCCCCTGCTCGACAGTCCCGTGGACGCAAGAGGTCTGCCGCCCTCCTGCCCAAAGCGCCCCCATCCTGCTGACTCCAACACATTGGCTTCACAATTTCATTCGGCAATCTCTTCCCTGACTCGTACCATCGCGGATGCCAGCCCGTCCGGTGCCCATTCCACTGGCCAGCTCCGTCATGCCAGATGCCCCTCTGGTGTCTCTGAGGTTCTCCCTGGCCACCACTTTCCCGGCTGCAGCCTCTGGTAGACCGTTCATATCTTCCTCCACCACGGTCCCATCCCATATGCAATCTTGCATCCTCCAAGGTAAAGGTAAAGGTAAAATTAACTTTGCTTTCACCATCGCCCGAGTGTGACAGGTGTGTTGTCAATTGTTGCGATGTTTCCGTGTTGCTTAAAGCTTTAGATCCTCGGCTCCACCGTAACCTGTCCATCTCCGAATTCGTTGTCGCATTCAGCATCTATAGAGACATTATTTGCTCCGAGTTCCCGGATCGACGTAAGGAACTGGACACTTATCTGTCTTTGATTTGTGACTTGAATTGATATGGGGGCTCTCTATTTTATGAATATCACAAATTGTTTTCAGCTAAAGCGGCTTTGTTTATTCAACTGTCTAACACCCGTATTGACTGGTCATGCCTGGACTCCGACCTTCTTGTCCAACATTTTGGTGGACATAAAGCCCTTCTGTGCTCACTTTGCCATAGTCAGGGTCTGGATTGGCGTCGTACTTCTCGGGCATAGCTACAGGCATGGGAGCGGAAGCCTGAGGTGGGGAGTCTGGCAGCTGGGTTCGAGGAGATTGTCTCTCGAGGAGTTGAGAGACAAGAGTGGTGAGCTAGTCCACCCGCTGCGGAAGATGCTGGTTCTCTCTGGGGTCCATGCTTCGTAGGTGAAGTATTCTGTGATACCCAGAACGAACACAGGAGGCAGACCCCAAAGTGCAGTAGCCAGAATTTTTATTGCAGGATCCAGAGGCAACCAAAACCAAAAGGGGAATCCAAGAGAATAACTGAAGGACAGGCAGATGTCGGGCACCAGGAAGGTCAATCCTACACGTAGGGACGAGACGGGGAAACAACAGGGGGAAGAAGCGGGATTGTCAGGGCAGTAGGGCAGGATGGAGCAGGAGGGCAGGTCGGGCAGGATCAGGCAGGTCGGAGAAGGGCGTAGATCAGGCAGGGTGGATGGAACAGCAGGCAAATGGCAACAATACTTCACTTTGGTTTCTGGGACGAGCTGGTTTAAATAGAGGCGCTGAAGGTTGCCAATTGTCTACCAGCGCTCGGCCCCACCCTTGTGGGCATGACACTAATCACCTATCAACCCTGGTACATTTGTATTTACTCAGATTGGTACCTCAACTCCAAGGCAACCCAAACCTTTGTGCGTGACATGGAAACCTTCACAAAAGCCTGCCATATCTATACAAAATATCCCACACACTGACTGACCTGCAAATATGAAAAACACATATTCACAATATATATCGAAACATGTCTGTCTTATTTATAAAAAAACAGAATCAAAATAGAAGGAAAAGTTGCCAATAGAATGAAATGAACAGAAAACATGCTAATGAATGTTTGTACACAAATGTCATAAGGTGAGTGGATTCATGGTTCATGATTGATAACATGCTTGTTCTGCCTTTTGTCTCACTGGCTACTCTCCCACACATCAAAACGGACAATTTCTTCATCTCACTGTCAATGTCACACAGACTGCTGCAGCACAACACGACTTGGTGGGCATGGTGAATAAAGTTTCCCATGAAACTCCTCCATCAGCAAAAGACCCTGCAGAGCAAGAGTAATTCTGAACATCAGTGTTTAGAAGTGGCAGTATCTCCTTGATGATCTTTGCACCGAAAAAAAAAAAGAAAACTAAGTTCCTTGCACGAAGATGTGGCGATCGGGGACTGCAGAAAGAGGAAATCCAACACGATAACAGACTACAACCATATGAAGGTATGTGAATGTGTATATAATTTTACACCAGTGCTACAATGATTTCTGATATGTTAGAGAGATGAGGCATACCGCTTTTGTCAAAATGACAGGTCAGGTCAAAGGTCACGAAGATCAGATTAATCAGACAGGTCAGGTCAAAGGTCATGAAAATCAAAGGGTCAAATTTGTCAAAATGACAGCTGGGGTCAAAGATCACAAAGATCAAAGGGACACAAAGATCAAAGGGTTGAGGTCACAAAAGTCACTAGTGGGCGGGGCCAGGACTAGTGGTTAGTGTCAATTATTTTCCCAGATGTTGCGAGGGGGATGTGTGAAATTTATTGTGGTTGGTTTTTATTATTATTACAGTTTTTTACAGATGCTAGGACACATTTCTCAATACTTAGGTCACTTTTGCAAAACTCTTCACACAGTGAGCACAACAGAAGTCTATGTGGGCTAAACTGAGGATCAATTATCATTGTTT
>JAODKF010000001.1:38258228-38272262 GCA_026779585.1 Mormyrus proboscirostris | reverse complement strand
GGTATAGATTATTATATTGTACATGCAGTAATCCAACTTTACCTGACCAGATGCGTGACTATTAATAATCCCGACTATGTATCTGCGCTGGATATCATCGGCACACCATGTGCCTTGTAGGCAAAGCCTGTACGTTTGTTATAGCTGAACAAAACTATACAGCTAAAAGTGGCCCTGGGGACCAAATTGTTTGTCCATTATAGGCGAAATTCTGTTATATGTGAGTCCGCTATCTCCTTTTTTAACAAATTTCTTAAGAACAAATTTAAGAGAATTCTTATGAAAATATTTGTGAATGAGACCCTTTGTTTCCATATAGCTTTCTTACACATTGCATTTCTCAAAGGGCTGGTTATAGAAGCTGTCCTTTAGCTACACTGGGCAACATCAATGCTGGGAGCTGTCAGGCCTGCTTAAATCATTCTTTCTCTTTGATTGCATTTAAATAGCACAGATCTCCTTCTAGAGAGATACACAATATTCTACTGTTCACTAAGCCACCACGACTCTTTAGATTTCAGTTTTCATTTCTAGGGAGCTGTTTATAAAGCACCTTCAAGTTTTCAGTAAAAATAAATAAATGAATAAAAAGGTACCTCACAGGCCTTAACAAATAGTGAAGCTGCCCCAAATGGGGTTTTTATTTTATTTGTATTAATAAAACACAGCCTCATACAAAATTTACAGCTAACATATTTTGTGTTGCATCTTTGTGATCCCCCATCTTATCTGACCAAAATGTACTCCAAAAATCAAAAAATAATCAAATGAACAAATGCATGTGGTGAAAAGGATTAATTATATTAGCCCCGAAATTCCTATCCTGCCCGAAGTGTTTCAAGTTGTAATTGAGCAAATAACTTTCAAACCAAGTAAAGGCTTATTGCTTAATAAACCAAAAATTTCTCAGCAAATTAAAGGCCAGTGAAACTCATAATAAAAGGAATGAGCACTATATTATACAGTATTGTATTAGCACTAGATTATACACTATATGTACTAGGCCACTATTCCAGTACAAAGTGTGAGTGACCAGTGAGTCAGAATTGTGTACAGCCAATTTTATATCTTTACACTTCCATCCCTCATCCTCAGACCGGAATATGTGTATCCATAAAACCACTGACAGATTAAATGAATTACATTGATTATTTTGTTACAATAGCAACCTTGGGTGCCATTATATATTAGACAAGTGAACAGTATTCTTGAAGTTAATGTGTTGGAAGTAGGAAAAATGAGCAAGTGTAAAGATTTAAGTAACTTTGATGAGCCAAATTGTGATGGCTAAATAATTGGGTCAGAGCATCTCCAAAACAGTAGGTTTTGTGGGATGTTCCTGGTATGCAGTGGTCAGTACCTACGAAAAATAATACAAAGAAAGCAATCAGTGAACCAGCAATGGGGTCATGGACAGCCAAGGCTCATTGATGTTAGTGAGGGGTGAAGGCTAGCCTGTCAGAGAGATTAAGAGGCACTTAGGGCTGAGCTTAGTAGGGGTTCATTTATGATGTCATAAGCAGGGGGCTTGTCCTTAATTCTGATTGGCCCTGAGTCATGACCCTAGATGGTATTCTGATGGTGATCATGTGTGCTTGCCCGTTAGAGGTCACGTAGGATCATAATGCTAAGGGAAATATGTGGTTTCGTTAGACGGGGTGGTTAAACTTTAAGACTTTTTAGGGGATAATGAAAAAACATATAGCAGGATGAACGTAAACTAGAGCATACACATCCAGAAGGGGTCAGGCCACAGCCACGTACTGTTAGGAGTAGGCACATGTGTCCTGATTTTCCGCACTTAAACTCATTATTATTTAACCAACTTTTTTAAAAAAGAAAAACTTTTGCAGTATTTTGCCAGTGTTTTATTTCGATATACGTTTGAAGAAAGCATTTACCCAGCAAACTTTTAGGAGCAATTACCTTTTCTGAACTGTCTCCATGCCCATCCCGACAGAAATGAGAAGTTTACCCAGAATACACTCGATCAGCCTGTTGTGCATGCATGCAGAGACACAACCCCATAAAACATCATATCCCATCATTCTCTCTCTCTTCCCATGTAGCGCAACAGTCATCCACTGTGCTGCGAGACGCTGGACCAATGTATAGGAACCACACGGTCAACATCCCTTCCTGGTAAAAAGCACAGTAACTCTATTTATTAATCTGTCTTATTTGTAATAGTATAAAATAATCTATTTCTAATTTAAATAAAAGTCCATCTATAACACCACAGCCCCGGTTTGTTTAGCTACATTTAGCTAAATTTAGTTACATTTGGTTAATAAAATGGAATAAAGCACTTTAACTTAAAAGATGTATGACACAATAGTATACATTTTTAAACCAATAAGATTTAAGATTTTACAAGTTTTACCTGTTCAGGCAGGTAATGTCCACAGCAGGAAATAGGCTCCTGCCTACTAGCTATTGTGTTGTGATCGATAAGACCAGTTTATGCCACCAAAAAGGCTTCATTAATCTTTAAAAGAATAAAATACATTACATGTGTTTGGTAATGCATTGTTATGAATATGTTTTAAGGAATAATAAAACTTTTAGCAGCATAACTTAAACGTTGTACCGGACTTGTCGTTCTTTTCTACTGTCTGGCAGTTTTAAATTATAAAAAAACAGTAGTGGTGTAATGTTTAGTTGTGTTATTTTAAACAAATGCATTATTTTATATCATTCAAAAAATAGCCAGCATGTTTTTAGGGGGAATTTATGTGTTTTACATGTTTAGACATGACAGGTTGATAATGTCCGCAGCGAGTCCAAAGCAAATTTCTGCAGACTGACAAGGCGTTCGACCGACCCAATGACACCTACTCCTAACACAGATAAACCGCTACATGGACACAATGAAACCTGCGAGACAAGTCATTGAAGGACGGGGGGTTGACACATACAGTAAGTGGGGGTAGGAACTGTGGAATTAGGCAAGGGGTATGAATTTAAGACATATTTTTGTTATTTTAAAGAAGGTGGACTTGATTATTTAGTTATGTTTAATAGGAACTAGTAAGCTGCATTTAGCATCATCCATGAAATACACTTTAAAAACTTTAAAGAATAATGCCTTAGTTATTTCAATGAAGTCATTCTCCAGCAAATGTCAGACATTGTACAAGGTGATCCCCCACCCATATCATCTACAAGCTTGATTTGAGATGCTTGCTGGTGTAGCATGTTAAGCTGATAATGATAACTGACGAACGAAGATGAACATGGTCGGCTTGTACCAGCAAGGTGCCTGGACAAGGTGGGAGCACGCTGAACAGTGTAAAATTACCTGGCCAGAGCTCTGGAGATCCGATCTTCGCATATCAAATTTCTCATCCAATCCGTGTACGATGCGCTTCCAAGTTCGACCAAACTGCATCGCTGGGGCTTATCAGACACTCCAGCATGCCAGCTGTGCCAGAAGAGAGGCACCTTGGAACACATCCTCAGTTGCTGTGCGAAGGCATTGGGGGATGGGCGGTATCACTGGTGTCATGACCAGGTTCTCAGGACCCTGGCAGACACAGTTAGTGTGGTGATCAGCAGCAGCAAGTACCAGCACACACCCAAACAGTCGATCACCTTCATCAGAGCTGGGGAGAAGGCACAACAGCAGCCAAGTTCTTCCAGAGGGCTTATCACTACTGCATGTGATTGGAAGCTCTAAGTCAACCTGGGAAGACAACTTAAGTTCCCAGAGCACAACTCAGCCATTTCACTCCACCAAGATATGGTGTTAACATCAGAGTTAATGAAGCAAGTGGTTCTGGTAGAGCTTACTGTCTCCTGGGAAGACTGGATTGAGGAGGCAAATGAGCACAAGAGGGCCAAATACTGTACCTCGAGTTGGTGATGGAATGTAGGAGCAAAGGCTGGAAAGCCTGCATTGAACCAGTAGAGGTGGGGTGCCAGGGTTTTGCTAGCCAATCATTAAATCATACTCTTAAACTTCTTGGAGTAAAAGGTCAGCTGTGCAAAAGACCTATCAAGAACATCACAGAGGCTGCAGTGAAAGCCTCAAGATGGCTGTGGATCCGGAGGGGGGATCCGTGGAGTAGTAGGCCAATTGGACACAAGTCTGGGGCTGATCACCCCTGACTGGGTCACCCGGGGGAGGGTGTTTGATGATCAATGACCCGAAACACCCCATGACTTCGGGTTCATCACTGATGATGTGTCCAAGTAGCACCAAGAGGTGTATTTCAGAGAGAGCTGCAGCCTGCTTGATAGTTAATAAAACATTCAACATTTTCAACACAGTGAGACTACAGAGTGACTATAATGCCCTTTTTTAACCGCTGGCCCTTATTTTTAAAATGAAAACTTTGACAGAATAAAGCCTTAATTATTTTAATAAACATGCTTTTTTCAACAAATGTTTGTTCACGATCATGCGCACAAACAAATGTTTTGGGGGTCATGGCTTTAGAGTTTATGTTTAGGTTTGTGAAAGCAGATGTAATTATTTCTGTCAGGATCACAATGTGTATTCAGACCCAAAAACACAATAACTATCACGAAAAACGAGAAAATAGACATGTAAATTTTAAAGAATACATGAACTGTTTTTGTTAATGTTTAAAGATATAAAAAAGCTGCCTTTCTTATATTCCTTAAAACATAATTAGAAATAACACATTAAGAAATACATGTAATATATTTTTGTTCTCTTAAAGTTTAACGGCCCCCTGTCCAACGAAACCATGTTCCCTTAGCATTACTCCCCCAAGTGACCCCTAAAGGGCAAGCACATATGATATCATATACTGTATGGACATGATCCTGGACCAATCAGAATACCACCCAGGGCCATGACCCTGGACCAATCAGAATGAAGGACACTCCTCCTCCCGCTTATGATGTCATAAACAGACCCCTACTAAGCTCCACCCTAAGCGCCTCTTTATCTCACTCCCGTCTGCTCCAGTCTCACAAGAGAGGTACTGTAGCACAAACTGATGAAAAAGTAAATGGTGGCTATGAGTCCGCAGTCTGGTCAAAATGCCCATGCTGACCCCTGTCCACCGCCAAACGCACCAACAGTTGACACATGAGCATCAGAACTGGACTACAGAGCAAAGAAAAAAGGTGGCCTGGATTTTCTCCGCAGATTAAATGTATTTAAAGGTTATTATGTTATGCAATTGTCCTGTTCTCTTTGTAGTCTGTGTGATGTTTAAACCATAATACCTATTCCTTCTGGTTTACTGGTAAATTTATGAGGCAAGTAAGCTCAATTATGACAGTAATATTAACTTAAATAATAGCTATTTTTAAAGAGATTATACTTTATGTGAAACATTTTATGTGATGTAATACTCATGCAACTATTTAGAACAGCTGTTCTATGTCTGAAAATATTCTCCAGGGAGTCTTATAATTTCTAAAACCATCAAAGCAATTTATCAGCTTTACAAAAACCTGCCAGCTAGCTCTTATTTCATGCTGGATGTTGAGGTTATTAATTTATTCACCTAAGACAAATGCAGCCATTTACTTTGTGTACAACATAATATTATTATGATGTAACCATATAAGCAACCTGACACTGAGCATGGCATCATACATACAGTATATAAATACCTATCTATCATCTTCTATCAACGTCACAGAGGGATGAGGAGCCTATCCCAGCCAACACAAGGAAAGCTCCAGACAGAATACCAGTTTATCTCAGGGCGCACATAGAAACACACATCCACATTGGACAACCACTTACAGTAACTGCATGGTTTTTTATTATGGGAGACATGGGAGAATATGCAAACTGCACCCACATAGGGCAGGGCAGTACTGGATCGACCTGTGATTTGAGGCAATCCTATTTTTTTATATATGAAGGAATATATAATTATGTTAAAACATTAATATGTAGGTCAGATTTATTTTTCATAATTCAAACAGTAGAAAAGGGAGTTGACACAAAGTGGATCATGTCACAATGTACTCATCTCCATGTGCAATTGACTTTATTTGAATGTATTTATACAGTTACATACAAAAAAAAGTAGGCTTTTCATTTTAAATTCAGGGAAGTTCTCTGGCTTATTCATTAGCTCTAATGGGGAGTACAATTTCTCAATTATTAAATGTCTCTAGAGGAAGGAGTGTAGTTTCTGGTGCAGACCAATAGGGAAAAGAATGAAGACAGAAATGATTACATTTTAGATGGAAATCGAATGGTACTGAGCTGCTCAATGTGTCTCAGACCTGCCGAATTTAGAGAGGGATGTTGCTGCCCATTGACCTGACATCCAGTTTCCCTGTCTTTCATTCTATTTTGGATAGAAGGTGTGTCATGGTGGCTCAGTGACATTGCCATGGTAAATCATTTTATAGACAAATATCCAAAATTTCCAAGAATCAAATAGGCCAAATCATAATTATTACCAGCGCATCTCGTGAAATATTACTTAGCTGAAAATATTTGTTCATATTACATAAGATGTGTGTAATATTGGCATGCTTTTGGATAGTCATTTTTATGCAAATAATGCTCAAATAGCATACACTTAATAGCATGCACGCATCTTCCAATTGTCTGTCTGGTGCAGTGCTACAGTAAACATGCTAGCTATCCCAGACTGAACAGGGCAGGAGGTAGAGGAAAAAACTGGATGGGACACCTGTCTACCCGAGAATGTCCAATTCAGAGATGCCAGGTAACCTGACTGTGAATTGTACTCCACTTATTTTTGCGCTAAAGGAGTTTAAAATCTCAAGCAGTTTCCATCCTACATCTCATTTTGACCAGTTCTCTTATTTTACCATGCTGTCTCTAATAGCAGGTAACTTTTTCACCATTAGCTTTGGTTTCTTTTTTAAAGTTGATACCAAATGTCATCCATCCATTCTTCCATGCATCTATATTTAAGCTTCTTATGAAGTACAAGGTCATGAAAGGACTGACGCTTCTCCCAAATAACATAGGCATAGTGGGACACCCTAAATGGAACTCCTGTCTATTTTAAGGTAGGCAGGACAAATTTAACTTTAGTTTTCTTTGTTTTAATTTTTACTTTACAAATAATTTACTGTTCATATTATTATTATTATTCAACGTTTTAAACGTTGTTCTACGTTTAAAAAAAATTATGATGGCTTTGCATTAATTGGACTGATATCCGTACAGTCTAAAAGTGTGCTTTTCTGAGCTCCCAATCCGTGTTTGTGTTTTAGGTCGCAATTTATATAAGAAAGTGAGTAGAAATAAAATGTCAAAATAGGACACAGTTGAAGCTAACAGTTGTGCTTACCAGACACAAACAAAATAAGTGGAAATAAATTGTGTGGATTCTGCATATATTACAGCACAAGCAGGCTTGGTGTCACAGCATAATGCAGTTCCTCACAATCTGACGGCCCTTTTTCCCACTCTGTGGCTTCAGACTTTTCTTAATGGCATCATTATCATCCTCCTCCTTAATGCAGACAGTGCATTAGCATCACTCTCTGGTAAAGCACCACGGTGTTATAGGACTGAATAGCTTTGTGTCCAAAAATTTATTTCATTTACAAGCAGGGCCATGCTTAGGCTGTCCGTGACACTCTTGGAAACAATAAAGCCGTGTACAGTATACAGGACAGAATGACACTGACGCTCTAAAATAAGCCAAGTGCTTAAATAAACCACAAGCCTGTGTGTGTGTGATTCCAAAAGTAACATTTTACTGTTCAGAATCTACTGCATTAAATAATTAGTATATCCATCATCTTCTCACCTTTATCTTAAACGACTACTTAAAATTATTGCATTTCAGTGTGCTTATTTCTATAGCATAATTATATAATATAACAATTATATGAAACATATGATTCAAATTTAAACCCCTTTCTAAAGGTGGAGTGCGTTCTCATGTTCTGCCTCGTAAACTTTACATATTTCAGTAAACAAACTATTACAGTGAGCTACTGTATGAGAAATGGATTCAGCATCTGTGTTTACATCTTTTTGACTGAATTATCAATTGGTTTGAGTGCTACCTCTGAGTAAAGTTCAGCAGCCCATTGAAATAGTTAAACATGGTTTGTGAGTGGAAGACTGAAGAAAAACAATGTATAAATGCAGACATCTCACAGTGTACCAAAGTGTCACGTGCGGCCGGCGAGCGAGCGAATGAGAAGGCGAGCAGAGCCGGACGGACAGGGAAACGGGGTTTATTTTGCAGGAAAGGGCAGACAGCCACAAACAGCAGGCGACAATACATCAATGACTGATCTGACATACTGGGGAAAGACGCGGACTAAATACACAGGCTAGGCAGGGATTAACAGGACACAGGTGATCACAATCGGGGTAGGAACACGAGGTAACGAGGTGGGCGTGGCACACAGGAGGATCGTTCGGGGCTGATCATGACACAAAGCTATAAATATTCTGTTTTTTATATTATTATTATTATTATTATTTTTGTACCAGCACACAACAAACAAAATTGCTTAACTGATTAAATTCATTAAGATTTTACTGACCAATGGGTTTTGGTTCAAAAAATAATCAGTTAAAAAACAAGTTTATCTAAGAAGCTTTTGCATAAACTAGTAGCAATCGCATACTGCAATACAGACTTTTCTGTGCACAGGTTACATTTTATATACCACTTAAAATTGGATTCACCAGTCTTAATACTAGTTTGGTGATTTTTCAAGTAACATGGTAAGTAGTTTGACTGGTACTGACAGTTTTCTTCAAGTCCTTGAGACAACATAAGCTCGCCAGTGGATATTGAGTAAATTTAGCAAAATAAATGCATCACCCATGATTCATTTCTTCATTGACTAAATGAAATATATCATTACAGGAAAAAATAACTTGTTTCACATACAGCAGCGAGACTTTCATCAAGCAGAAATCAGTGGCTTACTCATAGAAAAGTTATAAAAATGAGTTGAAATTTTTGTAAATGAAGTTAATCTTACCAATTATTTTACCAACAATGCATGTTTACAATCATGAGTGCTGCATAAAAGGCCATTAATTGGTTGAGTTTAATTTGGAAAGTCATCTTTTTGACATTAAGCTTCATAAGCAGCTGTTAATGAAGAATTGTGGCAATGTGCCCAGTAATGATCAGCAATGTATGGGCAATACAAGTAAGTCTTGGGAGAAAATGAGATGGGGAATCTGGAACCTATCCCAGGTATCATGGGGCACAACGCAGGGGTGTACCGAGGGAGAGATGCCAGTTTATCATTGGGAACAGCATTTGGTTTCAGATTAAGTAAATATCTGCACAATTTATGACTGGTAAGGATCTCATTTATTCACCCCAGGGATATACAGATATATGAGCATTGAAAATACCAAGATCCACAAATAATCCAATTCATAAGAAATATACAGACTAAATTAAGGATCCCTCAGCCCATTTCAGTCTCTCCTTCTACAATAAAAATACTTCTATAAAGCAGTTTTGTGCTTATGCGTATTTCTTTATGTCCAGAGGACCTAAGATGAGAGCTAAGCTAAATTAATGGGGCACAACTAAGACATGGATTAAATGTTTGGCACAGTTTGAATTTGTTTACAGTGAATCCATTAGTTAAGGGATGTAATATTTCAATCTCTTTAAGTCAAAAGGAGGAAAAAAACACTGAAACAGTAAAATTAATCAAAACCAAAAATATTGACTGATTAGTTATTGATTACTTGTATCTACGTTGCAATTATATGAAGCAAAAATTAAAACATATATTAATTTTCCAATTACATATATTTCTATTTGAAACCTGGAAAATTGGACATTTATTAGAGTTTTTTTATTTGGTTCAGCAAACAAACAACATCTAAACCAAGTCAGCTGAAAATAAAAATACTCTGGTTGTATGTACTCTGGACGATGAAATCTGTAATTGCTCAAGATTTATATAACACCCTGTTACATCAACTATATAATCCCCCCCCCCCCCCAAAAAAAAAAAAATCCCAAGTGGAAATTGTGACGTTCGCGGGGCAGACAAGCAGGCACAGAAGCGAGCGGAGCCAGACGGACGCGGAAAAATATAGTAAATAGTGTTTTCTGCTGAGACATACCAAGGTTTTGTGCAGACAAAGAAGCTTTCTGTAAATTCCTGTAATAAAAGTAAGTTACGTGCAAATGTCTACAATGTCCTTATCTTATGTGTGGTAACAATCTGATGACTAAAATTAAGTGTCATATTTTAGGCAAGACTCTCCAGTTATTACAGATTCTATTTAAGACACATGGACAACTTGTGGAATGAGTGGTAATGACCTGTGGCATTAATAGTCAAATTTAAAGATACCTGCTATATAGCAGGTTATGTTGAGTAGAACCTGATTCTTTAAGCCAGCGTCATAGACACAAATTGCTTTGACTTCCCATCTTGACCCTATCTAGGCCATTTCACACCCATTTTGATTGATACTGTTGTTGACTAAAATCACATACATCATTTTCATTTAATAATTTGTCACTCCCACTACCAAAAAAGAGATTATTTTCTAGATAATGGCCACATCACTTCATTCTGGCATGTTTTTTTTCTTTGCTATATAGTAAATAGAGAAGAAATACCCAATATTCTGATTTCATCTAGCTCAGAATGGGTGATATATGCATTTTTATGTGTTAATTTATGTACAAAAATGTACAAAAATGCTACAACTGTCTCAACTCCATGTCAGAGTGGGTTATCACTGGTGTATATAAAAATTACACACATGCAGGGCTGAGCATTTAGTCTGATCAGAATTATTCTCTCGTGCTGGCAGCAAGGGAAATTAGAACTCAATAGGCGAGCGCAAATTGATAGTTTCTGCTAACAAAAGGAATTCCCATGATGTTTAATTATCCTATACATCTCACTGCCCTGCAGAAAATATGTCAAGCCAGTGAAAAATATCCTGTACTTTATCTAGTAGTGTTTATTCTTCCATTGACATTTTTGTACAAATGAAAAAAGTCTTAAATAGTTTTTCATTGTAATTATTTATATCAGACTGCAACTGAAATACATAAACTTTCTTTGTATATTAAAACGCACTTCAATGATTTTGTTGAGTGCATTTACTGAGCAGTGTTAAATCGGCAAAGCTGAATTAGTGGGTAAACTTACTAATTTAATATAATTGAGTTTAGGAGGCAGAGACATTCAAGGGACTAAGACTTAGAAACTGTTACTATATTTTGATTTGGAAAGATGTGGCAATAAATCAAGTTATTTATTCACAATATTTCCTCATGCCCAATTCTTATACTCTGTGATATTATTGATTCCCCTTTAGCTGCCAAACCAATTTTTAGTACCAATTTGAGCTAAATGCAAGGAAGGTTAAGTGATGCTGGAGGCAAGACTCAAATAATAACAGGCAGGTTTTGTACTAATTCCGAATTGCTATCTTCAGTATTGAAATGTCACCTTACCAGGAAAGACTATTCCTATAGTCCATAGGACCTGGAGGAACATTTTTTACATATGACCCCTTTTCTACCCAAACACCCAATATCAAATCTATATATATAGGATGAAAGGGTTTTGGTATTTACTTGAATAAACTAAGTGAGATACTTTCATTTCCCTTGATGGTGTGTGTCTTGTGTATAACATCAACAGCTGAAATTCTGAGTTTCATTTGCCAAAGAAAAAAGATTACAGCTAAATATTATAAAATAAGAAATATTAACAGTGACCCCCCACATGCTTCAGGGAACGGAAAACCAGTTCTCTCCTATGAGGAAGTTCATTTGCTGAGGGTGCTGTGTACTTTTCTAATAGGTTGCTGTTGAAGGAGCAGTATTAAGCTTTGGAAATGCTTCATTGAATTAGAGTAATGTTTGCTAGAAGATTTCTTAGCTCTCAAACTCGTTGTTTTTGTTCTAATCAGAAGCCTGCATTACCCTGGTCCCTGACCTCACATGCTCTGATTCTTTTCCTCTTGGAAAACTTGGAAACTGGAATGCTATAATATTTTGTCTAGATTAATACAAGTAGATGAAGGTAATGAATGCAAATATTTCATATAGTCATGACTAAAATAAACCAGGAACTAGGAGGTTTTGCTCACTGAGTGGTGCTAATATGATATCATATATGTTATTTCCATCACTCCATTTTTTAATGAAATCCTTTTTTACTTAATAAAATACACCTTTAATTTTTTTATATGCACGCCCTCAAAGGGATATCAAGCACCTTGTAGATCATTCTTATTTTATTTTGGATATTTTGGAATGAAATTCTTTGGTCGGGTTTCTTTCTGAAATACAAATAGAATAATCTGTAAAGAAATGTGCCACCTTCAAAAAATTCTGACATATTTCAGTTCAACCAGTAAAACGGCCTGTCCCATGCATAGTGAATAATATTACTGACACACATTTGGCATTATTTTGGCCTAAATTGTGAACATAGCTTGTCTTTGTGTAAAGTAGACAGTATAACAGTTGTACCTGTGAGTTGAACCTGCAGGTACCTTGGCATTAAAAGGGAATTCTATCTGGAAGTGTCAGTAATTTTGTTGTATCCATATATAGAAGAAAATGTACAGAGGAAAAACATTAGAAATCTGGAGCAGAGATCTTTCCTATTCATTCTTCCAGAAGTACCACAGGATGACATAATTTATTTTATAGTGCGTAGAAAGAATTTGTGGGATTTGATTATATGCTTTCGAGAGATATATGTCTGTAACTTTTCTCATCAAAGAATCCTCAAACTTCTGGTTGACAATTATGGTGTTCAGCTTTGGAAAACATCATTCCTTATACTGTACTTTAAAGTTTCACACCACACACTTTCCAGGGTTTAATCCTGTTTTTACATGTTATGGGAACTGGTTGAAACAGCCATGTTAATGCCAGTAAAGCTACAGCTGCCCCTTGACATTTCATTTCCACACATTGCATTGGTCAAAATTACACTTGCACTATAACACCTGTCATAGGTTACCTTGTCTTGTAGGTGTCAGAGAAACAGTAGGTGAGGACTGACTTTTATATAGTCATGTAGAAGTGTCGCCTGTCAGGGAGTGATTTGCCAGCACTGTTAGGCTATGGAAACCGCTCCCTCAATATTGTCCGTGGCTCAACAATGAGGTTAGAGTGGATGGCTACCAGAACACACATTTGGAAATCAGCATGCTTGTACTGTCATTACCAGCTTTTTTAAAAGAATTGATTTTTGCAGTATGTGTTTGCAAATAAAATTTTTGATATTCTTATTTACAGAATTGTTTACAGATACCCCTGCTTAAGCCTTTAGAAGATAGATGGATTTGAAGCAATTATGTGTATTAATGCTGAAGTTTTGTGTGTTTGGGTTTTGGGTGTAACACATTCATAATGGATCCTTTTTCTAAAACAATTGAATTGCATTTTAAACAAGTATAAAAAAGAATCTGAATGGGACAACAAAGGACAACATGTGCATTCATTTACTGACTGATTTTATTTTCATTATTGAAAAGTATTTCTGAGCTGGCACTGTCGAGTCTCCTGTGGTGTCCTTTCCACAGCTTCCCAGTAGCAGATGGAAATCTCTGTAAGGAGAAAGAGCCCTTTGATTTAACTCCAGTTTTGGTGCAAACACTTGGGGCTTCCCCTCATCACAGTAGAATGGTTTCTGGAAGCGGATCCGAAACATGGGAAAAAAATTAAACATTGGCTACATATGGAGTGCTGGATTGCAAAAGGGCATCTTTGCCTGATGTTTTGGCATAGGAGATTGCAAATACAAAAAGAGTTGAGCAACTGAGCAGAAAGACAATGAAGTATGGACCTGGTAAAATAGGAGGTGGTGCCAGTGTTCTAATGAACCCCCTAGGTTTCATGTGCCAGGAACGGCAATGACATGGGAACATTACTAGGGGCACATAATCATACTAAGGACCTGTTAACGATGCCAATTAGCCTAACCTCCTGTTTTTTGCCTGCAGGAGGAAAGCAGCACAATGTAGGACAGCATGCAAACTCCACACACACAAAGGGGGTGAGATTCAGCAGTAACCCACTGATGACCAATAGCAATGTGTGTACATACATATATACAGGCACACATACA
>JAODKF010000001.1:38208840-38227287 GCA_026779585.1 Mormyrus proboscirostris | reverse complement strand
AGTGTTTAATATGTTGAATACGTTGCATAAGTTCTGTAATTCTCTTCTAGTTTATTCTTTCAAAATAAAAGTTTTTACATTAGTAAGTATGAATCATTTTATGTGCTTTATTTTTCAAAACCTAGAAACTAGACTGTGACGTTTCGGAATGCAGGCGAGCAGGCAAGGAAGCGAGCGGAGCCAGATGGACGGGGAAAACGGGGTTTAATTTAAAGACACGGATGACAGGCACGAACACTCACTAACTGGGAACATCACAATAACAATGACCGACATCAGACTAGGGGAGACGTGGACTCATATACCCTGACAAGCAGGGTTTAACAAGACACAGGTGAACACAATCGGGCAAAAACACCAGGTAATGAGGTGGGCGTGGCACACGGGAGGATCGGACGGAGCGGAACGTGACACTAGACGTTAGACAAAATAAATATGAACAACAGTAAAGGCCTTCATTTTTTTAAAATACAATTTTCATTTATGTTGCTTTGCACTAAATGTGCACAATAAATGTTGATTATTAAACTCCACATTAGCTTTATTTTGTCACTAGACATGCCAATAGGCTAATGTGTGCTTCATTTGACACAAACCAAATACCCTTTAAATGGATATAATGCATTGTCTTTCAAATAACAGCAATTTAAGGCAAATAACAAACTTAAAAACAACAATAACCATTTAATTGCACTTCTATAATTATATTCAAGCTATAAATTAATAAACAAAAAAATTTAAATAAAGAATAAATATTATGTAAGTTATAATATTTTTTTTTTAATTCAGTCATAACAGTTTGACTGAGCTAAGTGATTGAAACATGTACTTTTAAAATGAAAACTTTATGTTAAACCAACGAGTGAGAGTTTTAAGTCAGTTTAACATGACATAATCATGTTGAAATGAAAAATAGCCACAATGGCATTAATTCAACATGAATTGTTAAGGTAAAATGAACAGAACTGAAAAATCATTTTTTTGAGTGTATGTCCAATACAAACAAAAAATAAAAACCCAAACAAACCATGTGCAAAATTATATCAATAAGGGAAAAACAAAATTAGGAAAAAGCAAAAATTAACAAGTCCAGCAAAAATACAAAATATATCTAAAACCTGCTGCCTGCTATATCAAGCAGAGGACTATGGTTACCAGTTTCTAAGGTCTCAAGGTCTGACCTTACTCGCATAGACCTGACAAAGGACAACCGTCCCAAACAGTACTAACAAATATATAAACTGATGACCAGCACCTTTCGCAACAAGAGGGGGGCACACAAAAAACAACTAACAGGTAGGTTACATATCAGACAAACCCTGAAAGAAAAACACAATATTCCTTAATACATAAACAAAGGAATAATTAAAGAGCTATTCTCTCAGCAAGGCATACAAAGGGATACCAACACAGACAAGGTTGGGCCACCACTTTGCCGTCAGACTGTTACACCCAGACAAGGAGAGCATGACTGTCAGACTGTGGGGAGACACGGGAGACAAGATCCAATTTGCACGAGACTTCAGGTTTATTAGTAAGACCAGAATAGACAAAACCAGAAAGAGGAGCTGAGATCATAGTCGGGGACGAAGCGGAGAGATCGGTAGCAGGGGAATCAGTCCTACGGAGTCACACCACACAGGGAAACAGGAAGAACAGAAGAACACTCTTCTAAGCTTGCACGCCAACTCAGTCAAAAGTATATGTTTGCAAGCATGACTAAAATATCAGTGTCCTTCATCATTTCTAGTCGATAATTATGTGTACGTTGCTCGTGTATTGTATATGCCAGTCCATGTGTTAATACTATTCAGTATGTTCATGTGCTGCTGCACCCCGGCCATCACATAGCCAGTTTCCATTGTGCTTAATTCTTGTAAAATCAACCACTAATTTTAAAGACAGATTCTAATTTCTTCATGATGTATTAACTTTACTGTTGGAACTACTACTGTTGGTTTCCTAGTAACAGAGAAATACCACCATGGTTGTGTATTGATTTTAATATCTGCTACCTTGTAGAAAAGCTTTTTTTTTAATTACTGTAGTTTAATTTTGTATTCTCCGAAATATTCTTGGTAGTCACTAGACTGTTCCCCTTAAGCAAGCCTCTAGGAATTGAATTAGCATGTAATGGTTTATTGCTATTAATATTCATTAAACTGCCACTCACAGTAATGCAAATGACACCTGAGGGACAAATTCAATCTTGATGTGAATAACATTTTTCAAGTTGTCAGAAAGCTTCCCCTCTGATTAACGGTAGATTTACATCTTCACGGCAATAAATGATTTTAAGCATCCAATCACATTTTGGATTTTATATATTTTTTTGAAAGGTTGTATTTAGTAAATTTGTTGTGCAAATAACTACAAGAAACCTGGAAGCCATTTAAGCTGATGTATGCTTGGAAACTTCATCAGAATCACTTGAGCTGAAATACTGACAAGTTCTAAGTGGCATGAAACAATATCCAATACATTGAAAACATCCATCCATCTATCCAGGGCCGGCCCATGGCATAGGCAATATAGGCAAATGCTAAGGGCGACATCCATCCAGGGGGCGCCACAAACGGAGGAAAAAAAAGTGTAACATTCCACTATTCTTAAAACTATTTGGTATTAATGTGTCAATATGAAAAGAACAAGCCCACATGAATTTACCTGCTTAGCAAAGCCTGTTAAGTAGTAGTAGTAATATAATAATGATACGTAAGTTTCCTATGTGGCTATTTGTGCAAACAGGAGTTAAACTGTCACTAAATTTTCATTTCTGACTTTAAAACTTATATTTAAAATTCTATGAATTTAGGATTGTACTATAACTGCATCTAAATCATATGTTATAAAATGTATGTTGAAAATAATTTAATTTTTTTCTTTCTTTACAAAATGTGTCTTGGAAAAATTTTAAACATAAGCAAGAAGTGGTTTGGAGGGAAAAAATAATCTGAGCTTGGAAAGTTCCCTTGCAGTGTGTATTCCTATAAATTGCAGTTTAATTATGAAATTAGATGATACAGTTTAATAGCTCCAGTTTGCTTGAGCCAACTCTCCAAAGGCAAAATTTTGCTGTGCTGTCCTGTGTGGATTTAATAATTACCCAGTTTACCCTCTCTAATGATATGTTTAAATTAGGGAGTCAGTAGGAGTGATCATGTTTAATGGGAACTGGAGATTTTGAAATTTTGAACTGTCATTATTCAGTTGTGATGCTTGGACTGTCAGTTTTTATTGCATGCACAGGACTCACTGTCTGATGGTTATTGATTCAGGCTGAAAACTACAAACAAACATTTTACTTGTGATTTCCTGGAGAGAGGAATGTTAAACTAAGCCCAGATGTACAGAAATAGAACTGCGCCACGATGGCTCATTTGTTTGAGCAATAGGCCGTACCTGAAGGGAAAAACAGGAAATATGACAACCATTCTCCCCCACCTTTAATTATCTGATGCAAATAAAGACCTTTTAAACTGCTGTATGACATTACAGCTCAACAAGAATGAAAGGACACCAGGGCAAAAATCTCCCTTATTACTATCTCTAAGCAAATGCTAATATTGAAACAATCATCTCCGGAAAAAAATTGCTGAACAAAATGGTATTGGAATGGCTTAGAAAAAAAGTGAAGCACTATACACAATGGGCCTCATTCACCAATATTTTCTTAAGAATTCTCTTAAATTTGTTCCTACGAAATTTAAGAACAACCTACATCGGATTCATGACGTGTTCTTAAGTAGCAGAATTGTTCTTAAGAATGATGAATCCCATGTCTTCGTAACTGAAAGTGTGTGCCACTTTGTCCTAATTAGCATAGGGAAATGCCCTACAATTTCCCATAAAAGGGCATGCGACTGTAGGGCCGTGTGCAAGGAATGGCGAAGAGACGTGCAGGCTGTGAGCCATTAGGCACTAAGAGGAAAAAAACTTCAGCTGAAGAAGTATTAATACTTCTGGCCATGCGCCTTTAAGAACATGCAGAAAAAGCATCTGGTATAGCGGACTGGCATATAGCAGAATTTCGCTTATAACACACAAACAATTTGGTCCCCAGGGATGATACATGGAAAGATATCACACCTGAACGCTGTGTGCCAAATAAATCTAAATGATTTTCAAACATGAGTTCCCGTCTCAGAGCATGATTGGCAAGCTCTTCAAAAAGTAACAGAAATGCCACTTTGATAGCAAGGCCAATGTGCAGAAACAGACCTATTTATAATCCGCGCGATCGCTGTTACTACCATGAAAATAATTTTTACATTTACATAATTTACAATAATTTTTTATATCATACTTTTATAAACAGTTAAAATACTATCATTTTATGATTTGTAGAATGAACAAAACTGCTATAGCAGATTATTTTGAACAAACTATCATTACTCAAATGTGCGTACGAATGGTCTTGGGTGTGCCCGGATTCTGTTCTTAGCTAAGAACAAATTCAGATAAGAAAACATTGGTGAATGAGGCCCAATTTGTTCATAAGTAAGAACGGTTGGTGAATGAGTCCCAATATATATATCACTTAATATTTTTGAAATTATTCTTTCCAGAACAAGCCTTTTAAATTCCATAAATGAAATCTTTTGACAGTGCCAAGAAGTATGATCATTCAAGTCAGCAATGACAGCGATGAAGCTGAATCAAAAAAGGTGAATGACCACTAAGCATAACAGAACGTAATGAATTAACTGAGATGGCAAGAATTGCTATACCAATTTCTTTAAATAATTTAAATTACTCACAGTATTAGAAATCCCTCTCAACAGGATTACGACATTTTTATCTGCATTATCTGCAGTCAGTAAGAGCAAAATAAGCTTGCTTGGAAAGATGCTATGCAGAAGACTGGCCCTAGTTTAACATTAAAAGTACAGCAGTGCCACCTAGTGTTCATGATATCATTGCAAATGTAACTCTTTGCCATCAAGTAAATACATTAAACAATCAATGAAATATACATTTCAAAGAGTGTAAACTGATCATATAACTGAGCTGTTCATTCATAGTGGTTCACAGTTCACTGTTGACATTTAATATTGAAAGGGCAATACCTTTAGCCTGGTATGTTAATCAATTTGATAGCACAGGCTAATGCAGGGTAATACAGTTGGCAAAACTATGCTTTCTGCTCCACTTGCTACTAAGTGAAACAAATTAGGGCCATTAATATGGCTTATTGCTTTTAGGACAGAATAGGTGGTGGTTTAGGTTCAGTTCTAAAAGAGGGCAGAGAAAAGATCTGTCCCAGGCAAAATGGAACAGGTGGTGCTGGCATCTGGACGGCAAAGGCTGCAGCAGTTTCCAGTACTGCTCTTTCACTCTGTGAGTAAATTAGCAAAGTGAGAAAATATGGAAGGTGTAAATGATGGTGACAATCATCGTGCAGCACCCACCGGGGACACATTTGTCTGGAGGCACTGCAATAGCAGGCATTGTATCTATGCCTCTGAATTGACTGCAATGTATTTAAATGCTATATTTGACATAAATGGAGGCCCTTCACTGACAGACGAATGTATCTAAAGATTTATTACAATGATTAATGAGAATGTTTTTGACCGTAGTTGATCCATTAATGATAATTAGAGGCTTCATTTAAAAACAGAAATAAAGGTGACCTATGCATTTATAAAACATGAGAGCGCAGTGCCCTTCAACAAGGTTATTTTTAGTTCTTTAATTATTTTTTTATCTGGAGAACAAGTAGGGCCAGTCCTATCAATCATAAGTCAAACAGAAACAGGGAGAATTGCAAAGGATTTTTCACAGACAGCCTCCCCTTCTTAATCTGTCTCCCTCTGCTCTGCTAGAGCTGTAATGTCACAAACAGGTAATAAAAACACTAGGGAGAGAGAACAACCAGGATCCACATCCAGGCACTGCCAATACAGCCTGTAATTCTCTCAAGGGCGAGCCAGAAACACATCAGCTTAGTGCTGGTAGAAATGACCGAAACATGTCAACCTGTGAATTACAACCATCATAAAGCTCCCAGATGAGCATTCTTCTACAGTATGCTTTGCTATGCCATTGAGGGGCAGAGAGCCAAAAAAGGAAAGGTGGGTTATCATGGAGGAAAGTTAATTGAATACAGGTAAAACAATGAAATAATGGGTCCCCCCCCCTTGCATTTTAAGTTTTCAGTGCTACTTTAAATGCACAATGTGTAGTGACCTCAGGAAAATTGTATTTTTAATTAATTCACCTATACAAGACAACAATTCATTTTGTTCCTCTCAGAAAATAACCTATCATGCCCTTTGGATGTCATTCACTTGCGGACATTTAAGCCACACGAAAGCCATATGGGTTATTGTGTTCATTCTAAGATATGTCTCGTCTGACGTTGAACTGCTGGTTTTCAGTAGCCTCATAAGATCTTTGGAGTGCAGTAAAATGAAATTGCTAGAAATTAACACTCATAACTGCAATTAATTGTTACATCAGGTGGAGCACAAACTTACTGCTAAAAATAAATACAAAGCTATATAAGTGACATTGGGATAATTAATACAAAACATCATTATGTCATATTTGCATTAGGCACTGTTGGATGATCAAGGTTTTAGTCTGATATAAGTATTTAGTTCTGTGCCATTTTTAAAGAGGAACACAGCCCCTGATCTTCACCCCTAGACCAATTTCTTATCTTTCATGCACTACATACACCTATGTCTGATGAATTATGGAGCAGAGTGACAGCTTCATTCACACTGATAGTATTTTACCTCACCTGCTAGCTGATTCCACAGCACAGCCAGGCCTCCGAAGAGCAATCACACTGCATTTCTTTGTCTGTGCCCAGCATTCATTGAATGCAAAAACTAGTATTATAAAACTCAATATTAATTACAGTTCAGATGAGGATTATGCTCTGTGTTGCACTGAAGTATTTCATCTCACTGAGGTGAACTGCATCTAAATGCATTTATCCAGCTCTATTTAAAGTTTATACCATGTTTACTTTTATTAGCACATTCAATAAACATAAGGACTGCAAAACTAAACAGATTATGATGCTGAAGTACTAATGTGTCATTTGTAGGGAAGAAGGTTTAAAAACCGACGTACTATATTTGCAGTAAAAACAAATAGCCAGTCTCTGGAATGGTCACTAAATATTATATCTAGTTCAAGTGACATGCTTATTACAAAGATATCTGTAGCTAAATGGGCATCTGTAATGAAAGCTGCTGATAGATTGATGTCTGAGTGTTTTCCTCTTATGCATAACATAACAGAAACAAGTGGGAGTGTGTTTTACCCACAGCATATTGGCTATTGCTAGCAGTGAAGAAATGTTTATTATTCCTATAAGAAAAAAGGGAAACATTGTGAGGGTCTTGTGGAACTGAAGAGGCAATTTTTGGGGAAACTGTTGCATGTATTTCTGCTGTCTCTATTTATATTTTTTTTACCTGTTTTCATATGTTGTCTTAATAATAGACATATTTTTTGCTACTTTTTGGCAGAATGTGGAGCCCCATTATAGTGTTAGGCCTCTTGAAAGTGCCATAATATTCATGCTCCTGCGACAACCCTATTTGTCCTACTTCTTACTTATCAAATTAACTCATGATAAAGCAAACTCCTTCAAGCAGATAGTGGTGCTTGCTTATTGCGGAGTAACTTTCCTGTATCACACCATTCCTGTCATTTTATTTTCAAGATATCTTGTCTGCTTTGTGGTTTGGATTCACAGCTTCCATGCTGACCACTGTTTAAAATGTTATAGGACCAGAAAAAAGATGAAATCTACAAACATCAAGTGAAAACATTTAAACATGGCCATACACTATCACCCAGAAACTAGAAAGACAATTCTTGGTTTAACCTTTTGCGTTGCAAATGTCTTTCTAAGATTTCACACCATAATCCAATCTTTCCAGTGTTGCAGACATTCTGCAGTGAATGGATTAAGAATCCCGTGGTACAGTATGATGACTAAACTTTTCATGTGTCCTGACCTTCCTTTCAGCTCTTCTCAAAATACATCTGCACAGCTTGGTTTCCCTCCTGGTTCCTCAAAGTCTGCAGGACCGTGACTTCAGACGGAAACAAACCCAAATGAATTTCCTGCTTGCTATTACCATCCGAGCTGATATTAGTAACATTGCCCCACTGGTGGCTTTTCTAATTATCTCCTGCAAAGTGACACGTCCTACAAGACTCTCCTGGATTAAAGAACCAACCTTTGATCCGCATTTTAATTTCCCAAGGAACAGAAAACTTTTACTATTTTTATTAACGGGGAAATTACTTAGATGCGGTGGTGATTAGCTATTTAAAAGGTATGTGTGGGAGGCGAGAGGAGGGGGTAACTGGTGACATATGGTGACAAAAAAAAAAACAGACAATTAAAATTCCGTTTATATGTGACATGCAGGCATTTTTATTTAATCTTAGTATGTGTATGTTTGTGGAAACATATTTAAAAATGCAAAAAGACAAAATCAAGACATGTAATGGACAAAACAAGAGATGATTGTTGTCTGTGGTGAAGAGTCAGGAGCACTGAAATGCACTTTGCAGGAAACATGGACCCTCAATACAACTACACTAGATTTGAAGGCACGACAGTGTCTCCACTTCCTGAGGTGACAGAAGAGTGCAAGACTTTCACTCCCCATCCTCACCACATTCTGCATGGGCCCTGTTCTGGGCAGATGCATCACTGTGTGGTTTGTGAATTGCAAAGTCCAATATTGCAAGTCCCTGTAGTGAACAGTTAATACAGCAGAAAAAATCAACAGGACTGCTCTCGCCTGCAACATGGACAGTTTCCACAAACATTGCACCCACAAAGCCCCTACCATTGTAGAAAACCCCTTCCAACATTCCTATGGACTCTTTTATCTGCTGCCATTTGGCCGGAATAGGCTATCTGTTGCCCATCTTACCCCCACCTAAGTATCACTGAGAATATCCCCCCCACACACACACACGAACGACTGACACAATTCACTTTAACTCAATATTATTTGTCTATTTATTCTTTACCACTATTTTATATTATTGTTTACATACACATTGCATTATGTACATAACCCCTTAGGTCTGTCCCCAGGTATTGCACGGTCCTGTGTTTTGTACTTTACATATTATGAAAACCCTCCCCTTGTCACGTGCTCTCCATGTCTTGCATCATGGTCATAGGGAAACTATTTTGTTTATGACTCCCTGTCTTGTATATGGCTGGTATAGCAATAAAGCCCTCTTAACAAGTATAAAGAATTGCAATGTGCAATGGTTAACCAAGGGTCAGTGGGTATGTGTAATTCTGAATTATATAAAAGCTTTATCTTATATTTTTGACTGTGGTCACTTAAGTAAAAATGGATATTTTGTTTTACTAAAAAAACAGCGATTCTGTTAATTTACCTAATAGGGGAAAACATGGCAAATTATATGCTTAGATGGTCAGAACTGTATATTTATTAGTACATATTTTTGGGGACAAAATGAAGGTCAAAATCTTCTAGATGAATTGATTCAAGATGAGAAAAAGCCCTCCTTGAAATTTTTCATGCACAAACAGCTGGTATTATCTCTTTAGCTATATTTATGTGAGTACTTAAGTGCAATTATTAAAGGAAGACAAGACAAAACAAAAAATGCTGTAAATTAAAATCATATGCTTGGTTAAGAACATAAGAAATATACAAACGAGAGGAGGCCATTCGGCCCATCAAGCTCGCTTGGGGAGAACATTAATAGCTCAGAATTGCTAAAATCTTATCTAGCTCTACATACATACATAGTTACATGTAATACGTGTTATAAAAGTGTGATTTCAGTCATAGAAGACAACAATACAGTAATTGAAGCAAATGGAAAAATGACATTATAAATCAATTATGGACAAAAAGAGCCTTCATCACACCTGGACTGTCTCACTCTAATAACATAAACAATTAAAAAGAAACGAATGAAAGTTCATTCTCATGGGTTTAGAGTATGATCTTTCCCCCAACAGAATAACAAATTCAGAAGAATTATCAATTTACCCAAACAACATGCTCTTGGATTATGCAGGCACAACCCCTGGCGGACATGTAGGAAATGTATAAGTATAAATGATTTTTTTGTACAGTAGGTGGCAATGTTTTGACTGAGCTGCAAGGAGCCTGGTAGCAGTTGTGTAACAGAAGTGTTTCAGAAGACTTACATAGGATACATGAAACCAACAATATTTTCAGCAAAAACTTAACTGAAAATTGATACATACCTACACAACATGTTTGTAAGAGCAGAGGTATATTTGTAGCCATTAAATATTTTAGCAATCCCTCAACAACAAAGCAATTCTTGCCATAGTGGAAATGTAGATGTGTAACTCATGAAACAGATAATGGTTAACATCTGAACTGGTTTAAATCCTAGGAGAAAAAAAAAGCATTCAGTTTTCCAGTGACCGATGTACTTTACTGAAATTAGTCGTGTATGTTAAAATCTACAAATGAATACATTTATTGAATGAATAAATTTCAAAGTAATGTGAGCATAATAATAATGATTTTTTTGCCTTTGATGCTGGATTATTGTAACAGAACAACACAATTCTGATTAATTTTGTTCTTTTATATATATATTTAGAGAAGCAAAATGATATACCTGCTCAGAGGAATACTTTATTTATATATAGTCCAAGAATATCATGCTGAAGGCCATCCATGAAATTGCTCTGCCAAGTAGCTGGTAAATAAGGTGCATGCTCCCAGATTGACAGAGCCCCTATCCATGGACAAGGTGTTCACCCTCAGCGACAGGTCCAAATGATATATGAGTGGGACAAAGGGCTGCGCATCCAGAGAATTATTTACAGGAAGCATCAGAATTGATTCTTGTATTGTAATTTGTGCCGCAGAAATATGTCCACTTGTTGATTTGAAATGAACAAATATAGGACAAATGATTTGAGCATTTTCAGAAAATCTGATAATGGAGCTCTAATGAGGAGAGAAATAAGGTCTGAGAATCCATGGTGTGTGGGATTATAACGTGCTGTCTATTGCTAACAGATATGCCACTTCCTACAGGTTAACTGGTTACCAGGCAGTGATTGAGAGTAAACGGTTGGTAATCCTGGTAGTTGAGGGTTTATGAAGCATGATTTCTCTCATCATGTAAGAAATACTGGTAACAGACATGACAAATTTATCCGTAAATTATTTTGATTGGATGGCAAGATAATTACAGATAAAAGTGCTATGTCTTCAGTCAAAACCAACCATGAAAGAAGTAGGACTACTGAACTATAGATGTGTATTACCTGGGCACATTTTTTTTATCATGGTGGCAGCAATGCACTGCTCTATTACTGTACAGATCAGAAATTCTCTCGGCTCAGAGAGAATACTGCTAATACCTGCTAGTTATGTGATGCTATTTTTGGTTGGTTTTGAAATATAAGGGTGATCCTTCATATCATAATATTGGTGAAATTTTTGTGTATAATGAGCCGGCAACTTGATGGGCAAAGGGGCGAACTGTTTCCTGCCATGAAGGGTTGGAAGCCTACCTGGGGTTGCTGCCGTGCTGTATGCCTGTGGGGTGAGTTGACTAAGAGGTGAGGTGTACAGTAGCTGATCCCAGGAGGCATATGTCATATGGCAGGAAAAATCACCTATCTAATCAGATATTTTGCCTCTAAATCTCAGAATTATCTACATAGTCTGTGTTTATTCTAACCCCAAATTAAACTCATCAATGTGTTTACATAGCTTTGGGCTTAACAAAATTAATTAGATCTTCTGAATTAATTTCTACTAAATTACATAAATCTGTTGCTTTTTGAAATATACATTATTAGTTAAAATTAAGGTTTTCGTTGTCAGCAGAGGGCAGTATATCATCAAAATGTACATTTAATCTTACAGGGTCAACAGAGTAATGTTTAAGCTTGCCAAATGACTTAGTGTAGTTTTCCATGAATTTATCACACTAGTGACTATTTCATATTGCACCATATTACATATACATACTCACACACAAAATCATATTCTGTGGCCAATGCAGAGGTACCTGTTTAAAATGATAATAATAATACATTTAAAAATATAATAATAATAATAATAATAATAATAATAATAATAATAATGTTATCAGTTTAGCAGGGAGATCTCAATCTCCTAATCTCAGGGTCATCCCAGCGTTTTGTCACACACCTGCATATAATCTGCAGGTGATGGCTGATATACAGATTGTACACATGTGCATGTCAAAAGAACTGGCTGGTACAGATATTTGTGTATACTGCACCATGATCCTTAAGGCAGATAACATATCAGATATCCAGAAAAGCTGCAGATGTATATCACAATGGTAAACTGCTTTTCTACAGAATTATAACTGAATTATTATACCACCAGGGCTGGAGTTTGAATGTGTTAATCATGTGTCAACTTTTATGTGTATTGAAAATGTCAGTCTAAAGCCATTTCTTGTGTTTTTCTTTAAAATTTTAAATTTAACAACTATAAGTGCACTACCACACATTCCTTTGGTATCTTTTTGCTGTTATACTTCATATGACTAATATAGAAAGTCAATGAAAGAAAAACAGATGTGTCATTTTAAAGAGTGTGGAATTCAGGGACAGGAGATAATCTATGTGCACAATACAATTTTTGTTTTTGTCTAATTTGCTAGGTAGTTATAAAAGTGTGATTTCAGTCATAGAAGACAACAATACAGTAATTGAAGCAAATGGAAAAATATTTTTAATTATATGTAAGTCATGCTAATGTGTGTTTCCCAGTTATTCTTCAGAAGTTCTTAAAACACTGTGAATTTTTCTTGGTTATTAATTATTTTATACATATAATACTTCAGTGATACATAGTTACATGTAATACGTGTTGGTGATACTTCTACAAGAAAACATTTATGGTACACATGTATCTTCATTGGTAATGCAGACATCAACAATTGTTCATTTGCTATCATGTTCTTATATCAGAAGATTATTCTATGGGTTTATTGTGTGGATGATTGAGGGAAAGTGCAAATTTACCCTAATCCCTGAAAACTCAGTCATCTGTGTATAATTTACAGCAATAAAGAGAAATACATAGAGCAACTACAGTTATTGTTAAGGAATACAAGATATAGCCTTTGTCCTTATTTATTTTGTTTTATTTTATTTTTAATATTTTAATATTATTTGATATAATAGTCAACTCAATTTATGTAAAGTGACCCAAGTATGGAGAAAACTTGGGTTTGTGGCTTCTGTTTTGCAAAAGTCTCTACCCACCATCTCCATGGCTTGCACAATTCTCCATTAAATCTCATCAACTCTAAACAAATCACAACTTAGCTTAGCAGGGCTTTAATTAAATATTTGCTACAAGGTTATTGTGGCATCTGGACTGAAATATGTAAAAGGATTATTGACATCTGAAGGACATCTGAACTTCCAGTTCTGCTTAGAAATATTTGTATGAGTCACTGGACTCCTAGGAAGCCTACTTATCAGTAAGCCACCATGAAGGTACATGCAAACATTCATTTCAATCAGCAAAGGCAATGAGTCATTTATTCACCCAATCATCAGGATCAAATCAGCCCCCAAATGTAATCTACCTAAAACACTTGAGATGGATGGCTGCAGCGGTAGGTCCTGAACCAGCACACTGACAATTACATCACTGTATATATTTGCAGTGTATCAGGTTTTCACTTAAAACTTTTCTAGTCATTTTGATATCTCGAACTATAGCACATTTCACTTTTTTGGAAATACCTGGAAAGTCGTTATAAAAACATTTTCTTGTTTACAGCTAAAATATACTTATATTGGAGAACAACCAAGCACATTCCTTCACGAAAGATAAATGCTACATTTTATTTCTTTATTTCTTCAGACTCCTAGGAGTGCTCCAAAGGAATTAAAAAAATGTGTGAATGACAAAAAAAGTTTTCTTTCTGTCCCTTTTCAAGTATAGAAATCCATCAGTGAACAAACAGGTCTGTTGTGGAATGCATTTGATCTACTACTGTTGACTTCTTCTAGGAATGAGACTAATGGTCAGAATAGATTTGTAAAATTATCATTGCTGATTTCAAAAAGGGCAATGTCTCAATGACGTTTCTTGCATTGTCCTTTTTATTTACAATGAATGTATACAATTAATATACATTATTATTAATATGAGTAGAAACAACACTCATATTACCTTTTTAAATACAGCTAAACTGTGTAATTAGTTACGGGATATAAGGGCAGGTATTAATTTACATTACATTTACATTAAAATAAAATGTCAAACATTTGTGTATTTGCACCCAGGTTGATGCAATTATCATGCTTCCAACAGCAAGTAATGCTAATCACCCTTGTCATTAAAAAAGCAAAATACAGCAAAGAAAGTAAATTTGCCTACATCAGCCATAATTTAGTCATAAGAATTATCATATAATGTTTGTTAGTAATACATTTTGCAGTTGTTAAGGTACAGTCCTGGTCTGAGTTATTGGCACCACTCAACTGCAAGTACATAATGCAGAATATCTTCAGAAAAAAATGCAAGTGAACCAATTTTGTATAATCATAATATTCAATAAAAATATCCAAAGATATTCAGCAAAAACATCAATAACATAAAGCCTGCATATAGTGAAATAAAAAAGTAGACAAAATGTACATTGGACACAATTATTGGCACCCTTTATTAATATTTGGTTGCGGAACCTTCTGTAGCAATGACATCTTCTAATGGTTGCTTGTAGCAGTCTATAAGCTGTAAAATGCCTCGGTAATCTTCTAACTTCATTGTTCTTTGGATACAAGTCTATGTTAGGATGTTATGGTATACTCACTTGCGGTTTATAAATGTTCTATGAATGCATTATAAAGGTGTTATGAAAGTGCACTGAATGTTTTATGAATGCATAATAAATGCATTGTGAAAAATCAGTTAATGTAAAGCATTACCAATTACATTTGTAATACTATACCTAAACACCTTGGGCAACACAGAGTACTGTAAAAGCCTACACAAAAGCAATTGGCTAGTGCACCAAGTCATTTGCATATAAGAGGAGTGTCTCTGAGAAACTGAATGGCTCACTTTTCCAGTTTTCATATGGAAGCAGTTCAGGAGAGTGTGTTTCTCTCAGAGGGAAAATGTATGAAGAGTAGGTGTTTTCACTGTGGCTTGGCAAATGTAAGGAATTATGTCTGATAAGAGACATTTAAGACTCTGGCCAAGGTTCTGGGTAAGTCATAAATTGCTTTCAGTATCTCATTTATTTTAGCATATTCCAATGGATATTTATACATGCATGTAGCTGTGTATATTATATTGTGTGTGTGCATGTGTGCGTGTGTGTGTTTGTGTGTATGCTAATATTACTCATGTGTACTATGTGATATGCACATTTAAGTATATTTTTAAAATATGGCATTGTTATCCATTCCAGGGTTTGTGCATTCTTCTGCTTTTTATTAGCCCTCTCTCCTGCTTTTCAAATTTCAGCCAAGCAAAGCAACTCATCTATAAAATAAAAGAAGGCTTACCCAGAGGAACACTCATTGGGGCCATTGGTGCTGACCTGAAACTGGATTTTGCTGTTGACCCCCCTCTATTATTCAATCTGGCATTAAACATGATTGGTGAACACTACATAAGTTTAAATAACAGAACTGGGGAACTGTACACTTCCCACAGAGAAATCGACAGGGAAACTCTTTGTCTTCAACTCTCAGACAGGCAAGACTGCTTTTTGACCATGGATGTGTTCATCCTTCCTCAGCAATACTTCCAGCTGATCAAAATCAAAATTCTTGTGGAGGACATAAATGATAACAAGCCCACTTTCCCAATAGAGGAGATCCACGTATTTGTTCCAGAGAATGCACAGGTAAACTCCAGATTTGCGGTGGAGCAATCTGCAGTTGACCCTGATAGTAACATTAATGGAATACAGACATACTGGCTCACAAACAATTATGGAATTTTCACTCTGGATGTGGAAGAGAACGATGGAGGTGAGATGACCCCGTTTTTGATTGTGACAGGATCCCTTGACAGAGAAGCTATGAGCGTGTACACAACGAGCATTATTGCTGAGGATGGGGGATCGCCACCCCTGTCAGGTACTGCCACCCTAAAAATCTTCATTATAGATGTTAATGACAACTGCCCAAAGTTTACTGAATCGCAGATCGACATCACGATGTATGCAAACTTCTCAATAGGCACTCATATAGCTAGTCTTCATGCCTATGATCCTGACCTGGGTGAAAATGGTAAGATAACTTACATGTACAGTGACAGAGTGCCCAGAAGTTTAAGGGCTATATTTAACCTGGACAAAGTCAGAGGGGTTATTAAACTAGCCAGTAAACTAGACATAAACACCAGTAAACATTACAGGCTTTCAGTTCTTGCAGTCGGACCAGGCTGCATACCTGCGGTAGCCAAGGTGTCTCTGCATGTCATCAGCCTTGTCTGTGCTCCACCAGTTGTGATACCACGATATATCGCTGCTGAGAAAAATGGAATTGTGTCCTTGAAGGAATCTGAACCACCTCCCTCTCCAATAGCATTTTTCACCATTAAAAATACTGAGCAGCAAGAAGTGGACTGTCACTTAGAGGGTGATGGCCCTTTCAGACTTTCCACTTATAAACATTTAAAAAATGAATATATTTTGGAAACCACACATTCACTAGACTATGAAGAAATTCAGGAATATAAGTTGACCGTGGTAGCTAATAATTCTCTTGGTGTGGTCATTAGAACATTTGTCAAAGTACAAGTGCTGGACGAAAATGACAACATTCCAGTTTTTGAGAAGTCCAATGTTGATTTATTCATCATGGAAAACAACTCTCCAAATGCATTCCTCATCAAATTGCATGCCAATGACAAAGACAGTGGAGACAGAGGAGAGGTACTTTATCTGCTGGAGCCTGATGTTCCTTCAGTTTTCACTTTGGACAGAGTGACTGGGGTTCTTCTGGCATCCATGTCACTGGACAGGGAGGAAAAGGAAAAGTACAGCTTTAAGGTGAAGGCTATGGACTGTGGTTCCCCACGCAGAGAGACCTTTGCCACTGTGACAGTAACGGTATTGGACAAAAATGACAACAGCCCACGCTTTATTAACAAAGACTTCACTTTCTTTATTCCTGAGAACTTTCCAGACCTTGGGGAAATAGGAGTCCTCTCTGTGAGTGATGCTGATTCAGGAAGAAATGGGTTTGTGGCCCTATCAATTGTTAATGGCAGTGACATTTTTGTCATCGACACTGGGAAAGGGGTCCTTAGGGCCAGAACTCTCCTGGATAGAGAACAGCAGGGTACCTACTACCTGTGGGTTGAGGCCACAGATGGGGGAGAGCCCTCCCTCTCAAGTGTCACAATAGTCACCATTATACTTCTAGATGTCAACGACAATGCACCTGTGGTTCTTTTCCCACAGTCCAATCAGTCCTACCTGTTAGTGCTGCCCACTACTCTCCCAGGGACATTGATAACAGAGGTATATGCTGTGGACAAAGACACTGGCATGAATGCAGTGATAGTTTACAGTATTATTAAAAGAAAGGGAGGTGAACCGGGGTCATTTGATATTGATCCCAACACAGGGAACATTACCCTAAAGAAAACTCTGAATTACAGAGGCCTGTACAGTCTGCTGGTTAAAGTCAGCGATCATGGCCAACCAGATCCTCTCTCTTCCATGGTGATGGTCAATCTCTTTGTCAACGAAACGGTCACCAATGAAAGCTATGTACACAGTCTGCTGACAAACGATGCGGAAATGGAAACAGAGCATATTTTAGCAAAGCTTATGGAAGCACCTATTAGAAATGAGGGCTTTCCCTGTCAGCCTGTCTTGATTGCAGCTGCTGCAGCATGCCTAGGGCTGCTGCTGACTGTGATTTCTTTGGCTGTATGGATTTGCAGTAAAAAACAGGGAAAAAAGCAAATGCAAGTTAAGAGACTGGAGGTGGAAATCCCATTGAAAATGAACAGTGACAGGAAGCAAATGGATACCTCAGAGATATAGCCACAGTTTGCTTCCAGTATTAGCCAGATTTTGTCAATTGTACAAAAGTTTTAAGAATTTATCATTTATAAAAATAATACTAATATAAATCATTGTTTACATTTTAGATATTTAAGCAGTCAAAGAAATCTGGAAGGTCACAAACTTGAATGTAATTGGTCGCAACAAATAGGAAATGTTTTCCTATTTCACTTTCATAAAATGACATACATACCTTGACTCTAAATAGGATAAACTTTTGGGGGGTGGGTGGATTGATATCATATCTACAAGAAATGCCCATGCATTATTAAGTATTTACTGTAACATTGTATAATAAGTGCATATTCTAACTACTGTTACACTATTATAAGCCATTTTAATGCCCTCTCATTTCCATAATTGTTGAGTTTAATTTTCTTTATT
>JAODKF010000001.1:38185990-38202803 GCA_026779585.1 Mormyrus proboscirostris | reverse complement strand
CGCGCGCGCACACACACACACACACACACACACACACACACACACACACACACACACACACACACACACACACACAAATATGACTTCTGAAATCGAGATCCCACATGAACCCATTTCAGTTCAGTCATTTTATGGAAAAAAATGCATACAACTGTGATCTTTTTTCTCAAGCTTGTCTGACTCATCAGTCTTTAGCTCGAGGTGGTTGGTAGTACGATTGAGTTGGCCGTGTGCGTCTAGGTTGACCATCGCCTCCTCGGCGATACTCCAGGGAAGTTGCACATGAAACATCTTCATCCTGCAAACATGATAAGTAGGTCAGACCCCCAAGCAAGTCTACATTATGCAAGATGTAAACCTGCATGCTATTAAATCATTTCACATTATGTTTAAATTACATAAGTTTGAAAAGTTCATAAAAGAATGCTGTTGAAGCCAGGAGTTTCAAGGTAAATTACCACAATAATTTACACCAATACAGCTCTTGAATTGATCAAATGTTTTTCCCCATTCTCATTATAAAGGAAAATCTGCAATTTGCCAGGGAAAACATTATTATGATCCCATTTATGTAACTGGGAAAACAAAAGGAGGACAGCACCTCAACTCATCTCATCAAGAGATCTAATCTGACTGCACAATGGTGCCCTCACATAGAAGGGAATACCTAAGGCACAAGAGTGGTCCCTTCACAAGACCTTTACAAGTGGTCTGGGTAAAGTTTTGCTTCTCTTGTGTGGCAGAAGGGGCCACTCACTATAACTTAATTTTTCTTGCCTTAAGCAGACAAAAAAAAAATAAATAATAATTTTACTTGTTTTATAGTATTTCATGGTCAAGCCTTAAAGTTAGGATTAACAACATGCTGTAAAACATTGCAAATGTGACAAATACTGTTTTTTCATTCAAATGCGTCAGTAATGCTTTTCTTTTCAATATCATTCGTTTGTACAAATACAATAGCCTTCAGTTGCAAGAAGCGCTTCATTTACTTGAATAATAGGTTTGAAACTTGGTTGAAGTCATTCAGCTTCAATATTTTTCATATTCTGTCTTCAGATCTATAATGCAGTGATTAACTTCATACTCAGCACTATCACACCTGGAAATGATATGACATTGAATCATACACTAATAGTAATCAGAAGTCAGCAATTTTTTACTATTCACTGTAGCAATCATGTCAAGGAAGGCAATCTGTGTCGGGGGGCAGTTTATAGAGCAACACTAGTCCTGGATCAGTCATGCTTTTTTGTGTTTCCTTGTGCAGTTTGAGTGCAACAAACATTTAAATTTACGAAGAAAAAATGTTATAGAAAATCGTGAACAAAAGAATCAAGATTCACATTTTTTCAAAATCATGCAGCCCTATTAAATGTTTGAACTCATTCCCCAGTGCACTTTTGAATACTTTTACCCTAAATGATGTAGAAACTCAAAGACATGCTGAATAGAGGTGTTGCGTCCCTGATTTTTATTCCTTCCTGATATTTATTTTAAGAGGTTTTTCACTGGTTATCAGGCAGCATGGTAAACACTGCAACATGTTCACTCTCAACTAGGACTTTTCCAACCGTTTTAAAAACCACTACAGCAAAGCGTTCCTTAACAGTTGGTGTTCAGTGGTATGAGCCTGTAGTGGACCCTGGTGTGGTCAGCAGATACACTAACATATATCATATTTGGATTGAATCATCAGATTTAAAGGTACTTTTTACTCAAGCTCTTAACAGTTTAGCTCAATCATGCTATGGAAGAATTAGTGTAGAAGATTTACACTCTAAATTATTAATCTTACTTTTAATATCCAGGGAAAATTACTTTTGATGTAACAGCTTCGAATAATTTAGTACTGGGACAAAAATCCGAATTTACCTGAGCCAGTGAAAGATTAGTCTGAGTAATACTGCTGGTAAGAAAACAAGGCAAGCTCATTTACCTTCAAAAGCCAACTCTGAAAAGTTAATCGGGAACACTGGGAACTGGATTTATGAACTAATAATAATAATAAAAATCTGATTACAGCAAGAATCAAGTAATCTACCGATTAATATGGCGAGTCATTGAGTAATCATTTAAACACAATATAGCATAATATAATATGATTGAATATAATTGCAATTACTGCAAGCCATGAACCAAGCAACCACTCCAATTAGGACTGGGCTATATGACCTCAAATCAATATCACATTTTACCTCGATTGCAGTTAATGAACAATTATTTCAGGTTTGTTGTTCATTTGCACTCGTATTTCACTGACAAGATTCGTACTAGAAATATGCTTAATTGTTAAAGCTGGGATATTTTTGAGTGAAAGACTGTATATGTTAAACTGCAATGTTAAAATAATTGAAGGATAATTAACCATTTGTGGTCATTTACTGAATACTTCAAACAACTGAAATCACAAGAACAAATAGCTTGATATTATAACCTCTGTTGTCCTAAAATAGCTTTTATTTTGTGATATCTAGAATTCTAAACAACTTTGGCTAAGAATAGTAAGTCATGATCTCGATACAAGACAAAAAAGATAATAATGGATGTCCTCTTTGGACTTCCGTACAATGCAGAGTTCCAGTGAAATGATATGGACAAAATATCATGTTAAAAATTCCTTGCTTTAAGCTTCTTTCAGTCCGTTAAGTAATAAATGGAAAGCTAAATTTGTCTCTTTTTGCTGATCTAAAAAATGATATGATCCATGACTCAAATAATGTGATACAAGCCCGAACTGTGAATTTTACAATCAGTTGTACCCTTAACTTATACCTAGCAAGCTACCTAGTGAACACATTTCTTACATTACACAGCTGATGGTGATACGTTAGACACTTCCATTACAGCTGTGGCTGAAATACAAAAAAAACAAATGAGCAGCTATGTATGACCCAAACTTGACAAACATGTGGAAGAGTTGGTTCCGACAAGGATATTGATTGGTTGTCCGCGATAAAAACATTGTTCTGTGTTTTAAAATAGCTTTAAACATTTTCTTTCACTGCCTAAGACTTTTGCACAGTACTATAAGTCAAAGTAGTGACACAGGCAAGCTAGGCTAATTTAAGAGACTAAAGGGCACGCATCTAATACATTTAGTGGGAGGGGGGAAAAAAAAGTAGTTTTGTATTCTAAAAGGGAAAAATTAAAATGTTTGCTGGCAAGCTAAAATTTTAACTGCCCTGACTGTGGAATAATTTCACGACATTGTGGATTTAAAGAGCATGGTAATGCATGGGCTTCTTACCCTTGAGTGTTTCGGCACAGGTTTGATGTTTTCAAGAAGAACCTCTTCACAGTTCCCATAATCGGTAAACACAACTACAGCAGTTGACCCAGAATGGTGTACAGCATTGATTTGGGCATGGTAGAACTAAAAAAGGGAAAAAAATAAAATGTAATTTAAATATGAATCTTACAATCATACAATCATCTACAAACCATTTTCATTGTTTCCTACAACATAATGTAAAATGTTTAAAAAAATCATACAACACCTTATTATCTTCCCAGTAGAGTGCAAGGCACTGGTCTCCTGACTTCCAGTTATTTGCTCCATGAGTGCCTGACATTGCGCTGAAGTTCTGCTTAATAGGTCCAGTTCGTCTGCGCTGTGAAGTTCCGTTCTGTACCTGTTGATTTGAAGTGATCTGGACCCCAGCTAAATCTTGTGTTCCCAAAGTATCCCTGTTCCCCCGTAAATTGGGACAATTCTGAGCTCCCTCAGAACTGGGCTTTCGGTTATTAGTATCAGGGTTTGGCCTGTCAACCTTCCCCCTCCTCTTCTTTATGTCTGACTTGCTGTCAGGCCTATTGTGTGTGCCATTTTCTTGGGGTCCTTTCTTTAGAAGTGGGTCTGCTTCTTGCTGGGATCTTACAGACACTGCATTACCCCTGGATGCTTGTGAGGAATCCATGCGCGTGGCCTGGTCCTTCAATCGGGGGTTTCCCAGAAACGTGTCACTCCCCTTCCTTCCCTCATCATGCCATCTAACCTGGTTGTCAATGATGGTCCTCTCTGGTCCCCACTGGTATCTTTGACCGGGAGCCAGTGGGTCCGCTGTGGGCCTGGGAAAGTCACTGTCCTTCAGGAAGCGAGGGGGCTTCTCATTCCTCTGCTGCCGCCCTTCGTTTCGTGGAGGGTATCGGGAGTGGGCCTGGTCTTTGTTTGGGAATGCCATTTTGGTCTGTGTATCCTCATACTTCTGAGAAGCCTGGCTCTTTGGCTCTATGGTAAGAGTTGCACGCATTTCGAAAATTCTTTTAGAGGCATAAACATAAAACACCAATATTCAATCACTATACCCTCAGATATTAAAAGGGATGAATTTAATCCTAAATGTGCATAATTAAACATTTTCATCATATTTCTTGTTTAATTATTCACAGAGTATCCAAGTTTCTACTGACATTTAATCACTTCCAAAATGGGACATTATGGTTCCTCCTCATTGGCCAAAATATTATGTTTGTAAAATGCTGAATAAAGTTCTTACCTTGAACCGAAAACGCACTCATTTTTGATTCCAGGAAATCAAACAGCGTGCTGGGGCCAGAAGGTCTTCCTCCTGCAATGTCATCTTCCTCTATCCTGGACCTTCCTCGCCCCCTCCCCTTCGCTGTTAAAAAAAAAAAGGTGGCCATGTTTTCATTTAGATCTTTAACAAATCTAAATCTAACCAACAAAGTGAGTGTTCTTCAAATGATCAGGCCTATTCAAGTCAACCACAGAAACCCATGATTCAGAAGGATAACTGAATGTCTGCTTCACCTCTGGGTGGTGGTCGGCTAAACTCTGCGGGAGCGGAGCTGGGCTTGTCAGTGGACAGCAGGGAGTTGAGTGCTGGCTCCATTTTATTACTGTTGTCCAAGAGGGCCTGTCGTGCAGCATCTTTGCTGAAGCCCATCTCCATGATATCTTTAAGGGCTCTCTCATCCACCTGAGAGATTGACAAATTAGCAAGATAATAACCAAAGAGAAAACCACATTATATTATCAAAATGTGGCCATATTCACAAATTTGTTTTCATAGTGTTTAAACTTCAGGGACTTGCCAGCTCTCGGTAGACTCCTTCTGGCTGACTGTCAGGCTTCTCGTCTCGCTTCTTCTGGTAGAATTCTCGAGCCTTATGTGTAGAGCCAGGGTTGGTGAGATTGCTACCTGCATTGCCCCCACCGCCGAATGTCCGAGGCTTCAATGAATTGGTAAAAAGAATTATTTAAATTAGTTCAAGTAACAAGATTATTTAAAATTACATTTAATTCGATTTTACTCTGATTCAGATGTGTTTGTTACCTCTTTGTTTTTTGCAATCTCTGCAATGGTCGCAATCCTTTGCTTCTCAAACTCATTGTTCTCATCAGCAGTCTTAACAGAGTTGGTGACTTGCAGGGTCTTCCTCTGGTCCAGCTCTTTGCTGTCCACTTGATCTTTAGTAACATGTTTCTGAAAAGATCAATATTATAAGACAGTGTCAATATAATAAAACATTGCAACAAAGCTCTGCCATGAAGAACTTAATGTAAAACACATGATTAACAAACAAAGAATTAAGGATTGGTGTGTTGTAAGAGATACCTCATGCTATTTGTTTTTTTCCCGATTATAATTTTATCATTAGACCAATTATTGCATTATTTAGAAAGAATCATTGCTGCAGTTGTGCAACAACAAAGCAGAGTGATTCTCAGAGAACCATGGGGGCTTGATTAATAGTGCAAAATTTCTAATTAACAAGCGGTCGCAACGGCATGAGAACTGGTATAATAAAGTGAAGCAGACATACCTTTCCAAAAGGAAGGAAGGGAGGCGGGCCCCCTTCTGCACCAACATTACTCCTGCTGTGTTTTGCCAAACTCTAATCAATGGTGGAGAAGAAAAATTATTGACACAATCAGAAGTCAGAAGCAGAGACTGAATGCATGGCAAGCTGCTGGTGAATTCCCTCTTACATTCTCCAGTGCATTGGTGTGATAAAACTATGATTAAATGTATATAGATGATTAAATGCATATACAATTACTGTATTGGTGGCTTTTAATTAAACCCCTTTATTAAACTAACACCTACTAATTAAAATGGAGAAACAATTCTAAATAAGTCTACGGATCCTTTTGAAGTTTTCATAGGTGCTAGTGAGCAAATAATGATACAGCAACCTACAGTTTGTTGTATCTAATATCTTTTCAGCATGATCTAGACTGAGAGCCTGTCTTTGCATTCCTAAAAGAAAACTGAGCATGTTACGCAACTTCATTGACGACTGAATAATACTTAATCTGATAGTACAATGTCATTCCACATTCTACACCAAGAAAGTGCTCTATAATCACAAAGCACCGAAAATAGTCATTACTACATGGACATTTTCAATTGTGATGTTCTTACTCTTTGTAATTCCCATTTTTGAATCATGTGATCAACTTCTCCGCCAAGAACAACAATTTTGGAATCATCCAGTAGCAAGAAGCCATTCTTCAGAGTCACTGGGCCAAGGAGCTTCACTTTAGTTCCAGGAGGAGTGTTCAGACTGTAAACAATAGAGATTAACATGAAGCTGCACGTGTGGCCTTTTTAAGGAATACAAAAAAAGGTTTTAGAAAAATGCTTTCAGCGTAGGAATACTATTCATTTTGATAAAACTGAAAATCCACTGCAATCTGATGTGACAGACACTTTATAACATCTTATAAAACACTATTACAGAGCATGACAGTGTCCCTGTTATACGTGTATAGCGTCTGCACTGTACAGCGTCAGCTAATACGTTCTAGCGACCATTTAAACAAAATGCTGATATGTCATTTTTTGAAGCACCACAGAAAACAATTAGAAATGAAAAAGGGCCTATTTTGAAAAATATCCCTCCATAGTAAATCCTTGACACTAACAGCTCACTGACATACAAGACTACATATTCATAATTAAGACTATGACGTGCTCACTACAGACCCCTGGGTAGCCCTATAAAATATCCTGTAATACTTAAAAGTGAACATGCATGCTTTCAAAAGTTATCAAACCTGACAAGGTTAAAAAAAAAAAAAAAAAAAATTAAAGAGGGGTCTTTTGGGGATTCTAGTGACTGAGGCATAAAGACACACATGCAATTATGGATTTCACTAAATTCACAATCTGCATTGGTTCTTTGAGGATTTGGTATGATGTTAAATGAAAGCCAACTGCGGTTAAAAGACCAGTCCCTATCTTGATCCCTCATTCTAATGTAATTGTAGTGTAATGCGCAATGCTTTTATCCCACTACACCCTTATGCAAAATGAGGACTACATGCGTCATTTTACTTGAAACCTTCAAACTATGCATTTCTCAATAACAGTAAACAGTGTAAAAGAATGTGTAAAGAAACACACTGACTCTTACGTTTAGTAACTTTTCCTCTGTGAAAAGTATTTTCTGTGCTGTCAGTCATACCATTTTCTTTAAAGAATAGTTTTATAGTAGAATAGAAGCATATTAAGCAATTATCAGTTCTTAGGATCAGTGCTTTTACAAACGAATACTTTATGCAGCCAGTTAATAAAGCAGTAATATGTAATTGGACTACCCTTCCTGGAAAGGGCAAACCAATTACAACTGCACACCTCATCAGCACACTATAGGCTATCACTGATAACCATGTAAAGCCTGCATAGTTTTTTCTTTTGCATTAACTTCCATGTAAACCGGATTAAAACATTAGTACATTGCTGAGGCACCCATAAAAACTCAAGGCTGCTCAGCTCACCTGATTTTGGTCATGTGTTTGAGCTCAATCCCCACGCAGCTGGTGTGGCCATCTGTCATGTGCACGCGCAGCATGCGCGGGGCAGTATGGGACTCCTCATTGTCTTTTGGTGCCGCCACATTCCTGAGCTTCAGCACCTGGAGGACAAATGGGCCTTCCAACTGCAGAGAGATGCCGTAAAATGACAGTGTGTTTATCACCGGGCCAACAGGCAGAGTACATAATTAAATGTTTTAATTATACCAACATAACATACCATACAACTTACAGAATTAATCTGTCTCATATATCTTTACTAATTGAATCTGAACTAATGTAATGTTTCCATCGGAAGATCAATAAAGCACAATGCCATTTCTCTATCACCTCACAGATGGAATAATGCACAGATTTTAAAATGTGGTCATATGAAAATATATTTTTATCTCACATACAGAACAAAAAAAAACTTTCGTTTTGTAATGCTATCATAACACGTGCATCAGTTTGTGTAGTTAAATTTCAAAGTTGCCTGTGAGTGCCATCTACTGGTCAATGGCAAGAAACAAGTTGTCTATGTCACTAAATGGACAAAACTATAGGCAGGGATTGACATAACTGGTAAGAAAGTACACATTCACTTTTAAAAGCGATACGTGCAGCAATAGATTAATGTAAAAATGCAAATACGTAAGTATTTCAAGAGCACTTGTGACGATAGGACAAGAGATTACCATGCATTTTAGCCTCTACACCTCAAATGGAGTACGAATTAGCATATAAAGGTTAAAATGCACAATAATTTCTTGTCATATCGGCACAAATGCACATAAAATACGAACGCATTCACGCTGTGACAACAACTGATTGCCTCAAGTATCGCTTTTAAAGGTGAATAAGAACTTGCGTACCAGTTATGTTAATCACCGAGTACAGGGACACGTGGTCAATACACCCACAGTGATGCATAGAACTGTATGAAATATCTTGTTATTCTCAAGCATTACGAGTTACCTGCACAGGAACTAAGGAGCCAAGCCCATCCCCTGAAAAACAACCTCATACCGTTATCCCTTCTCCACAAATCTTTACAGCTGGCACAATGCAGTGCGGCAGGTAACATTCTCCTGGCATGCGCCAAACCCAGACATTACACCACTTCATCTGATGCTTGTTATTGCACTTGGTGAAGAGATGCTTGCATACAGTGGCTTGGCCATGAATGCCAAGCACAGTTTTTTATGCTGGGATTAATGGCAGAGGGAGTTTGGAACTCTGAAGAAGATAATGAGTCAAAAGAGCTTCGGCAACTTTTACGCACTCTGTGACTAAGCTGAGTTTCTCTCATCCCTGAAAGATTCCACTTTGTAATAATACCACTTACAGTTGGCTGTAGACTTATTGTAAAGGAGCTAATGACAGTAGCACATTTGAATTCAGTGAGCTGTTCAGAACAACCCATTCTTTCACAAATGTTTCTAAACCTGACTGCATGGCCAGGTGCTTGATTTTATATACCTGTAGTAATGAGTCTGAATTAAACACCTGAATTCAATGATTGAGAGGTGTGGGCCAATATGTTTGTCAATATAGTGAATCTATCTATCTGAATCTATGTAGTATGTTTCTGTAACAGTACAATTTTCTTTTTCTTTTCATTTAACGGCTGGCCTGACCTAGTGCCTGGCTGATGACACTTCAGCAGGAGGTATTCATTCCCATGGATGTTTTTGTTTTCTTTTTAAGGGCTGTTTATATTAATAAATGCATACTGTCTCACAAATCAAAATTAAATAAACACCTTTCTCATACGGTCATACCTTTTCAACTCTCCCACTATTGATATCAGTAGGGAGAATTTTCTTGCCAATCGGTCTCAGGTCATTCTGTGAAGAAATATTACCAATGTAAAAAACGCACATATATCCGCAAACAAACAAAAACAATACAAATGAACAACACCATAATGTGTATACACTGACACTTTAAAGATACCCCCCAAACTTACATTAAGCAGAAAGTTGATGATCTCATGGATTGAAGGTTTCTCAAAGGTGTTAATACATGTTTCCATCCCCTCCTCTGAAAGGTGCCTGGGTGTAGAAAATGGCAATTCAACAACCCCCCTATGTTGTACCAGGTACACCTCAGATTTCGTTATGCTTCCACTAACACAAGGTTAAGGTACCCTATTATTATTATTATTATTATTATTAATAGTAGCAGTAGAAGTAGGAGGAGTAAACGCAAAATCTTGGGGGGAAAAAAATACGTATTCGCGTCTTTTTCAAAATCATGTCTAATGGGTTTCCGTCGTCTGGAGTCAAATAGGCGGCTGCGACGCAGGCTAACGTCCGTTACAAAGCTGATGAATGCATCAACAAATCATAGTCATCAATACAGGCGAGCTACGCATATGATATTGCCGCCTTCAAATCAAGTCGGAAAAATCGTAAATAAGAGACGCCACTACAAAATCGTATTTTTGGGAAAACTCGGGATTATCTTTAAGCCCCGAGTTCCCGAGTTGGGGGCGTGTCGTCACAAGAGTCAGCGGAGGCAATGGAAAGCTCCACTGTGAAAGGCACATTATTTCGAAAGCAGTAAATTCCTTGCAGCATATTATTGCAAAACTGTTCTGAATTATTCTGAATTTTGAGGAGATTTCTACACGGTGTACCGGGGGAGAATTTGATCTGTTTTTTTCGCAATATTTGATATATAGCTGGTCAGATATCTAATGTTTCAGCAAGGAATTACAAAAAGTTCAATTAACGCTACAAATGCGTTTTGATGTTTGAGGAAGGAAAAATACAGCAAAACAGAAAGTAGCTTTCTTATTGCCTCCATTTTGCTCCGACTTAACGACTTGAAAACGCGTCATGTCGTAACTACGATTTCCTTACTCTCTAGTCGGATCTTCTGAGTAGGACTTGAAGGCAGCCTAACTCAGGGTTGCCAACTCTCAGGCAGCTGGCGTGACATTAGCAATTTTACGGCAAATATGCATTATTCCATCATAAACCTAGAATTAGCTGCATCTAAAGCGTTTGGTAGTTTGCAAACCTTAAAGACTGTTAAACAAGATAATAAAACTGTTGAATACATGTAAATTTGTGCGCAGAATTGAGTTGAATTGAAAATCACACTCCAGCCAGCTGACCAAAGTTGGCAACCCTAACTAGCAATGATAATTATGTATCCGCGCGGTACTGAAAGCTGAAACACCACGTACGTCAAACATGGCCTAAGATAACTTGCTTTTCAGGTTACAATAGAAAAAGCTCTTGCCATATTGTAATTATAAGACACTACACAGCCAAAGAAGACAATATCACATAAATAATCTAAAAACAAGGTTAGCGATTCCATGTTACCTACCAGCCTTCTTTGACTAAAGCCGAGCCAATGTCTTCCATTTTTCTTCACGAACAAGTTTAAGAATATCGACAAAGGCTTCTCAAGCTACAAATTAAAAGAAAATAAGTTCATCCGCCATTATTAATTTAAAAATTGTCAACAACTTATTTTATAGCTTAGTACAGTAACCAAAAGCATATAAACACATTGTTCAGATAGCCTAACAAAAAAATGCCGCCATCTTGGAAATGCGCAAAAGGTCAAAGGTAAAAGGTTTTACGTTCCGTACATACGCGTTGCAGCCAAAGTCCTGTCCCAGTCTTGTCCTTGTTCTGTCCCAATACTATTAACGATTATAATTCCAATTATAATACTAATAACAGTTGTATTGGAGCTAAGAACAAAACAAGCATTGCGTGAGTTTAAAAATAACAATGCGAAAGACATGATAACGGTTTTAGGACCAAGGAAGGAACAGTGTGAATAAGTTTTACTTTCGCTGTTGGTGTTTATAACGTAGACAACCTGTATTCTATCGCCTATATCAGGAGTCGGCAACCTGCGGCTCTTCCCAGAACGATAGCCGCATTCACATTTTCATGTCTTAACATCAGTATGATAATACTTTCGTAAAGATGAATTATTGATTTATGAGTTAGTATTCATTCTCATTTGGATAGTTCTTTAGCTATATGTGAATAAGGCAGTACGTCGTGCGCCTTTGTGATGTTTTAACGGCATCATTTACATCTTCCTCAAAGCCTAATTCTTTCATATACTTTTTGTAGGAAATCGCAACCACGCCTTCCCAGGTCTTCGTAAAAATTATTATATTTCTTCCGATTTACATATTATAGCCAGCTGAGTTGTGACTAGATTTGGACTGCTAGTCAGCACAGCAGTAGTGAAGGGCAGACGACTGCAGAGCCGAACGATCGAAGGGCTGAGGGTGACGACTATCGCTACAGAACTGAATAATGTAATATTAGTTACCTTTGCGCTGTTACGGGTCCGAGTGATTTAAAACTGAGATGCCCATCGAAATTGGTTTTCTTTATTTTTTTTAAGTACTTGAACTTTTGTTGTTGTGTTAAATGTATGTATTTCCATATCACATTAAAAAATCGTATCTCAGAGCTCTATCACGTACCTTTACCCATTGCGGCTCATTGTAAATCTTGGAAAAATGTCTCTTTCCTTTATAAAGGTTGCCGACCCCTGTACTAAGTTTAAAAAACGTTTATAAATCAATAATTAAAACTGCAGACACAAAATAAAAAATGAATTATAAAGCTGTGAAACTGCTGGCACATGGAATACTGAAAAAGCACTAGTGATGTAAAATTTAAATTGATTATAAATTTGTTTAACCATTAGTTATTTGTTTTGATATTTTACTATTTGACTATGGGCACACTTCTAACACTGGAGGAAGTGGCAACCAGTTTTACACTCTGGGACCAACTCGGAAAGTTTTAATTATATAATATTATATGGGGAGCACATTAAACATTCTATTTGGTGTTATATGCACATATAACATCAGCTTAATAAATTAGTAGGGTAATTGCAATATTTGTAAATTTTCAATATATTTAACAATTTTAATTTTGAACTATATTTAGCCTTTATTTATTGAACTATGTTGCCTTCAAAGATTCTACATTTGGCTTCTTAATTAGACTAACTGTAGTATAAATGTAAAACTGTCACACACTGTGCCTTGCCATTTGCACTGTTCTCCATTTGAATATTTCAAGTAAATACTCAAAAATGATTCTGAGTAGGCTTTATGTCTCGTGGAAAGAATGACACGGTTGCTAAAAATAAGCCCTCTTATATTCACCTAATGAAACATCATCTTACTGAAGAAATCTTTCGCCTCAATGGAAAGGAGAAATAGTACTAGAGGAAACACATTACCAACTGTCACAATAACCGAAAGAAAGGCTTAAAATGTTTAAAACGACTCTCAGCTGCATGGAGATCAGAAGACAAGGCCCAAACTACATGGGAGCAGTTTAATACACAGAAAGGTCATGTCTTTTAGTGGATAAGATTAAATTCGGTTGTGGGTCTTCAGTGGGGAGATTTCAAATGAAAATAAACACTTGGGAGCAATGAAGCAAATCTCCAAAGAAAAGTGTACCATACAAGGACACACTCATACTGAGAGAAGGATCGGCTATGTTTTTTTGATGTAAAAAATGAGACCGTGATAAATTACTTCAAAACTTTTCCCACCTTTGATGTGACCTATAACCTGTACAATTCAATTGAAAAACAAACAAATCTGTTAGGGGGAAAATATAAAAAATAAAAAACACACAATTAGCTGGTTGCATATGTGTGTACACCCTTAAACTTATACTTTGTTGAAGCACCTTTTCATTTAATTACAGCATTCACTCTTTGTGGGTAGGAGTCTACCCAAAAAGAGTGAATGCTTCCTTCCTTCTAGTTGCTGTTAAAAGTATTAAATACTTCCAGATTGTCCTCCTCTTGTCTGATTTTCTTACTCTCCTCCTGCTGCAAAGGGTATGTGGTTTCCAGTATCTTGTCGTGGATTGGGAGGTGTACAGACCGGAGGAGAATTCCTGGGTATCTGCCCATTTCATTGTCAACCAGACCCTGATAACGAGTCTCATCTGTAGTCAGACGTCGCAGGAGGGTACTGTCAGGAACCACTCCAGGGAAGCGCACTCATCATCCTGGCAACCATGACCCTGCGGGGATTCTGACTGAAAGGACACACCTTCTCGGGGAAACCCTACCATTCCGGACCTCTAATTACATCAGTGACTCCTATTGAGAGTCATGCCTCTCTCAGCTGTTTCTCATTTCTCCTGATTAGGCTTCTATTTCAGGGATCATGACTCATGGATCCGAAGCGAGATCTTCATGGTGTGTCCAGATTTCTTCCTGTGGTTTTCCGCTATTCCAACCCCTGTTTTGCCTCCTATAGACCCTAAGCCCTGCCTTCCCCACTCATGACTGATGCTAGTCACCCGACCCTCACCTGTACCATTGACAATGACTTTTGCCTGTGCTCTCTGGTTGCCTGTGCTGATCACCCTCAGTCTCCACATGGTCATCATCATCTTCTCGTCTTTCTTCCACTCACTGCACATAAGTTTGCATGCAAAATGTTTTGTAGAATTTTCCACTAAACACTACTTCCACCTTTCAAATATTTGTTTTTACAAAGATTGCAAGTCACTGTGATACTAGTTGCTGTTAAAAGTATTAAATACTTCCAGATTGTCCTCCTCTTATCTGATTTTCTTACTCTCCTCCTGCTATAAAGGGTATGCAGATGTTGTCACAGTAGGCAGAAGTCACTGAGCGCATACCCACTGAGTGGCAGTGTTAGTGTTCCACTTGAACACTGCAAAAAAAAAAAAAAATCGGACCTTTATCTTTTCTGCTGAAAACGAAAAAGTATTGGACGTGGATCAGTCACATACTGTATAGCCAAAACCTGATCCATCGAATAGGTATGGATCAGTGCGGATACCAATCTAAATATCAGGTTAGTGCACCTCTAAAAATTTATCCAAATCACCACCCTTTCACCTGCTCCTCAAAGGTTGAAAATGATCTGTCAAATTCTTTTGGAGTTATCATGCTGACAAGATCAAATGTCAGCTTCAGTTTTCTGGAGATCAGTCTCAAAATTGTTTTAATTTCCAGTAGGTCACCCATAGAATATGTGAAAAGTTTGAAAAAAAAATCCAAAAAATACTTTTAGAATTATTGTGTTCACAAGCCCAAATGTCTTTTGCAGCTGCAACATAGCGGTGATACTTCATTAACATAGTCCAATAAAAGCAATATTATTTCAGCGTGTATTGTACATGGGTGAGATAAAAAAAAAAATTACTTGTCTTGAAAATGGTGGACCATTTATCCTTCCACATGCTTTTCCATCAGTTAAGTAAAAATACATGCTTTGACAAAATATGGAATTCAAATATAGCAATTATTTTTAGTTACAGTAAATGTCAGATATCATTTGCAAAAATCATCAGTCCCACTAAGATGGGTCTGTTCTGCTGTTAAGCAAAAGAACATGGATATTAGTGTTGCACATAGTATTAATTAATCAATCAATCAATTAATTGAAAATGATGGTGAAACTTTATCCCTGTGGGGGAATTCTCTTTTTGCCTACCCCAACTTCATAACACACAGACACAAAGGGGCAGTGGGGCAGTGGCCATGGCTATGGGGGCGGGCGGGTGGGGGGGGTGAGTCTTGCTTTATTCTAGGCCCACGGATGTGAATGTTCTGCTGAGGCCCGCTCAGATTGGCGATCTGCCAATCGCAGGCATAGAGCCTTAGTTGATGGCAAGATGGCGGCGCACTATGTCGCAGCAGCTGCACCAGGTCCAAACCATAGAGCAGTATTCCTGCTTTATTTACACTTTTGTGTTTAGTTTAAGTGAAAATGTCTGTCGGAACTGCGAACAAACATGTCTACAACCGCCAATGTCTTCTGGATATAGAAAATGCCATTTAACAACCAGATGGAGATACAATGGAGAAACTTTGCTGCTGTGGCATTCTGCAAGCTTCAAGCAGATGGATCACAGCACCACCGAGATCCTGCGTCTACCTGAAAGTTCATCGAAAGCGGTGTGAGAGGAGGTGGAAGAGCGGAACGTGAGCCGGAATCCATGCTAGGCTAAAAACTAACTTTAGCAGACCGTTGCTCCCATCCTTTCTCCTGTCCAACATGCGCTCTAGACAATAAACTGGACTGTTTGAGACTACTTCTGACATCCTGGAAAGAGATAGGACACTGCTGTGTTCTTATTTTCACCGAAATGTGGCTACACAAAGGCATCGCCGACTCCGTGATACAGCTAGACGGACTAGCCCGATACTGTGTGTTTACATCAATATCAGATGGTGTAAGAATGCAGTGATCGTCTGCACTGTTAAGAACTCGTGGAGGTTTTAGCAGCCAGATGCAGACCATTTTACATCCTGAGAGAGTTTACTGCTGTGATCATCGTTGCTGTCTACATCCCCCCTAGTGCTAACGCAAATGCTAAAGCTAGTGGAGTACTCAGTGAACTCTACTCAATCATCAGCAAACTGCAAACAGTCCACCCCGACAGCTTCTTCATTGTCGCTGGAAAGTTCAACAATGTTTCACTCAAGTCAGTCCTACCCAAATTTTATCAGAACAATGGCTTTGCAACGAGAGAGAATAACATGTTAGACATTGTTTACACAAACATTCAGCATGCATACAAGGCTGCACCCCTCCCCCACCTCGGACAATCGGGCCACATCTCCAAACTTCTCACCCGAGTCTACAGACCCATCAACAAGCAGATCGGACCAGCACTGAAAGAGGTAAAAACATGACGCCAGGGAGCCATATCTGCCCTTCAGGACTGTTTTTACTGCACAGACTGGGACATGTTCGGAGAAGCTGCCATCTACGAACACACACTGGATTTGGAAGAGTACCCAACCTCAGTTACCAGCTATATTCGGTCACCCCTAACCAATGCTCACAAGCAGAAACGGCTGCAGTGGGCTCAGAACTACATGAAGGCTAATTTTAAAACAGTCTTGTTTACTGATGAGTGCCATGCAACCATGGATGGTCCAGATGGATGGAGTGGTGGACGGCTATGATGTCAGCAAGGAGGTGGCGGAGTCATGTTTTGGGCCGGAACCATGGGGAGAGAGCTGGTCGGCCCCTTT
>JAODKF010000001.1:38170380-38185890 GCA_026779585.1 Mormyrus proboscirostris | reverse complement strand
AAGGGTGATCTAAAGTAATGTTCCTATGATATTTCATAATAAATTTGATTTTTAGAAACAATGCTTCTGCAAAAGCAAGGCTTCTCTAAAGATATAAATGCAATATGCCAAGTCTTGAACACTGGACAGCCTGTGTTAAAAATAATGATTGTTTTGAGTTTTGTGTCTAGAATTTTGAAAAATGACATGAAGGTGATTGCAAAAAACTGTAATATAATTGTATCTGCAGTTGTCAAATGTGTCCAACAGGTGGAGCTTTAAAACCACAAATCTAAAATTAACAAAAGAACACACTGTTTCAATTATTGCATTTTTGTTTGTTCATTTTATTTTTGGGTAAAAACAATTGAGTAACATGGATGCAATAACAAAAAGTAGAATAATATATAATATGTGTATAAATGGTGGTGGGGAAAAAAGAATAATAGCAATGGCAATTTATTTATTTTTATTTATTTTCTTTCTTCATAAAATGTGTAATTATGGCACCTCCCCAATTATTATTAGTATAATTTTTTTACATGGTGCAGTGGTTTGTGCTGTTGCATCACAGCTCTGGGAGCAGGATTCGAGTCTCCACCTGGGTTACATGTGTGTGGAGTTTGCATGTTCTCCCCATGTTGTCATGGGGTTTCCTCCAGGTATTCCAGTTTTCCCCTACAGTCCAAAGACATGCTGAGGCTAATTGGAGTTATTAAATTGCCCATGGTGTGCATGTGTAAGTGAAAGGTGTGTGAGTGTGTCCTGTGATGGGCTGGCCCTCTGTCCTGGGTTATTTCCCGCCTTGTGCCTGTAGCTTCCGGGATAGGCTCCGGACCCCTCGAGACCCAGAAGGACAGGCAGTTTGGAAAATGGAAAGGATGGTTAATTTTTTATAAAGAAAAAAATTTTGGGAGTTACTGAGTCCCAACAGTATATTTTCTGTATAATTTCTGTCAACATTGTTTTGGTTTTTTTCAACATATTTGGCTGCTTCAGTCAATATATTGTCATGCCCTGCATTCCTGCTCCTCCTGTTCTTTTCGCAGTGTGACTCGGCACACCTGTTGCTAATTTATCTTGCGTCTGCTCCCTGTGCAGGAGTGCCTTCCAGTCCTGTGCTCCCTAGTCTGGTCATTGATGTCGCACCAGTGTGTACTCCCATATTTTCCACTGTTGTTAGTGCTGCCTTTGTTTGCCTTGTTCAGTTTCCCTCAATAGACCTCCTATTGTTTGCTCTTACACTTGCTCCTGCCTGTGTCATATGTTGGAATGTGACACATACCTGTATAATCATTAAAGCATTTTTATAAGCACAACAAAAACAACAGCAGTCACTTATGGACATACATATACCGACATATATATACGTGTATTATGATATGGGCTGTTCATTAACAGTTTGCCATTTAATGTCACTGGAATACTTTAATTCTAAAAAAGAATAAGAGAGATCTGCAACTAACCTTACTGAGCAGGGTTACCTCTACTTTTGAACTAGTGCTGCCTAATTTGTTAGCATCTGCAAAAAGTCTTGAGCCCCTTCAGCATAACAAAAGGCCAAGGTCATTATAATGACACTTAGAATTCTCATCCACACCATACTGCACAGAGCACAATTATGAATGCAGACTGTGGAACTGCATTTCTGCTAGCCATTGCAGATGTTTTAAAGTCTTTCTGGCGAATTCCATGAAATCAGAATGAATGAATGCTTTGAGTCATTTTCATAGGTTGCACTAAAATCTTCAACCAACCAACCAACCAACCAACCTATCTATCTGTCTATCTATCTATCTTTAAGCTGTCATTGCCCGATTGCTGAAGAGTAAAATCACAATGAAAAATCACTCACTCATGTTCAGCCAATCCATTATATTAGAATTTGGATAAAAGCAAAGAAAAATTATATGTAATTTACAAGGCAGGCTCATTTGGAATATGCTGTATCCATGGTGACCGTCATGCTATTTGCTGTGAGAATAGCTTGGTTCTTAACTACAATGACAGGGAAGCTATGTGGAGTAAACATCCATTTATTTCTCTTTTTTATAGAAATATTATAAAAAACAAAAAATGAAAAATGCAATTTTCTTGTATTATCATTTTTTTGTTCTTACATTCCTATGGATTCTTTCCCAAATATGACTAATCAATGCCAAACATGACACCTCATTGATATAGTCTTGATAAGTCTGTTGTTTTATTGCCAAGAGAATCTAATAGACTAAGTCTGGGAATGGCTTCAAGCTCACTCAACTTAGTTTTAATGAATGCCCCCTCTGTTGATTAGGAATTGCCCAAGACTCTTACTGTTGTAGTGGAAATACACTTTCCAGAAAAAGAAGAAAATACGACATTCCAAAAAGATCTTATGATGAGGTTTTGTATTTGAAACCAAAAAGTTTTGTAGTAGATATATTGCATTGCTTTCATTAGTAATAGTCATATTGTACTTAAGTCTTTTTAAAATTTGTTTTGCTTTTTGTAAAGAATGTGCAACATGTAAAAGTGTAAGCATCATTTTTTTTATTTGGCTTGCAAAATACAGAACTAAAAGAAACATTAATGCATAATTCTAGGAGAATGTACATCTGTAGGTTTGCACATGTGTAAAGGTTCCTAATGAAGGTGTTCAGTTCATATAATGGAAAAGTAAGTTATTAGTTATAACAAACAAACACTTTGGTGTCTAGAGAGTGGAAAAAGTAAATTCTGAAATAAATTGTGAAAAGAATAAGGGATTCATAGTAATTACAACTTTATTGATCCCTGTAGGGAAATTCTTTTTTACGCCTCCCTCAACTTGCTCTTTGTAGAAGGGTGCCCAAGGAGCTGAGGGTTAAGGGTCTTGCTCAACGAGCCGCAGACATGCTGAGGCTGGGTTTGAACCTGCGACCTTGTGAATATAGGTGAGACTAGGCCTGTAAGGATGAGTCTTGAAAAATTGATGTAAACCGGCTGATGTGCAAAATGAATCACTACTTCACGGTACTTTACTTAACAGAAAACTGGTGTAATATTACATTTGATTACAGGACCTCATTTCGACATCAGATGTCACTGTGTATTTACATCAATGTCGTACGTTATTTTTTGGTTTGACCAAACGCGAGATGGCGAGCGAATTTGAAATTGACGACACACCCCCAATCTTGAATCGGCGGTGTGGCAGCATTTTAGCTTTCCGGTAATCACAAACAAAAACTGCATGCAGACATTGTAAAAGACTGATAACATACACAAATAGCATAATGAACATGCTTCAGCATGTCTACCGGCACCACAGTGAACTCAATTCACCACCAAGATTATTAAAAGGGCAAACTACACTAAAAAGCTGCACATGCAAGCCTTAGTTTATTTGGTAACGCTTTATATTAAGTGACATAGCGGGTCTGTGTCGACTAACGACAGCTGAATGTGGTGACGAGGAAGGACTCCTACCTGCTGCCATGCATCGATGACACACTGGACTACATTGCTGGGTTGACATGGACCTCCGGACTGGCTGCTAACAGCTCAATCTGGCCCCAGAAGTCTGCCTCAAGATCGCTTTCTCCATTGGTTATGAACTATGGCACTTCCGGTTGATGCTGTTCGGCCTGTGTAACACCTTGGCCACGTTCGAGAGGTTCATGGAGCAAGTCCCATGTCCCCCAAACTAAGTGTGTCATATACCTTGATGATCTCCTGGTCCACGCCGCTGACTTTGCTGGGGCAATCCAGAACCTTTTCCCGCCATCCCTGCACCATCGAGAGCTGCCATCACTGTAACAGGACAGGAGTGCGACCATTCTGCCAGGTTAGTATCCGCCACTCGCATGGCACCCGGTGACCGGATTGGATTACCTGCACCAGCTTCGGGAGTGCGTTCGCATCATGCACAAGCTGGCCACGGACTATCAAGGCACAGCCATAGCCAGGCAGAAGACGACATATCACGTTGGCTTCCGGGGACCCTGTTTGAGTGTACTGCCCAATTAGGAAGAAGGGGCGGTCACCCAAGCTCAGCAGCCATTGGAGGGGTCCAGGGGAGGTTCTAGAGCGAATCTGTGAGGTGGTGTACACAGAGGACTCGCTGCTGTCCGGTGCACTTCCAGGACTTTGTGGGTATTCGGGGAAGGATAACTCCCTAGTGGCGGAGCAGTGTAGCATGGAGGTACCGGCAGCCAGGGGGAAACGAGCATGGTGGGCAGTGCGAGCATGTGCATTGCAGTGGTACAGGTGTAATAAACACCATCTGGTGATTGAACCCTGAACTATCTCTGCTGTCTAATTATTGAGAGCATGGCTCAGTGACCCCTTATTACACTATGTTACCCACTAATGCTAGCTACTCGCAGATAGGGAAATAGTATGAGAGGACACCTAATCCAAATTAACAAATGAACCCTGAAGATACTTTTGCACTTGTGAAACGTTTTTATGCAATATGATATTTGCTGGCAAAATTTGTCACTAAATGGTGTTTTATAGCCAAACAACCAGAGATATCATGTTAGTTTTGTATTGCAAATACATGGCAGTTATATGGTTCGACTATCAGAGAGGAACATGCAATTAAGGGATCACTCTGATTATTTAAGGTTTGTAATTTAAGGGTAAGGGATATTGTTTAGGGTGACAGAAGACATACCTCTTTCATAAAAAGATTAAACTAGAACAACAGAGGCTATACTGTCTGTATAATAAAAAGACATTTCATGCTGTTAGAAAATAATATTCAAACCTGTGGTAAGATGGTTAAAAACAAATTTAGATATCTCATGTCATGGGTACAGTGAAATGCATTGTTAAAGAACAAGTTCATAGATTGTTATTCTGTAAGTGAATGTATTACTGGGGTACTGCAATATACAGTACTGTAAGATTGTGTTGATGGGTCAAATAAGCTCAACTGAATTGTTTATTTTTGAATGTGAAGAAACTGTTCTAGTCTTAATTCAAGAGATGTTTTGGCCATATTTTGTGGATGGGATTAAACCGAAGGCCATTAGTACAGCTATTTTATATTATAAAAAAATCCTCCTATTGTGACACTAACACCAGCTCCACATGTATGCTCTGTCTATTCTCTATCACAGCCACACTGTCAGAAGAGCAACATGTGCTAGGCTGATGTGAATTGTTTTCATTTTTTGAGATAAAAATCTAAAATAATATAACTCAGACTGAATCCAATGATATCTTAAGACCTAATACTTATTTAACCTCATTTATGGAATAAGTCTTTCTTTTACAGTTTTAATGTATTTATGTTTGAATAATATTAAAAACCACATGCATATTTTAGTGTCATATCAGCTAGTTGTTGGACTGAAAATAATTATCATAGTTTTCTCCTAATAACGCAATTCATGAGCAAACAATTCTCACTCATGCCCTAAGTGTGTTTTAAATAGTTGCATCTGCTGCTAATCTTGTTCGTATATATAATCTGAGAATTTTCAGTTGAACAGGAATAGCTCCTCTTTTGCATTACATCACTAAACACTTCCCACATTGGGATTTCCATGTAATTGTTTTACGCTCTATTAGTCATGGCCAAAAGTTTTGAGAATAACACAAGTATTGGTTTTCTCAAAGTTTGTCGCTTCATTGTTTGTAGATCTTATTGTCAGATTCTTCTCTGGTATACTGATGTATACTTAGAATAATTTCATAAGCATCAAAGGCTTTTATTGACAGTTACATCAAGTTTATGCAAATTGTGAATGTTTGCAGTGTTGGCCCTTCTTTTTCAAGACCTCTGCAATTCGCCCTGGCATACTGTCAATCAACTTCTGGGCCAAATCCTGACTGATGGCAGCCCATTCTTGCATAATCAATGCTTGGAGTTTGTCAGAATTTGTGGGTGTTTGTTTGTCCACCCGCCTCTTGAGGACTGACCACAAGTTCTCAGTGGGATTTAGGCCAGGGGGGTTGCCTGGCCATGGACCCAAAACGTTGATGTTTTGTTCCCTGATCCACTTAGTTATCACTTTTGCCTTATGGCTCCATCATGCTGGAAAAGGCATTGTTCGTCATCATACTGTTCTTGGATGGTTGGGAGAAGTTGCTCTCGGGGGATGTTTTGGTACTATTCGTTATTCATGGCTGTGTTCTTATGCAAAATTGTGAGTGAACCCACTCCCTTGTCTGAGAAGCAACCCTACGCATGAATGGTCTCAGGATCCTTTACTGTTGGCATCACACAGAACTGATGGTATCGCTCACCTTTTCTTCTCCAAACAATTTTTTTTCCAGATGCCCCAAACAATCGGAAAGGGGGTTCATCAGAGAAAAGGACTTTACCCCTGTCCTCATTTGTCCAATCCCTGCACATTTTGCAGAATTTCGATCTGTCTCTGAAGTTATTCTTAGAGAGAAATGGCTTCTTTGCTGCCCTTTCAGACACTAGGCCATCCTCTAAAAGCCTTCTCCTCACTGTGCATGCACATGCACTCACACCTGCCCGCTGCCATTCCTGAGCAAGCTCTATACTAGTGGTGCTCCGATCCCACAGCTGAATCAACTTTAGAAGACAGTCCTGGCACTTGCAGCACTTTTCTTGGGTGCCCTGAGGCCTTCTTCACAACAGTTGAACCTCTCTAATTGAAGTTTTTGATGATCCCATAAGCATTTGATTAAGGGCAATCTTACTAGCACCAATATTCTTGCCTGTGAATACCCTTTGCAGAATGTAATGATGACTGAACATGTTTCCTTGCAGGAAACAGAAGAATAGCAATGATTTCAAGCACCACCCTCCTTTTAAAGCATCCAGTTTTTTATTCTAACTCAATCAGCATGACAGAGTGATATCCATGTCCTTGTCAACACTCTCACCTGTGTTAATGAGAGAATCACTGAAATGATGTTAGCAGGTACTTTTGTGGCAAGGCTGAAATGCAGTGTAAATGGGATTTTTAGGATTAAGTTCATTTTTTTGTCAAAGATGGGCTTTGCAATTAATTGTATTTTATCTGATCTCTTCACAACATTCTTTAGTATATGCAAATTACCATAAAAAAACTGAGGCAACACACTGAAAATCAATGTTTGTGTTATTCTCAACTTTTGGCCATATTTGAACTCAAAAATACTTTGAATATATGTTTTCTATATCTATAGTATTTACGTCTTGCTACTTATTGTAGTCATTTTTTTATTTAGAATTTTTATAATATGCTCTGTTCCATTAAATTCCTTGTTGAATGTCCCATGGAAATTGGATAGCGTACAGTGTCCTAATATTGCTATTACTTAGATCTGAAATAGATTTTGAACCAACAGAATAAATATTGATGCAATTACAAATGGTTTTTTAGGTTATTTTTTAGGTAATTACGCAATCATTTGACTCCTCAGCATGAGAGTTATAGAGTATTCTGAAGGTAGACTTCTGAATTTAAACCATATATTCTTGTAGAATATTATTGTCATCCTATCTTAATTAATCAAGTAAATTAATATATCTAATAAAGAGTTAGGATATTAATGTGATTATCACCTAAGAATGCAAAGAATACCCAGTGTTTTCTCCTTCAGGGCGCTGAACAGATATATTGTATGAGCTCACCTCAGTGACCACCATCATTATTTTGAACTTTTGCACTATAGGTGAGCAAAAGCAGTGCTTGATATTTCACTCATTTTTGGGGGATGAAGGTACTAAGGGATGTGGCTTCAAATTCACCCTGGCAAGTAGTGCATATTCAGGGGTTTAACTCGGAAAGTACATATTAGTATGCATATTTTATGAGAGCAGCTAACAAAGGATCATAGATAAAGCGACCTCAGCAGAGAGGAATAATAATTTCACCACTGGTTCTGTTCAGGTCTCGCAACTTGAAATGTGTTTAAATAACCACACCTGTTAAAAATGTTACTGTATTACCATTTAAACCAATGTTATCAACATTACATCGAGATAAAGAATTAAATAAATAATCTCTTAATTGTATTCTATTTTTATTATGTCTGTTTCTCTGGAAACTGTGATTATATCTAGGCTCTTGAGATGTTTTAGTTCGTTTATTCTAATTACCGTCATTTCAGGTGTTCATATACATTTAGAGAATATGTCTTTTGGGAAAGTAAACATAACCGTAGTAAGTGCATTTGTGTGTGATTACTCTACTCTAAGTACTTCAGTGTGCATTGGTTACTAATAGTCTTATTTTGTGGTTGTTGTAATTAAAAATTTAAAGAACATTGCATTGATTAGATCTCTTCAGCCATATTTACTTGGTTGTTCTTTATCACTTCATTTAGAAAAAATTATAATTTGGAGAATTGTTCCTGTAAGTTATGGAGGTTTTTTGTGGCATACCTTTAATTATATGTGTCAATCTGTCTATCTTTGACTATAAATGTATGTAAAAAATCTATGACTTTATATATAGTTTGAGATTGAGAGGGAAAAACTGGAAAAAACATAAAACATCTATAGCTGGTATTCAGAAGATGTTCAGAAATCTATTTTTCTAAGAATATTTTCATTTACAGCTGGCTATAAATTGCCTAGGAATATATTTGGGAATTTTTTTGAAGATTTTTAACTGGACTGTATAGTAAATACTGAATCACACAAGCAGATTATACACCATAGGTAAAGCAACTTCAGCAAAGCTGTCAGTAGGTAAAATATATTGCTCCCTGTCTGACTGAAGACCCTTGTCTATGGCCACTCAACCTTGAGTTCCTCATTTGTTCCACTTGCTTCAAGGAGGCCACTAGACTCCCACTACTCAGAAAAGTTCCTGACAGCCTTGTCAGGAGCACTTTATTGCTTTCATAATAAAATGTTTATTAAGCCATATGGACTCTAAACTTGTTTGGTTGAAAGGTCATGCAACAGAAGACTTTAACAATCTCAAAATGATTGACTCAATGTAAGCTTCAGTAGCAATGGGTCTTTAAAAATGTAGAAATATGGTGCAAGTAGCATATTGTCTTTACTTCCATTCAGCCCTGCAACAAGAATTCAGGTGTTGTATAATCTGTATGGTAGTTTATTTTCTTTCTTGCCAGTTGCCTTATTGATTAAGTTGTATCACAATGAGTATTTATTATATTGGTGATATAAATGCTGTAGAACTGATGTATGGGTATGAAACATTGCCTCAAGTTGAAAAATATGGTTAATGTTTTTAAATTATTTTCAATACATTAACATTTATTTTGTTTTGCATGCTCTTTTGATGAAAGTGACATACAAGTGAGGCAAATAAATACTAACATAGGATGATTATGGTATGTGCAAGTTGGATTTCAGGGTACCACTTTACAATAAAGCTCCCTTTTGCCACTTGTAAATGATAGTAACTCATTAATAAAAAGAAAACAGTATTATAACTTCTTTAAAATGTTCTAGTAACAATTTACAAAGTTACAACATAATTAATAACAGATTATAAAGCATTCATAAACTCTTTATATGGGTAGCCTTATTTTAAAACGGCACCAATTTCAGTTGTTAAATTTCTTTAATTTTCATTTAGTCTCTTGTCAAAACTACTTAATGAATAAACTGTCTTAACTGTGTGCTATGTAATGCATAGTTCCTATTCCTTTCTGGTAATGTTGATTGAACTCTACAGTTCCTGTTTATTTTATTAATTATTTGTTTTATTACAGATGTTTTAAATGTAACTTTGCCATGTGTATCATCAGACTATGCCACTGGCAATTTGCCACTGCTCTATGACCACTAAACAATGACGAAATGTGTGAACAAGACATTATCTTCATACTTTCTTTGTAATGATTCATTTTGTATCTGCTTTGGATGTTTTGTCTGCTGCAGTTACACTTTGCAATAAATGAATTATTCCGTTGAACTTGTATCTGTTAGTTGTAGATTTACTCATTAATCTCCATGTCTTCTTTATAAATTTTATACAATTATTAATATTGTTTATTTAAAACAGGACCATTCTCTGCCTAGAAAGCTGTTGTAATGGGGAGGCCAACAAAAATAAAATATGTTCAGAATATTAATAATTGACATATATGCATACTAAATCTTAACAGAGCATTCACATACATCTTCCATTTAGTCTTCCATTAGAGTCTGGAGCATATCCCAAGAATGCAGGGCATGATTTAAGGAACATGTGAGATTAGGTAAATCTGTGTGTCTAAATTTCCTATGAAGTCAATGTTTTTGTAATTGCATCAAGAGAATGAAATATCCTTAAGAAACTCACAAAAACACAGGAGAATAATACTTGCACGTAGTGTGTACACAACCATGGAGGCATGGGCCCGCAGTTCAATCTAGTCAGCCACCTTTAGAATAACTAACATAATCTCTGATTAAGATTTGAATCTGTTTTCATTGATTTATGAAAGTCATAATTTATGCTGCATTGCATACAGCAGATCAGTAGACCAATACCGGTGCCCGGAAGGTGCAGTATCAGCTTTTGTATCTCATAATACTTTTGTTAGAAACATAAGCTTTACCTGTTAAGGCAAGTGTTAAAAGAGAGATGGAACTGAGTTTCTCTGACATTTTGTAATTGCATTTTATTTAAATTTTATTGATAGCAAACATATTTTACATACATTTGCATTAGTAGTCCAAGGTGCAATATGAAAGAAATCAGTCCTTAGGTTCCTCACTTTAATATATTAGAATTTACATGTAAAATTGAATGGTGTATCTTTCTGTATTAATCAAATGTGATTAGTTGTACTTGCTGTCTGGATCAGGGTTTTCCAGTCATGGTTCTGGTGATGCAGGGTGTGAGCTGGCTTTTCTGCCAGATAATTGTTAATGAATTACTCTTGCTTGAAACTATGTGTTGGATAAATCAGACAATTCACATGAGATTAAATGGAACTCAATGAAGGATATGGTGTAATTTTCAATTTTTTAGTTCTTTTGATATAAAATAATTAAACTTAAGACTTCATTAATTTATATTAGTTGATGGGGATCAGTTTCCGGGTCCTCATAAGGGAAAACTTTCTAGCAATCAAAAAACTAAAAATGTAGAAACTTGTATTTTGCTTGGTTACTTATGGCTATGGTTAGGACTGGGAAGGGGTTAAGGTTGTCATAGTTAGCATTAGCATTTTTCTGATAGAAATGAATGAGTGGTCCTCACAAATATTTGATCTGTGTGGTCTGCATGTGTGTGTGTGTGGTTTTTATCACCAGGGTGCCCTCTTGCTCACTCGCCATTAAATGCCACAGTGTTTCAGATTATATTGGCTTGAAGAGATATCTGCAATTCCCACAGGGAAATGTCATACTAGATTATCTTGTCTCTGAAGTTGTGTAGTCATGTACAGTGGGAGAAAGAATCAAAAGACTACAAAAAAGCTTTGTAAACACCAGGAATCATATGGTACATGACAGATTATTTGAAATATTAAGGATTTTAATTGTTCATCTGAATGTATTTTTATTGTTTTTAATAGATTTTTTGGCATTTCAAATTGTGAATGATGAATGACCCCCCCTCCAAAACTGACAACAGTATTTTGATTATTATCACCCATCTAACATTAATATTATGCTATTACTATATAATAATAAATATTATTATTATTATTGTTACTATTAGTATTGTCTTTATTATTATTAATACTATTATTGTTATATTTTTGTTATTGCTAGTTCAGGTTAATGCTGCTAAATAGTATAAAATTAGTAAAGAAAGGTCAAAAAAGTTTTTTTTTTTAAAAAAAAATACATTTGCAGTACAAGCTAAAGATATTTGAGCAAAGTCTGCCGTTAAAGATGACGCCGTCCTTGGAAACTGAATTTCTCAACACAAAACATTCCTGGGCATATTTTGAAGTAGTACCCAGTGTCCTGGCTAAACAGTGCCTACTGTGACCCTTTCAAATCTGGCCTCCTAATCATCCCCAACATCTAATTGGTGGATTCTATCTTGCCCCTTCACCACCTACTGCTACTGTGTGATGAGTATACTGGTGCAGAATGGCTCCTGTTGCATCATCTAGGTAGGTGCTACACAGGAGTGGTTGTTGAAGTGGCTTCCTATTGGTTCTGAATAGTGCTTTTAGTGTCTTGAAAAGTACCATATAAAATTCATTCATACTAATGCTCAGGTTTGTTTCTGGGGCAGCGTGAAGAGCTTTAAAAGGCACACCTGGAAGGAAGCCTCAACTAAATTTAATATAATGAACCTTGAGACATGACAGTATGAATCAGAATACATGTCATCACTGTCAGTGGCATAGTAAAGAGTTCGATATTTCGGGGGACACAACATAATGATTTAAGTACAAAGCTGTGTTTTTTTTTTTGGATAAATGAAGCCAAATTAAATACTCTGGGGAGGGGGGAGACATGTTATCCAACCCTCCCCCCTGTTTCTTACGCACCTTATGACCATTGTTTGAATGCATTTAGTATAATTTATTTTCCTAAAAAATGCTCTTTTTCCTTCATAATAACTGCATTACTGGAAGGTCTTTCATCGCTCTTACTGCTCGTTTTCATAACAAGAGAGGCCAGCACTCCAATTTTTATGGCCCAAAGGTTAAGGGACCTACATATTGATTTACTCATGACTACAAGTCTCAATATATAGATAAGTCATGTTTGTATGTGTCCTTAGACAATCTTCGTGTTTTGTGTGCCACCCTTATAACCATGTTCATGGAGTATCACCTATTTTTCCCCTTTACACTTGAATACTTATATAAATTTGAATAAACAAGTATGTACAGCTACCATTCATGGTTATACCAGAAAAATCATGAAAATTGAATAGTCTAACTAAGAATCTTAGTGTGTCCTAACTTTCAGAAATTCTACTTTCTTTGTGCTACAACTCCCACCCCCTTTTTTCCACATTCCTAGGTGGCCCTTATCTGATCTTTGCGTCCCATTAGCCAGTGTTTTGTGCTCGACCATTCTGTATGAAAAAGAACTAAATTAAGATGTATTTTATCCATTTTGGAGAGTAGATCAATTGGGATCAGCCACACCAACCAAAATATGTTGTTCCCAGATGTGCAACTTAAATTGGTTTTACCACATACTAATGGCCACGCCTATCTAAGGATAAAATGTGCTGTTTGAATGTGAATATGTCATGTAAGGTTTGTACAAAGTGTAACGTCTGTTGAGATGCAACTCAAAAGACCTAAACCGTATGTGCTGATGTGAGTCAGTAACATATATTATATAAATAATTGTTAATTAATTAATACATATGGTATGAGGTGTGAACTGCTAGGCTGATATGACATGTTTGGTATCAAACTGATGGAAAATCACTCCTGATTCTAAATCCGGTCAGTGGTTACCATAAAAGTGTATGTATCAGAAGTTACACCAGCCTAATGAAAATCATCAGTAAAGGGGAATCAGTCTGGTCATAAATCCCAAAAGGACTGATACAGACCCCCTTCGAAACCCCGCCAAAAGAGTGATCTGCCATTGGTCCAGGAGTAAAATTCCTGGTCATCCCTATGCATGAACTTTAGACCATAAAACCCTGGCACCTCAGAACAAAGCCAAGGGAGGAGCAGAAAGACATCAGCCCGAAGAGAGAGGTAGAGAACATCAGCCCAGGAGAAGAGAAGCCCACAAAAAGCCCTCCTGAAGCTTGCTGAAGAAGGCCCAGCTGGACAGAGAACTGCAATCAAGACAAAGCTTCACAATCCAAAGGGCTCCACTCCACTGCTCCAAACGCCGCGCCTTCCTGAGTGCCATCATCCCATCAGCTCATCAGCCTCTGCAACCCACTCTGCAACCAAGTAAACCAACTTCCTCTTATTCTAACAACCTAAGCTGTTCTGTTAACCTGTTGTATGACTTTAAGGCCGAATTTCCACAAACGCTTTGCAGAACAGTATTTCCCTTTTAAAGTTACTCATTTAAATCCGGTCATTGCATTTTCGTTAGGTTTAATGTCTGTGTTATGTTAGTTGTAGTGTTACTTAGGAATAAATGCATGTCTTTCACACAACTTCAGCCTCCGTTCATTGAATACTCACAATAGTCCCTGCCTCTGTGCGATCTAGCTATTACGCTCTGAAACCTCAAACTCACCTGAAATATCGAGAGACTCTCATCGGCTGTGACGGCAGCTTCGCTACCAGTCGTTTACATTATCTGGTGATGCAGCTCGCTGGACAAGCCTTCTAACCCAGGTTACTAAGCGATACTGGTAATTAGTGAATCCCATTTAAGTCCCTGTTATGTCACATTGGCAGATTATGGGTTAAATGCAGAGAACACATTTTGTTGTTGTGCACTGTGGTGTGTCAACAATGACAATTAATCACTAATTTGTGTATATACAAGGAGGATGTTTAGTTTTTTCATACACTTTAAATGAATGATCATTCAATAAATAGTTGTGTTGAACCAAAAGTCCTATAGACTTTCAATTCTTAGAATCTTGCTGAGTGCAGTGCTTAAACTGTGCTCATCATTTTCAATTTTAAATTGTTGTTCTGAGCTAATTGTATCCAGATTTATACATGGTTAACCTGAGCTGTAGCTTTTAAGTTTTTTTTTAAGTTTTTACAGCATATTTTTATGCTGTGATGATTTGTAGTGCAAAAAAAGGAAGCGGTTTTATCAGTTAAATTGTAAAAAGACATCTTCTGATATTATTATTTTCATAATCGAAGAATTTACCATTATCTTAGTGTTTGAGTGAGTAGTTTGCATATATATCTGACACTTCAGAATATCTGACATTTTGTTTGGTTTCACTTCATTATTGTCTTTTTAAGCAGTGAAAAAAATTATTCTCTTACACATGGCCTTTACCTGTGTGCCACGCCCCCTAATTAACCTTATGTGGAATCCCCACGTTTACCAGCTGTTTCATGTTAATACCAATTTGTCCTGGTCGGTAGAGGACGCTATTATTGGGTCCCGAAGTTCCCTAAACGAGCAACACCCACTGCCAAAGCGCAAATCCCTACTCCTGACCCTCCAGCTCCAGTCTCCCTGGCTCCAGGCCCCCCGACTCCTGACTCTCCAGCTCCAGGCCCCCCGGCTCCTGACCCTGCTCCTGCAACACCAGTTTCCATGACCCCAGTCCCTGTCCCCGAGGAAGTCCTAGACTGCCCAACCAACGGGAGGAGGAGCTTGAATGGGACCCCTCGGGGATCTCCCTGATGGCCCCACTGGATCCCCCCGGTGGAGTGACTCCTTCGCCGTCACCACAGCAATGCAAAACCCCGCCTCTTGGTCTCCCAGAATGGGAGAGGACACCTGCACTGGGGGGGGGCTCTGTCATGTCCTGCTCGTCTGATCTTCCTGTGTGCCTCGTCCCCTTGCTCTACTCCCCTCTCCCCGTGTTTACCAGCTGTTTTGTGTTATTTCTGATTAGTCCTGGGTATTTCAGTCCATGTTCAAGTATGTTCCCTTAGGTCTGTCATTGAAGTCTACTGAAGTCTGATTGTCTAGTCTGGTGAGATGTTGCGTGTTTGCGGCTTGTTTCCATGTTCCTGCTCCAATTCCCGTACTACCCAGTCCAATGTGTTCCTCTTCTGCTTCCCCGCTCTGTGCACCCAGCCTGGTCATGACAATTTAAG
>JAODKF010000001.1:38145981-38159558 GCA_026779585.1 Mormyrus proboscirostris | reverse complement strand
TCCAGCTTCACATCGCTTGTGGGATTGGAGTGCTGACATTTCAGGGACTCCCCATGCCTGCATTCCCACTTGCCTCTACCTCCTACTTATGCTGCCATAGCCATATCTGCCGGAGCTTGCACATTGCACTCACCTAACTTCTAGCACTGCCTATAGCCTCCCCAACTGTGACTAACTGCATATTCCATTTCCCCTACTCCTCCTGGGGGATGCTGCCTGGAGACCTCGATCAAGATATCCAGCACACCCTGCGACATGTGACGTTGCCACTACCGATGACGTCCGTGCACCCAGCTCGCCGTTCTGCCTGTGTCATCTTCCATGTATGACTAACTGCATGCCTGCTGGTTGCCCGGCAATTGGATGGAGCGTTGACAACGGCTTGTTATCTCCCGCCTGCTTCCCGTTCGTGTGCCAACTACATTGTTTGGACAGTATGACATGCCACATAGCCATCTCTACAGTTTAACTCTCTCTGCCGGCCCCTGGAGGATGGGCTCCCCCTTTGAGTCTGATCCCTCCCAAGGTTTCTTCCTTCTCGGGAGTTTTTCCTTGTCACTGTTGCCTATGGCTTACTCTCTGGGGGCTTTGGGTGGGGATGCTGTAAAGCGCTCTGAGACAATGTAATGTTGTGATAATGCACTATACAAAAATAAATGTTTGTAGATTTCTGACGCTGGCGCTGGGTGAGACTCTTCCCCAAAGAGTGAGGGTGCAAATGAAGGCTAGAACCGAGAAGGAGCATGAACCCCATTGCACTCCCTAGCAATATGCCCAGGCCGCTGACAGTGTGTACATATGATAGAACAACTACGCTGACGAGAGCTGTGTAAGAGCTCAAAACACCGGGTAAGTAACCTTCAGGACATGCTCAACAAACTAGTCCCTCAGCAAAACGCCAGCATTCAAAGTGCCACTGGGTGCACACTGCTTCACCTTCTCCATAAGGCCCATCAAAAAAAGGGAAAACTCCTGCAGTGTCTCCCCTTCTTGTTGCCTTCTGGAAAAGAAAGCCTCCTGCAAAGCTACATATGGCTCTGAGCACCCATACAACTTCTGTCTGACTACAAAAACCACTTGTTCTCCCATAGTGTCATTATCCGCTCCGTACGATCCTCCCGTGTGCCACGCCCCCCTCATTACCTAGTGTTTACACCTGATTGTTTCCATCTGTGCCTTGTTCAGGTTGCTTTGTCCGGTGTATATTAGTCCACGTCCTCCTGAGTTTTGCGTCGGTCATTGTGTTGTATTGTTGCTGATGTTCGTGCCTGCCTGCCCTCTGTCCGTATTAAACCCCGTTTTCCCCGTCTACCCTGGGACTCGTGCCTCCTTACCTGCTTGCCTGCCTCACGAATCGTAACAGAATGACCGACCTGTACAACACGCTACTGGGGAAATTGTCCGATGGACAAACCTGCTCGACGGAAAAGAGGACCCAGTAGCCCGCCGGCTTGTGGACAGGTGTTGAGACCTCTTTGATCGGAGGTTCCACACAGGTGAAGAACAGCAGCTAGGAGAGGTGCTGGTTAACCTCAAGCCGCTGAGGGAGAGAGCGGCCGTCTGGCTGCCCCATCTGGGGTATGCCGCTGCTAAGCCGCTAAGCGAGGTGCCAAGCGTGACAGCAAAGCGGCGAAAGAAGAAGCGGCGCCAGGGGAAGCAGGAAGGTGCCCCGACCCTGTTCCTGGGATCCCGCTCGTTGGTCCCAGTTTGGGGAGAGACGGAAACACCGGCTTCCCCCGCATCGCTCGTAGCTTTGCCCGCGGCGGAGGCAGCCGCTGTGCCCGCGGTTCCTCCCGCAGAGGAGCCCACGACTTCGCCTGCTGAGCCAGCGAACCCCAAGGGACTAGAGGACATGCCCGTCCTCCTACCTCCCGCTGGCCGCATGCTTGTGCCCGCCGAGGCGCCCCCTGCTGGCCGCTCGCCCGCGCCCTCCGAGGCGCCCCCTGCTGGCCGCAAGCCCCGTACCCTCCGAGGTGCCCCCTGCTGGCCGCGTGCTGGTGGCGCCCGCTGCTGCGCCCCCTGCTGGCCGCAGATTCACCTTCCAGCAAGACAATGAACCCTAAACATACAGTAAGAGCCACAATGGAATTGTTTAGATCAAAGCATATTCATGTGCTAGAATGGCCCAGTCAAAGTCCAAACTTATATCCCATTGATCATCTGTGGCAAGACTTGAAAATTGCTGTTCACAGATGCTCTCCATCCAATCTGGCTGAGCTTGAGCTATTTTGCAATGAATAATGGGCAAAAAATTCAATCTCAAGATGTGCAAAGCTGGTAGACATACCCCAAAAGACTTGCAGCTGTAATTGCAGTGGAAGGCAGCTCTACTGTATGAAGTATTGACATGGGGGCTGAATACAAATGCACGGCACACTTTTCAGAATTTTCTTTGCTTACATTTTTGAAAACCATGTATATTTTTCGTTCCACTTCACAATTATGTGCTTCTTTGTGTTTGTCTAGCGCATAAAATCTCAATGAAAAACTTTTAAGTTTGTGGTTGTAAGGTGACAAAATCTGAAAAATTTCAAGGGGTATGAATACTTTTTCAAGGCACTGTAACATTTCTATTTATAATAAAAATTATATACATGTAGAATATACAAACATAATTAAAACATAAAACATTTCTGAAATATCTACTGAAGGGGGTTGTTCATTTTGTTAGTTCTTTTAACAGGAATTCTTCTAATCTTACACGTCTGTCTTCTGTGAGAAGTACTTCCAGTCTTTCTCAGACAGTTACAGGCATTTTTCATGAAACGAGTGATTGCACTGGCTACGATGACAATATCATTCTGAATACATTGTCTTTCTGTTCTGCAATACTACTCCAGTTACAAAAACGTTGAGAAAATTGTTTATGAAACAAAAGAACACGTGTGTTATGGATAGCACTGAGGAATCCCCATCGTCATCTCAGCCACGCCCCTCCGGGGGTTCCGATCGATAGGGCTTCCCCGAGGTTCTGCGTACTGTCAACCAGTTTTTCTGGCCGTACCGGTTGCTCCCGTTCTGGACAATCCTCTCCCAGCTGTGTCTTGTTTTTCCCGGTTTCGGTTTCCCTATATCAGGCAACTCTGCTCTCCAGTCAATGCGAGATCTTCATGGTGTGCCCTGAGGTCGAGCGGTTTTCCCGGCGTGTGTTTATCTGTGTCTTCGCCTCTGCTACGTTTCCTAGACTCCGAGTTTCTGCTTGCCCCCCTTCTGGACCGACGCCAATCGCCCGACCTCTGCCTGGATTCACGACCGTGTTTCTCTCCCCTGCCCTCTTCTGGACCGACGCCAATCGCCCGAACCCTGCCTGGATTTCCGACAGTATGTTCAGCCTGTCTCCCATCTGTACCGACGCCGATCAATCAACCTTCCCGCATGAGTTTCGGCTACGGGCTCGGGCTCGGGCTCAGCCCCGGGTTCCTCTGACTTCTCTGTGGAGAATGTTAAATAAACAGAGATACTTAGCCACGTCAGTGTCAGTTTTCTTGCCTTCATAACAATGTGAAACATTCAACATCCTAAAACAATACATTAAATACATGAATATATATTTTCAAAACATTAAAATAAATTTAATGTTTTAAAAATATATACTCAAGAAATCACTGAAAGTGAGAAATTAGTTGCTACATTCTCTGATTTTGAAGGATGCTGTATGTTCCACCTGAAACCAAAGAAATAAGGGGTTTTATTTCACAAATTATTTACAGGTTTCACACGTGTCAAAGTGAAAGATATGTGTAGATTGACATGTGCTCTTTGACCCTAAGCTGAAATTGAGGTGAGGGAGTCTTTGGTTTTGGAGCAATATATGCTGCATGTTTCACCTCCATAAAAAAATGGACGTAAGGGATAAAAGTTAATTTCACAAATTATCTATAGAGTTCACAAGTGTCAAAGTGCATGATATGTATAGCTTTACTCATGTCCTTGAACCACAGGCTGAAATTAAGTTGCTGGGCTCTTTGTTTTTTGAGCATTGGGATGTTCTATGTCCCACCTACACCAAAAACAATAGATATGAGGCATATCATTTGATTTCACAAAATATCTACAGGTTTTACAAGTGCCAAAGGCTATGATATGTGTAGCTTTACTCAAGTACTTTATCCACAGGCACACGTTTAGTATAGTCAATATTCCACCTGCATAGAAAAATAATGGACATGTTACCTTATACCACTATCTACAGTTTCACGAGTGTTACTGGGTCATGTATGTGCTTGCCATTTCTTTTAAGTATTGCCATATTGGAATGGTGTTTTAAAGTGTTTTATGTGTTTTGTGATAATCGTTTGTTGAGCTACTCCTTTTTAAATACGGGACTTTTATTTTGAAATTTCGCGGTCTGTCAAAACCCAAGCGAACGCGTTAATTCACATCAGGAGCTGCATTATTTTGATTTTTCACAATTTACTGGAAATAATAATTGAATAACCAAGGTGTGCATGTGACTTCACAAACACACACGAATTTGTGAATGCGCAATTTACTTTGTTTTGTAATGTTTTTATAGATTAAATTCTAAGACGATCTGTGAATGTCTGGCGAATATCCGGCGAATATCCCCCTGCTAACTATTTTGGTGCTCCGATCGCCACATTTCTGAATGAGTAGTTTCCGACTTATTCATCGTCATTGTTAGGTCCTTATATTAAATTGGAACCATTTTACATTGCATTATGATATGGATGTTACGTAGCGTGGATCTGCGCATTGATGTGACAGGTGAAAACTTCGATCGCGTTGCGGAACCCGAAAATATTAAGCTATTTCAAAGATATTTTGCACGTTTAATAACGAGGTTCAGTGACAACTTTTCCGCACTACTGCGGAAATACAATTTTGATGTTTTTTTCTTCACCACCTCATAATCATTTATGTTGTTTATCGTTGTATAATACTCATCATGTTATGGTAACATAAAGGAATTACATTCACATAACTGTATGTGTTCTTAAAGTACATTTTTTATCGATTTATTTTGTCCGTGGATATGCAGCTTTCATTTGGCTGCAAGGATTGTCTTAGGAGTTTGTTTTTGCTTTCCTCTAAAGATGTCTGTGATGCTGACATACTGCTGTCTGTCATGTTCACTGTGGTGCCTGGTCAGTGTTACCTCTGTCTTGCATAGTGGCTGGATTGTCTAACCTGAAGGGATAAGTAACCCCTTTCCACAAAGTATTTTGAAAACTTAACAAATTTTTATGTAAAGTTTATCTCTTATAAATCATGTGGCACAAGAATACATAGAATTACCGGTTCAGGTTAAATTACAGCAGTTGCCATAAACAGAATGGGAATGATGAGATACAGACATTCTAGAGCAGTAAGATAAACAGTATAAATAGTATATAATAGTATATAACTAGTTAATTCCTCATACATTGATATTCCATACTAGCCAGGATAACATGGTCTTAATAAAACGTAATACAGCCCCACATTATTTTCTCACATGGCTTTTGTATAACATGTTAAATCATCATTCTCTTCCCCCCAGATGTTCATCTAGGTTCTTTGCTTTAATTGAATGCCTTAAAAAATGCCTTTAACAAATGAATACCTAAAGTCTCTGCTAGTTTCCAGTGAAGCTGAGCTGCATTCATCCAGTAACACATCTGCAAACCCCACCACTTAGGAGGCCTATGTTGATGTAACTGCAGTCCTGTTCCTCCCCTTTTATTGGTTAAAGTGGGAACTCCTGGAGGACAATTGAAATATTATTTATGCCAAACAAAACATTTGAATTGGATCCAAACATGCATACGCACATGCACACATGCATACATGCACGCACACTTATACACAAATTTGTATAATGACAAATACGGTTATTTAAAATACAGGTAACATGAGGCTATTACTGTAGCAAAATTATTTGAAATGTGTATGGAGACTGACTATCTCAATCTGTGTGTGCATAATCAGATTAGTAAATGTGTTTAAAAATGTGTAAATGTGTACTGAGCTTTGCAAATGTGTACAGGAATCTTGCAGACCTTAGATGTTGCTGTACCAGAAGGCTTGTCATTGAAGCCCATTATCAGCTCTGAAAACAAAAGATGAATGATAACACTTGCATCTGTCTTAAGCGAGGCTCCTAAAACTCCATTGACAGATACTGACACATACATTTGTTTAGTTATAAATCCATTCGACTTTCTCACACATTAAATTGAATTTCCCATTCTCCCTGTAGTTGGCATCTGGTTTAACAGCCAGCAGGCACGTTTTGATTGTTGCCCGACCCATCTCTTAAGTCAAAACACAACTTAGCTTCCCCCTTCAACACTGTGGAGTTGACAATATGATATTAACTGGCATACTACAGATTAGTAATACAAAAGGTATACAAAATCAAAAACAAAACCAGAAAGTGACAAACATGTCCAGCTCTTTGTGCTGTGCAGCTAACCTGTCATGGGTTGAAGTGGGCTGCAAATTGACACTTTGTCAGTTATCTTTTACTATATATGCCTGCTGCATGTGTGTATTGTACAACACTGAAATGGACGTTAGAATATCCACTCTGGCCTCCAGGTATGTATTTGCTCAGTATTGAATCTTTTCTTTGAGAGATGGCAGGTGGTGAGATGAGTCTGGGAAGGCTTCATATTTCAGTCAGCCTATCTCTGATTTTTCAAACCTTTCTGTATTAGAAGTATCACTCCCAGATATTGGAAATAATGAGGTAAAGAACCTCAGAATGCTATGTCTCCAAAGCTGCTCCCGTATACGTCTCATAAATCAAGACAATGATAAACACATGTGTTTACAGTAGATTTGGTCCTTCATCAGAAAGGTTCATTTCGTATATGGCATGGTATTTTGGTGTACTTATAGCTTTGGTTCACACTGACCTGAAACATGTAATTTGTCATATTTTGCATTTACTGCAGCCATATGTATATCACTCCAAATCAGTGGGATCAGAAGAAATTTGGAAAATATAAATAACATACATTTCTGTAGTTGCCTGTCCTGTTGGCATAAAATTTTGCTGCAGCATAATAGCGACAGCAACCAGGGACATATACAGTCAGCCCACTGTGCCTGGGGTTTCTAACGAGATCCATAAGCACGCGCTCAGAGAAAAGGGCAGATGCTGTGCCAAAGTTTTATTAAACAGGCATAGGACACATAGAATCCAAAATTGGAATATCTGGCTGTAAATCTGATTTTGGACTGGTGGAGATTGCTTACAAGCAGGCCAGAAAATGTATTTCATAAAAAAGACAGGGTCTTAGAGTTGCCAGTCTGTAGGACGTGCAGAGTAACAGTAAGCACAAAAGGGGGCTTTGGCCCTGGTTGTCTTTTCACTATCTCCTTAGTGTAATTGTTAGACTACTTTTATGCATTTATAGTTTCTTACTCTCCACCTCACTACACTCGCATTGTTTGTATAATTCATTTGCAAAAAACAGACAAAATACAATAAACAACTTGTGATGAATTTGTCTGGCAGCCTTATTACTATTTTGTTTTCTACAGATGCCATGATAATACTGTTGAATCCTTTTGGCCAAGGTAATTGTGTAGTGAGAATATGATATTGTGACAGTCCTCTACACACACATACACGGTGTATTTGTAGTCTTTATTGGGTAAAATATATAATTAGGATACAACACCTCAGGTTGTTTCACACTCAATTGACTTCATAATACCGGTAAACGATATGAGAAAACCTATGCAAAAACACATTAGAACCGAGAGCCCTGGATATGATGGATTGGTTGTCTGCCACTGAGTCAGTATGACACCTAGCGGGGCATAATATAATCACAAGCAAAATACTCAGTAAAAAGCCATTGCCATCCAGTGAGGATCAATGGAGTTGTATCGTGTGATTTTAGAAATGGACAAAGAGATGTTTCCAGAAAGGTTTTTCTCCCATGCTGGAATTTTATTATTAATTGAATATAGATCAATGAAATACTCAATATGATGATCAACGCTCTAAGTTTAAAGGGCAAAAATAAGGGGATTGTTAAGATTAAGGTGATTAAATATGTATATCAGTGGGACATTAGTGGAGAAAAAAGTAGTCTCCTGTGCTGCCATTGAAGAATTCTCATAATTATGGGACAGTGGAACTGAGAATTCTTGTACCAAACACTATTGCACTGCATTGTGTTGACTACAGTCTTTGGTAAAAATATGATTATTCGACTACATATAGTATAAAATGTCTTTGTGTAAAAGCTGAGCCAGTAAGGTGACTCAGTGGGTGTTGCTATGACCTCATACTTCCAAGGATGGGATTTCGTCCCACACTTTACAAAATATATTCATTTTGGTGAACTTGTGTGTGTATAGCAAAGAAGAAGAACAGCTTAACTTCACAGTGCCTAAGAGAAGGCTGACCTTGAGGGAAAGCCCTTTCCTTATAGCTACCAGCAGAACCACTGTGCAAGTCACTGCAACCCAGTTCTGCTTAAATCTACAATGCCTAAGAGAGACCTGGACCTGAGCTCCTTCCCTACAGCTAAAGCAGAACTATCATCCAGGTTCCATACATGTTTTTGTCACTCCAAATTCCAGCCACAAACCAATTATGCCACAACAGTATTGGGAATATGGCTCTCTGAAGGATTGCTTTTTACATTTTTACCAATATATATCTGTGTGCACCGAGTATGAGACAGCTGTAACATTAAAGAATGTATTTCTGCATAAAACTCATAAGTATAAGCTTTTTTTCTATGAAATGTAAAACACTGATTTAACTCAAAGACAAACTATGTTTCTTTTTTTCCAAGACTGTTGTAATGAAACCTCATCTGTGCATTGTAACAATACAGTAACAATATTATTATAGTATTATACCAGATTGTCTTCATATAATCAGTGTTTTATTTACTATTAATCACTTGACAGGAAACACAAAAAGTGGCTGACGTTTTAAGCTGCATGAATGAGCTGTCCTTTAAATAGTTTATCTATTGCATCAGCTATTCTTTTTGCATTTACTGTAATTACAGGAAGCACAGCAGAACTGACAGAGGTAGATGTTGACTTGATATAATGAAAGTAATATAACAATAACCATTGTTTAAAATAAAAACAGCAACATTATTATTATTATTGATAATAATAATAATAATAATAATAATAATAATAATAATAATAATAATAATAAAAGTCCTAACATCCTCATTGTGGGTGAAAATGAGCCAGACTTGAAACTTGATGAAAATAAATTACCATAGAGTTCTTTATGATCCTGATTTATGATCTGGTTATTTATGATCTTGATAAGCCACTGGATTGTTGAAAGCGGTACTATAGTGAAAGGGAAGGGTAACAGGATTACCCTACCTTGGCAGAGAGATAAAAACAAAATCAAAATCATACTGCTTTATGGAACACTGGAAGACCTAGAACAGGTGGGATCTGTTCAAGTCGGATGGGTTGCATCTGAACCAGAGTGGAACCAGTGTATTGGGGAGGGGTATGTGTAGAGTAGTTGAGGAATGTTTAAACTAGGGACTGGCGGGAAGCAGATAGGTTAGTAAGGAATATAGGTGGGTAGATACGCAAAGCCTCAATTAATATTAAAAGTGGGCACTGTAAAAGGCCTACCATTTGCGGTCTGTGCTTAAACACTAGAAGTATTAGAAACAAAATTCAAGATTTAGAGGCTATAATTTCATCAGACTCTTATGACATTATAGGAACAACAGAAACATGGATGAGTGACAATGATGGAGAAGAATATAATATGGATGGTTACATGTTGTTCCGTAGAGACCGGATAGGCAAGAAGGGACGTGGTGTTGCAGTATACGTAAAAGAAAACTTGCAGGCAAGGGAGCTCACTGATAAAAATAAAAGTACAGAAGCTGTGTGGATAAAACTAGATGCTAAAAACTCAAATGGCCTAATTGTCAGGGTTTGTTATGGAGCACCTAATGTAGCTGCAGAGGAAAACAGAATGTTATATGACGATATCAGGATTATGAGTAAAAAAAATTATGTGGTAGTTATGGGTGATTTTAATTTACCTGGGATACAGTAGGACATAATCCCTGGCTCTTCCGTAAATGAATTTGAGATGGTGGAATTAGTACAGGATTGTTTTTTTACTCAGTTTGTTAATACCCCTACCTGGGGAGAATCCCTTCTTGATCTTGTTTTGTCTAACAACCAGGATAGGATTAGAAAATTAGAAGTTTTAGAACTACTGTAAATGTACACATGATCACATCATGATTCGAGGTCAATTTGAAGTCAATTTTAGTGTCCAAAGTGCAAAGTCCACAACAAAAATATACAATGTGAGGAAGATTAACTTTAATGGAATGAGACTGAAACCAGAAACTGTAAACTGGATGGAGTTAAATAGTAAAACTGTTGATGAGGCATGGGAATTATTTAAAAGCACATTGTTGCAAGTGCAAGAGGACTTCATACCTGTTTCCAGAAAAACTAAATATAAGAAACTGCAGCCAATTTGGTTTACTACAGAAATTAAGTCAGGAGGAAAAGGACTCTCTTCCACAAATGGAAATTAACTAATGATTTCAAAATAAAGCAGAAATATCTAAGTCTACAGGTTGAGTTAAAAAATAGCATTAGACTCGCTAAAAGGAATGTAGAAAGGAAGACTGCATTGGAGGCTAAGGATGACATTCAAAGTTTCTTCCATATTTTAACTACTCTAAAAGCTGAAATCACTAATCTGCAGGATGTTAAGGGTCTTATAATTGAAAATGAAACTGATATAGTAAATGAGTTTAATGATTATTTTACATGGGTGTTCACAGAAGAGAACATAAATAACCTGCCTGTCATGCCCCGCTCGTCTGATCCCCGTGTGCCACACCACTCTCCCTCACTGCCCCGTGTGGAATCACCATGTTCCATGCTGTGGATTATGCCCCAGCTGTGTCTAGTTTCATTCAATTTAGTCTGCTGTATTTAAGTACCTCCCTGTTCATCTTCCCACAGTCCTGTCATTGATGTTACTGCCTGTTTGATTAACTGGGTTCGGCAGCCTAAGGTGAGTGAGGTCCTAGCTGCCAGAGCCCGCACACTCTGTCACCCCCGCCGCGTCTGCTCAGGGGAAAAGGGAGGGCGTGTCAGATGCCCTTCCAGGATCTGCAGTTTCGCCATTGACACCCAACCTCACGGCTGCCTCCCCTGCAGTGAATCAGGAAGGGCCCCCCCGATTCTAGACCCGGTGGTGTTCACCCCCCGGGGATTCCCTGCAGCTACGGAGCAGATGCTTGAAGCTCGTCCGCCCGCAGCTTTGCAGCCTGCGCTGGCAGCTCGTCCCTTCCTGGGGACGCGCCTGGCCTTAATGGGGGCCTGGTCTGTTGAGGACGTCATCCCGCGGATCCCCCAGTTCCACCACAGAATGGGGTCTGGTCCGCTTCAGCTCCTGTAGAACTTTTGCTTCCAGGTGGCTCAGCTCAGCCCTGTCTCTACTGTGCATGTTCCCGAGTGGACACCTCCCGGGGCCTCCTGGGGCAGCGAGAAGGCCCTGCTGGTGCTTCCCGTCCCAGGGGAATCTCCTGAGCCCGCCTGGTGTGCTCTCTGGGGCAGGTGCCAGAACTTGCTCTGAAGAGGGAGAGCCAGGAGCAGATCAATGCTGGAGGAGGACCTCGCAGCTGGAGGACTTCCTGTGAGAGCTGGCTCAGGGAGCAGAGGTGGGAAAAGTTGTGCTGGTGGAAGGCTACCTCCTTGACATGGAGAAGGAGCTCCGGGTGCTGCTGCTTGAATCCAAGGCTCCAAGGGACCCAGAGGAGCTCCCCCTGCCTTCCCAGGTTCCCTGCCTGATGAAGTGGCCGTGGTGCCTCACGTCGCCCCAGCTGTTCGTGATGTAGGTTGTCCCTCTGCTGCCCAATCCTTGGCACTGCTGATCAGTGCCAAGCCCCCTGAGGTCCCTGCCGCACTCTGCTTGTCACCTGAACCCACTATTCTTTTCGGTAACCCCCCACAGTCCTCTGTGAGCTCCCGCCACAGGAGGCAGAGACTGAAGCCCAACCCAAGGGACACCGCTACCGTGACCGGCCCAGACCTGTGCCCCAAGGTGCCCAACTTTAGCCCCAAGGAGTCAGAGATCCCTCTCTCCCTCGAAACGCCTCCCTGGTTCAGCCTGCAACTCCAGGGGCCTGAATACGGCTTGCTCCCTGAAGCACGCCTGCCTAGTTCAGTCAGCCTGGGTGAAGTCTCGCTCAGGCTCGTCTGGTCTCTGTGTCTGGTTCCATCCTCCTGCTACCTTGTCTGCTCCCCAGTTTATTGTTCCCTGTCTCTCCCTAGCCCTGGTGACCCTCCACATGGCTACCTTGTGTTATATGCACCTGAGCCTTGTGTATCCTATGGTGTCCTGTGCTGTGCCCTGTCCTAACCCCTGTGTGCTATATTGAGTTGTGGCCTTGTCTTGTCTTGTCCGACTCCCATGGTCCTGCTCTTGTTCCCCAGGTTTCGTCACTCTGTCCCTGTTTGGTTCTAGGGTGTCCTTGCCCTGTTCGGCGTCCCCTCTGGCTCCTGCCTTGGGATTGCTGAAGGTCTCTCCAGCGCCCATATTAAAAAAAGGGGATAGAAGTAATAGTAATAGTAAGTATAGGCCAATCAGTTTAACTTGCATAACTGGAAAGGTAATGGAAGCTATAATCCAAATGAAAATGGTAGATCACCTCAAATAACATTCTGAGGGATAGCAAACATAGATTTAGGAGAGGCAGGTCCTGTTTAACTAATCTACTTGAATTCTTTGAGGAAGCTACAAGAGAAATTGATCACAAAAAACGTCTATTTAGATTTCCAGAAGGCCTTTGATGTTGTCCCCCACAAATAGCTCTTGCTTAAGCTCAAAGCAGTAGGGATTTTAGGAACAGTAGTGGCTTGGATCAAAAACTGGTTACAGATAGGAAGCAGCGGGTAATTTTCAGAGGCACAATGTCACAGTGGGGTACCGCAGGGTTCAATTTTAGGACCATTATAGTTCCTAATTTACATTAATGATATTGACACCAATACATACAGTAAACTGGTTAACCCTCTGGGGTCTAGGCTAGGTAATACACTTTCACTGGCATGGTCACACATTTCACTCATCATAAACTTAATTCATGGCAAATACATTATGTATTTGTTTTGGCATTTCACTCATCTTAATTTTAATGTACTAAATAAATCAGTTTTTTTGTTACGTTTTTAATTTGACATCAAAGGATACAAAACATGAACATCACAATGAATACACAGACACATATACTGTACTAAGATGACACATATGATGCAATCTATGAAAAAGACATACAATATACAATTTCAAAACAATGAAAAACACTTCTACAAACATACACTAAACAAAACACCAACAGAAAACAATACCTTCCCTCTGGTCCCATGCAGTAGAGCATAATAGGAATGCCTCATGGATCAAGGAAAAGAACAAATAACAAATAGTGTTACACCAATGCATTTTGAATAGACAATGACTGCAGATCGGACACAAATGATAAACAAAACACACAGCCGGAAAGCACCAGTGGCCTGTACTACGAAGCAGGGTTACTGGCTTATCGGGGTAACTTGTCAGATTTAAGTTACCCCAATAAGCC
>JAODKF010000001.1:38113451-38135850 GCA_026779585.1 Mormyrus proboscirostris | reverse complement strand
CCACCCCCTCATATGTGCTCACACACATGCACATACAGCAAGGTTATACTCCACTAGCATGCCCCATTATGACAGCTACCTAGTCAATACTCAGTAATACTGTTAGTTTCATGAAAATAACTGCTCTCACTTCTTAACAGCTTTAGAGTTAAGAAGATCTACATTATTTATATTTCTGCAAGTTTAGATTTAGATTCAGATTTATTCTTCAATGTGCAATATATAATAAATGGAGTAATTTTACTTCTTTTTCCATTCACTCGTTTACATGTTTATTTTTAGAAATGCTGCTGGCAACTTCCTGCAGTTTATTATGCTGTTCTATTCTTAAAGCCATTTACATTATGTGCTGTGTTAGATTGTCAACCGAAGTGTTTTATTTAAATCATGTTTAGTTCATAAAACCTAAGGGAGTACTTTTATTTATTCTTTCATGCATTCATTTATTTACCTGTTTAACTTTATTTTAAAAAAATTCAGTGGCCAACTCCCTGCAGTTTTTCAGTTCAGTTCATTGTGAAAAGTTCTCAAAATTAACTATATGCTTAAAAGCATTTGAATGAAGTCAATGCATCGGTATTTATTTTTTATTTTACATCCTTTAAGTTTTAGACCAGACATATATCAGTTTCATATATTAATAATAATAATAATAATAATAATACATTTTATTTCTAATGCACTATTCATTAAAACAAGTCTCACAGTGCTACAGAGTAAGACATAAAAAACAACTAAATAAAAAAAGAAACATTTTAAAAAGTATCAACAGTTGAAATTAAATCTGCAGCAAAAAAACATCAAAGGAAAGCCTTTTTAAAAAGGTGAGTTTTCAGGCCTCGTTTAAAAGTGTCTACGGTCTGTGGTGCCCTCAAATGGACTGGGAGAGCATTACAAAGGCGGGAAGCAGTTGAGCAGAAAGCCCGATTCCCCATTGTGCGGCGCGTAGTCCTAGGAGTTTTAAAGAGGTAGGAGGAGGAAGAACAAAGCGAGCGTGAAGAAGAGGTCTGAACAGTGATGAAATCTTTGAGGTAAGAGAGGGCAGTTCCATGAACACATTTATGGGTGAGGAGTGAGACCTTATATTCAATGTAGAGTGAAATGTGGAACCAGTGGAGTGTCTTGAGAATAGGATTGATGTGGTTGAACCTTGTGGTTCTTGTTGCAGAGGACTGTGCAGAGTGTACTGAGAAAGTCCTGAAATTCTGGAAAGAAAGATTAGTTCATTTAATGTGGACAATAGATGAGAAGGGGGGGTTAATGACAGAGGAGGCTTACATTTGAACGCAAGGCATTCAAATGATGACAACACAGGTAACAGAAAGGAGAAGAACTCCAGGTCCAGATGATGTATGACAGCAAGAACATCTCCACAACCAGTGCTGCGTGCCTTCTCAATGTAAAAGTAACCAGGGGGGCAGGCTTCATTTAGAGATAAGAATACTCCAGGCTCATGCCATGTTTAATAAAGCAATGGAGATCTAGTTCCTTTTCAATGTGATCCCGTATGAAGGATGCTTTGTTTGGCAAGGACTGTGCATTAAATTTTGACTAAAGAAGGAACAGAAAATTCCTCTCCTGGAGCCGATACAATACCTTATCATGGTGGAGGGGTTTGCGTGTTCTGATGATCCCAGGAGCTAAGTTGCCAGGTGCTTTATGCCCCTGGTAGGGTCACCCAAGGCAAACAGATCCTAGGTGAGAAACCAGAGCCCTGTGAAGAAAAAGACAATGGAACTACAGTTTCCCTTGCCTGGACGCGGGTCACCGGGGCCCCCCCCTGGAGCTAAGAGCCTGTCGATCTTCCAGTCCTTTATGTATGAGGTGTTTCAGGGAATGCTAAACCGTTTTGTTATTGTATACATAGATGATTTTCTCCATCTCATATGAACAACATGTCAGTCATGTGCAACAGGTACTGGCCACTGACCTGTATGCTAAGGGAGAGAAATGTGAATCCCATTGCTCTAGTCTTATGTTTCTTGGTTACCTCATTCAGCCTGGTGCGGTGGCTATGGACGAACGAAAGGTGAAAGCCATCCAAGACTATCTAATACCCCGCTCCGTAAATGAGCTCCAAAGATTTCCAGGCTTTGGCAATTTCTATTGTTCTTTTATCCACAACTTTTGTCAGGTGGCGGCTCCCCTCACGGACCTGACCTAAGGTGCTCACTCCACTCTTCGGTGGAACCTGGAAGCGACCGCTGCATTTGCTAAACTTCAGCAAGTTTTATCTTTCACCCCCATGCTCCGACAGCCAGTTCCCGAACGTCCCTTCGAGGTAGAAGCGGATGCATCCGAGGCAGGGGTCAGAGCAGTACTCATTCAACGACATGAGGTAACTGGTCACCCGCCACTGGTCACCCTCCCATGGCAGAGGACAGGACAACCCCAATCCTGGCTCTGTCCTGATTCGCAGCTTCGATCATCTGGTCCCTGGACGAGACCATCCGAAGTGAACACCAGATAAGGTATATGTACCTAGACACACTGTGTGTAGCAGTCATCCAATGAGTCCATACCTCCTGCAGCACAGGACACCCCGGAGTATGTCGCTGTATTGGTTGCACGTCGCTACTGGTGGCCTCGATGGAAACAAGACATTGACAAGTACATGTCCTTCTGAACTGAATGCGCTTACCTGAAATCCTCCATGCTCCCACCAGCTGGGTTACTTCAGCCTTTACCAACCTGACCTTAGTCACATCTAGTAATGGATTTCATCACCAACTTGCCCCCATCTCTTGGAAATACAGTTATTCTTACTATCGTGAATCGGTTCTCTAAGATGTGTCGCCTTCTTCCCCTGTCCAAATGACCAACAGCCTCCGAACTGGCAGACCTGTTACTTACCTAAGTCTTTAGGTTATACGAAATCCCAGAGGACATCATCTCAGATTGCGGACTGCAGTTCACCTCACAGGTATTTAATCCTCTGGAGTCGAGTACATTGTCAGCAATGCAGCATTCTTTTCGCATTTATTTCAGTTTATATCTCGCTGAAATCTTAATGTAGAATTATTAAAAAAATGCTTTCTAAATCCGTAATCTGTCTTCTTGTCAAAATGTCCATTGTCGGAAGTATTAAAGTTTTTTAAATTAGGTTAAATCGGCAAAAGAGTAAACCATGTCACCTTACTTTGTTTTACCTGCATCACGGGCGTGTAGTGTCGCTGTCGCCCGAAGATCGCTATTCACATTCTAAATAGTCGCATTAGCGCGTATTCAAATCACATTCGCATGGTAATTTGACGAACAGTGCAGCGGTGAAACGCGATCCAGAAACATCCCCATCAGCGCCATAAAAGGAGGGTAGGGACGTGGCCAGGTGACAATTCCATACACATGAAAGTTGCTACATATTCAATGAAAGGAGCCAGAAAAAGTGACATGAGTTAGCTTTTTCTTATTTATTTATCTAACTGAATGTTGCAATTACACCATTTAGTCATCTTCATGTAGTCAAGACTTTGGTGATCAGATATCTGGGATAAAAACAAACTACCAGCATTGCTTACTATGCACTTTTATTATGTTTCTGCAAGTGTTCCAAACTGCATTTTGCAATGTCTTTAATTACAAATTTAACAAAAATCTGACATATTTACAGTATACATTAAAATAAAGACGAGTGTAATGGCAAAACAAATATATAACAAAAAAATTATTTGCCATGAATTAAGTTTATGATATTTGAAGAAGTGTGTGACCATGCTCCAGTCAGTGAAAGTGTGTTTCCTACCCCTAGTCCCCAGAGGGTTAAAGCTTTCTGTGTGAAACTTAATATTTCTCTCAGCCTGTCTTCTAGTTATCATCCCCAGTCAAATGACATGGCAGAGCGCACCAACGAAATATACTATGGTTCATCTGCAAGGACCGACCCATGGAATGGGCAATCCATCTTCCGTGGGTGGAGTATACCCAAAAATCCTGGCCCAATTTAGCTACCCAGCTTACTCCACTTCAGAATGTCTTAGGATATCAACCACTGCTATTTCCTTGGAAGTCCTCTCCCCGTTCGGGTTCTGGCGGTCAAACACTGGTACACCCAAAGTCGTGAGGTATGGTCCCAAACTCGCCAAGCCCACACCCATCGTGGAACGCTGCTGATAGTTGCCGTCACCCAGCTCTGACTTACCGGACAGAGGGTGTGGCTGTCAACCCGAAATCTGAAGCTGCTGTCCTGCTGTAAGTTGTCACCACATTTTATAGGTCCTTTCAAGGTGCTGTGGAAGGTAGGTCTCTCATCCAATCATCTCCAGTCACCCAGCATGTACTGCATCTGTCCCACTTTCCACACCTCCCTCCTCAAACCAGTATGGTATAGTCCGGCGCTGCATCCCACAGCAACTACACCACCTCCTCCTCCGTCCCTGTAAGACGGCTCCCTCATTTATCAGGTGAGGGCGCTCCTCGATTCTAGACACCGACGGAACATCCTACAGTACCTCATGGATTGGGAATGCTTTGGTCCGGAGGAACATTGGTGGGTCCGGACCTGGTCACCGCTTTTCATCGTGACCACCCGGCTAGACCTACTCCTAGCCCTCAGGGTCGTCCCCGATGCCTTCCTCGGCCTCCTGGAGGCAGCCATCGAGGGGGGTTCTGTCACACCCAGACAGATGACCACGCCCCCCTAGACAGAATACAGCCATAATCGATGCAGAGGATTACTCCCTCATAGCATAAAAGCAGTCGAGCTCAACTGAGCAACACAAAGTATTGTTGCCATTGTTTCAATGAGCCTTCCTAAGCTATTTCAAGAGAGGTAAAGAGAATGTTGAAGAGTTATTTAGGTATCTATAATACAAAAGTAATTCGGTTTAACAAGTGAATGATGGTCATTCAATAGGAAATCCAAAAAAAAAAAAAACAATCCACAATCAAACTTGTCGTGTCTGATGCGCAAGCGAACGAGCAGGGAGCGGGGAAGCAGACAAAAGAAGCCGTGAATACGAGTAAATAGGGTTTTATTGGGGTAGATGGAGAGCAGCCCAGAACAAACGTTAATGATAGACCTGGGGAAACAGACTTGAACGCTTACTGAAATACACAAGACAAGCCGAAAATAACAGGAAACAGGTGATCACAATCGGGGCAGCACATGTGGTTAATGGGGGGCGTGGCACAAGGATCGGACGAGCAGGTCATGACAAAACTTTTCCAGAACGTTCTATGGTAGCTGGCCTGTTGCATATAGACACCCAGATAATTATTAAAATGAAGGGCAATTAATTAATTATTTGAATGATGGGGTTAATTGAATGCATCATGCTGAAGCTGATTGGCATTATTATTTGTCGCACTTGGATATTTATGGTACCTTGCCATACAGAGAGTGTTTTCATTTTGAAAAAATGTAATTGCAAAACCACCAGCACCCTGTTCGCTCACCTCCTTCTCACCTCTGCCTAAAAACCGTGTACTTGGTAATTCATTTAGTAGGTTCATGTGGAGTCCCTGGGTCAGAGAAGTTAATTGCTGCCCCTAGATATGAGGGGAATAAAAGAAGGAATGAATTAGCCTTTTTTGGCAGACCTTGTCTGCCCTGGGCTTGGATAAGAGAGCAGGCCTGGCAGCTTGTCATCACTGGGGAACACTGGGAGAGAGTCAGCTCTCTCCTTGCCCAGTGCAGTGTAGCAAACGTATGGCCAAACATCCTGCTCTTGCTACTGTATATGTTAAGAGAAAACAGATGGTATAGCAGTTAAGCCAAGGAAACTGTGTAAGTAGCAGTTCTGAACACTGAAAGGAAGACCTAACCCATGACAATGCTTCTTAATCTTCAATGCAGAAAACTGGCAGCAATTTAAACCTGAGAAAATAATAATAATTATAATAATAATTATTTTTTCTTTTCAAGAATTCAAGTTTAGGTATAGATTTTACTCTAAATTACGGTAGCTCTTTGGGCATGTTTTGAGGAAAAAAGCCAAAGATGTGTGAAATGGGGACAAAAGATAATTTAAACATGTGTTTCAATGTAAGGACTTTGACTAGTGTTACAGGAAATGAAAATGATTAAAATGAATTGAGTAACTGGGAAAGGTGACAGGTAAAACAAATTAACTCATAATAATTGCCACCTGACAGTCCCCCTTGAAAAGGACAGTAGTTCCACCTTCCAAAATCAAAGTAATAATTTATTCATGCTATGCAAGCTATTCCGCTCTGAAGATATTCTGATCTACTAACCAAAATCGGTTGAAATTGGGCATAAATCTCTACCTGCAATTATTGGAGCTCATTAAAGAAAAAAAAGAATGTTAATCATGTTATTCCATAATTTCTCATCAATCTAATTCCCTAAAGCAAGGAAGCTCATATTTAATAAAGGTGGAGCAATAATAGAGGCGTGTCAAACACATTCTATATCAATGAACAGATCCACCCAACGATCCAACTCTTTCACTTATCTTATCAAAACTTGCACCAGACAAGCTCTAGGAGAGACAGCATGTAATGCAGAACTGATGATTTCCCAAGGGACTATTAAAACTGGAATTCTGTCTGAGAGGACACCCTTGGCATACTACACCGAATTGAAAATCCATACCAGTGAAATTTAAGATGGTCATAATAACCAACCCCGCACCCCTGAAACACGTACACTCATAACGACCTTTAGTGTTTCATTTGTGACAGGGAATGCGGCCTTTCACAACTGATGTCAGGAGAGGAAATTTATTGCAAATACTTCTATGGGACAGTGTCTGTGTATTGAGGATTTGCGCCTGCTTATGTTTTACTTCTAATGCGCACAGTTATGTGGCTGACAGCATGATCTTTTAAAGTGATTTATTGGGATCTTTTGGCATTGCTTCACAAAATACGATAACTACAATGAGAAAGATTTTTGTTTCTACTCTTTCCACTAAATATCACATATATGTTTTTTCTGTTTAGGAGAAAATTATACAGCTTTGATATTTGCAAATCATTTAGTACGTTTTCACCTTCATCTGACAATGGAGCAATTTAAAGAAATTAATTTATTAGTTTGTGTGTTTATTTTCAGTATTCGAAGATGCCATTTTCATGAGTATTTGATGCTGGAGCCCAGAATTAAAATAATTTGCTTTGCCAAAAGTATGCTTAGTTATATGAAAAACTATTTATTTGTTAATTGGTGATTTATTGTTAATCAGTCACTACATCCCATTACTGAATAAGTGGTAAATGGTAAACAGTTGTTCTTCTGTCTTGTAGCTCCAGCATGTGAAACAGAGTGTTTTTCTTTCCTGCATTCAAATGCTATCCATTTTCCTGGGTTAAAATGCTAGCTAATGTGAATGCCTTCTGTGCTCTCTGCAATGTTCTTTTCTTCATCAAGCCAGTTGGTCCTGCCCTCTATTGTCCTTAGACTATTCTCCTTTGCTATTCCTGCTATACTGGGACCTACATAGTGCTACAAATAAAAGGTTGAATATTACTGTAATTGTATTTAATGGAAGTGATATATGGATCTGATAAACAAGTGGAAAATGGTTTTTAATACTATGTTAAAAATGAACTTTGCATTTGTCCTAGATTTGTTATTTTGTCAGAAACACTATAGCAAGCTTTATTAGCAGCTTAATGAATAGAAAGACTCAGCTGGACCCTTAAGCGCTTTCAGGTTGCCAAGTGAGCCAAACAATTTTTTTCTGAAGAGGCTTCTAATTTTAAATTCATCTTAAATGTGACATTATCTGAGTTAATGCTTTTAATATATTTTAGCTACATTATGCTTACCCAAATTTCCCTGGAGTCAATAGATAATAATAGAGAATAATCATATGAATAATCATAGCAGTGGGCACAATAAAAAAAACAATACTAAAGTTCTAAGAGTATTTTCTATTGCTTTATTCAATTTAACATTATATGCTTATGATACTATAACCCATTGCAGGTATTAAAGAATACTTATAAAGAATATCGGTAAACTGAAATGGAATCATTTTTCGGCAACACAAGGGTTGGCTGTAATTTGTTTGAATGTCACTTGCATGGTTTGCTGCTTTGAATATGAGTACTAAACCTTCATGTCTGCCCTTTCCCTTCACCTATCTCTAACATGTTTAGCATTACATACTCCTTAGAAAACAAACTTTTGGCTGAAAATGCATGCAAATATACATAGACTTGTTCCTGGGCACTTACAGGTGAGCGTGTAAGGGAACAATTCAAGTTAAGAGCTATGAATAAGGCTGCATCGCTAATATGCCTTGTAGTATTTTACCATAATTCAGGCCTTTGCATAACAAAATCAGACTATTTATCTTCTAATTAACTGTGTTGACTTAATAGGACATTTGTCTTAGACAACTTCATAGCCTTACATGGGCTGCTGTGCATTTCCTCAATGTGTCGTTCATATATCTTCCATCCATCTTGTCATTCCAGTGTATGGCATATACAGTTACTCACTATGGGTAATTTTCACTCATTCTCTTAACTGCATGTCTTTACCTTGCGGGATGAAGCTAGAATAACTGGAAACTTGCAGGGCCATGGACACCAAGCTGAAGGTGACACCAAAGTTCATGAATCTGGGGGTGTGAAACTACAGTACTAACCACTAAACTACTGTGCCCTGCTGTACAACAGTGACCAAGAGCTATGCCTGAAGGAGCCATGTCACCAATTCTGGATCCACCTATTCACTATCAAGCCTGGCTTGGGCTAGATCTACCCAAACACAAAACTTAATTAAATTACCCCTCTGGTGTGAAGTTTAACGCCACAGTGACAGAACTCCAGATATGTCTGTGATATTGCTTGCCTAGGTATGTGTGTATGTATGTATGCATGCATGCATACATGTATGCATCCATTCATGCATTGTTCATTTATCTATTCATCCATCCATTTATTTGTTGTGTGTGAGCATGATGATTTATTGTATGGGTAACATTTTCAATTGTATAGGTCTATTTCTGGTGTTTCGATGAATCCCCATTATAACTATGTCTGTTTCTGAAAATTTACTTTAAATATTTAATTTGAAGTCATTTAAAATACAGTATAACTGTCATGCTCTGTTCGTCCTACCCTCTTGTCGACCATGCGCCCTCGTTAACCCTGTGTTCACCAGCTGTTTCCTGTTGCCTATCATCAGTCCGTTTCTATTTAGTCCGCGTTCCAGTTTGCTTCCCTAGTGCTATCATTACCGTTCCCCGCATTTTGACAAGTGTTACTCTACAAATAAAGTCTGTTGTCCATATCCACAGCTCCCTTTGCCTGCTTCCGGGTGCCAGTCCATAACAATATCATCATAATGCACCGTATGGATCACTGGTTGATTTTATTTAAAACAAGTTTATTTTGATAATTAAAGACATACATCAAGTACATTTTTTAAAAAGTTTCCAAAAAAAAAAAAGTCCCGGTGTTTCACCTTCAGAACTTCCACTGTCACCTAGCTGAATTTTATTACCGAATTCTGGAAGGCTTGCAGCTTGTTGATTAGAATTGGACGGCAGCTGCATTCTAATAACAGCCCATAACCTTTTCTCAAAACAGCTAGTGCAGCCTGCCATACTTCTACTCCACATTTAAAGGAGTACTTTTCCACTAAAGCCAAGAACTCTTAAAACTTGCATCAGACTATGGTCATCAGATAATAGAAATGATCACTTGTTTATTCCTTATTGTTTTATGTAGTAAAGCTCTGTTCTACTTCTGCTCTACACTTGCTAGTAGTGCTTTTCTGCCAAGGCTACTTGACAGACTATGGTCATCACATATTAGAGAAAATTGATTATGTAAAGCTACTGTCATGCCCATGTCATACCAACCACAGCTACACCCAGCCTCATCAGAACAGCCCCACCCAAAGCTACATGGCTCTAGCCCTGCATACAGGAATCATCTTTCCTGGAGTTCTAGCCAGCTGCAATGATTGCAACTTAATTATCTTAGGGTGCAGTTACTACGATCCCTATAGTGCTCAAGCATGTCTGACATCCCAAAGTCCAGTTCATTCGACTGGTTTGATCATTCCAGGCACAGTACACTCTGTAATTCATTGCTCTGAAAAAAAATAACAGGAGTATAATGGCACATTTCCACAATCAGATTTGATATCATTCATTTGCACGTTAACTAAATTATATTGTGTCACCGTGTGGGTTGGAATGAATGCCCTAGTTCTTATTTGTGAGCCTCTGTCTGAGCACATTCAGAGCTGGGAGAGATGGGGGGTGGGCAGAAGTAGGTTGACCTCAGATATCCCCACTGGAGTGGGGGAGCCTACACCAAAGTTATTACAACATAACACATTATTCGTTTGGTCAACTTTCCTTGAAGTCACATCATAAAGATTTTCTGTCATTGTACTGACTAGGTCCTTAACTCAGATGGCTAACAATAATTTTCAGTGCTGCAGGATAAGTTAAAATATGTCCATATTTCGTTGATATTTTTGTCATGTAATGAGTCTTATGTATTCTTTTGCCACCCCTTTGCCACCCCATGTGAAATGTTCTGGATCCACTACTATTCTCTGCAAATACAATTAAAATAAAATGTTTTGGAATTTGCACAGATACATAATTTATTTTCATCTGAATACTGTTTTTTTCTAGTCTTGTTCATTTATTTTTGCTGTATTTGCTCATTTGAAAGTCTTAATAAAAATATAGTTAGTTCAGTTATGTGCCTATTTTGTTTGGGTGGGACTGGTATGGGGTTGTGTTTCCCCAGGATGCCTTGCAAGCTGGAACCACCACAGAGTGAGCTTTGCAATAAGTCCATTAGTGGTCCAACTGCACCTGCGATCAACATTCAGAACCACGTGGGCAGACACCTACCACGGTTTCCCCATGGACAGGCACAGAGCCGCCCTTGAGGAATACAGACAGGAGGCAGCTGGGGCCTGCTAATCACGATTGTGAGGGAGCTTCACTGGGGTGGTTTAAAACCCAACATCATGGTCAGGAAAGGGAAGGGGAAGAGTGAATGGTGAGTGCCCCAAGCAAGGGTTCTCCATCCTCGTCATTTCATAGCCGAAAGATAAGTGCCCTGAAGGGATTGTTGCCTTGTGATACTCCAACTAGTGAGGAAAGTGCTCCGTTTGCTCAGAAAAAGAAATACTCCCCCCAGGCTGGGCAACCACAACTCCTCATTGCTCTCGACCCTACTTCCTCATCCCTGAATAAATGCCACTCCCCTGAGGGTCTTTCCCTACAAGTCCCTCTTTTGTGCCTCCGCACATAACACTAAGTTCATTTTTGGATCCATGCTTCTCTTAAATAGGTGACATATAATTTTAAAAGAAAAAAAGGAAAAAGAATTATTTGCTTCTTATATATTACAAGAGAATTAATCCCAGGCTCTTTTTAGAAGTTATTAAAAATTAATGCAAGTGGTGAAATGCTGTTTTTAATGCAAATGATATCTAGACACTGGCCAATGACATCTAGTCACTAAGAATCGTAATTCAGAGAGCATGCTGATTTTTTTTTCCTGGCTAAAACTGATTGAGGCATTGGATTCATTTTATTCAGTACAGGCAGAACAGTCCGAAATAATTAGAAGATTGCTTGATTGTTACACCCCTTAAAAGACAAATGACATCAATGAGGCTGTTGATGCTGAGCACTGACGAAAATTGCTCAGGATCCTTAGTCTCTTTGAGAGGTCTGTTGGGAAAACATATGCTTGATGAAGAGAGGCCCAGCTTTCTCCCTAGGAACTGTTCTGTGATTGTTCCCTCACTCATGTGACACATGTACAGTCCATGTCATTCTTGTCTGTTCCTTCACAGTCTGCTCATTTACATCACCCAAATAATCCCTGTTCATTATTCCAAGGGTGGAGCAACAAGCATCAATCACATTGTTAGCATTTGTCCTTGAATTTATTACTCACATAAATGTTATCATTTTTACAAGATGCATGTCTCACTTTTGAATTATTCCGATCATTTTACCTACTTATTACTAAACAAGTATTTACATAAATTTCTCTATTACTTAAAAAAGACTTATGGAGCCACCTCTTAACAAAAATTACAAGGTGAAATTCAATGCAACTTTACAGTTACAATAAATTATTTTGGAAATGTGAATACCCTAATTGTTATTCTGTTACAAAACAAATTGCAATCCATTAGAATTGATTTGCTTTCTGATAAATGTGGTTGCATTGTTGTGGTGTTATTATACTGTGACTGAAACAAAGGTTAAAAGTTTACTCTTGTCAGCTGATTGAAAAATTGATTCCTGAAACTTCACCGTAATTGTTGATGAAGTCATTCCTTTGTCAGGTGCTCATTGGGAAAACCCATTTTCTGCCAATCACCACCTTCTCACTTCCATTATACTGCTATTCAACTTTTTTGTGCATAGTACCAAAAGACAGAAGGTGATTAATAATACAGTATGACCAAAGGAGTAACTGCTTTGAGCAATTCATTTTTCACAGTACTGTAGATTCAGCATTTCCATTATGTCAACACTTTGTGTTATGATCATTCTTTTATTTTTTCCAGAAACAGTTATCCAGTCTTACAGTGAGTTTAGAGCTGAGACAGGTCACAATACAAGGTGTACAGAAACACAGACACACACATGCACAAAGGACGGTTTAGAGACAGAGTCTGCCAGCTGAATATGAAAGTGGCTGGAAGAAACCATAGAAGCAGAAGGGGAATGCAAATTGCATATAGTCAAGGCTAGGCATTCTTACCTCACATCCAAGGAAGTGTAATAAAAACCGCTATGCACTTTTTTATTTTTCTTTCTTGAAAACAAATTCATGTTTCATAATGAAAATTTAGAGTAAAACATAATGCAGCAAATGACTACCAATTACATTGTCTTACAGATCCAGACTGTAAGGGCATCAATTGAATCGTTGAAGTAAAAAAACTTGTACTCACATTTCTTTATCTAAATTCTGTTTCTAAATTCTGTTTGGTATGAGGTAAATTTACTTGACCAGACTGGAGTAACGTAAAATTTCTTCATCAAAGCAGGGCACGTCCAGAGTTGACATGAGAGAAATAGAGTATTCCCATTCCAAAGCAGTGAACCCCCAAATAACAAAAAGGTGTAACATCCAGCATGCGGGCGAGCGAGCGGGCAAGCAGACGAGAGAGTCATAAATGTGGGTAACAAGGTTTTAATTAAGGCAGACAGGGCGACGGGGGAACACACGGCAAACGTCAATGACAGACCTGGGGATACGAACTCAAACGCAGACTAAATACACAGGACAGGCTGAACTTAACAGGTAACAGGTGATTACAATTGGGGATTAACACAAGGTAACGGGGGGGGCGTGGCACACAGGAGGATCGGACAAGCAGGTCATGACAAAAGGTTCGGTTCTTATACATTTCTGTAACTCCCCTAAAAAGAAATCTTCCACTCCATTGATTAAGATGAAAAACGTTATGGCCTCAGAGATGATGAACTCATGCACTTATACATTCCTCTAGGCTCAGGAACAGGGACAGACAGCCAGTTGCCATCAGTTGCATTCCACTCTTGCTAGCAATCAAGCAAATCAGATTAAATACAACACGTATTAGACTACATAAGAACATATGTCTGTTTCTCGATTCGATATTTCTGACTGCTCCCCCATTATAAAAATTGGTGACTGGAATCAAAATACAGTGGTGCCTGTGGTTCGCGAACACAATATGTTCCAGGAAAATATTCATGAACCAATTTGTACGCAAACCAAGGAAACAGATGCCTCACTCACTCCAAATACATGGACGTAAAAACTGTCTTTGCCTATAAAGAATGTATCCTACAATGTACTGTGGGTTTTTGCTGCAGCAAGTTTTATTCACTAAAGGTAAAAATCTGACATAGGTAAGGACTCAATTTACATGACACACAACTTGACTTTGACTCGAGTCACAAATTTGATGACTTGACCCCAAAAATGATGGAAAGACTTGAGACTTAACTAGGACTGCAAAGTTTTGACTTGAGACTTGACTTAGACTTGCCAAAGCATGACTTGTTCCCATCCCTGACAAAATCGTTGTATTTTCTTTGGGTTGGGGTTAAGGTTGTCATTGCTGGGATTAGGGTTTTGCCCATAGAAAATGAATGGAGAGTCCCCAGAAAGCTATGAATACAAACATAGTGTGTGTGTGTGTGTGTGTGTGCGTGTGTGTGTGTGCGTGTATGGATTATGTTTTTTTGTGCAGACCAAATGCCCTCACATATATAAGTTTGGTTCACTGGGTGAGACTGTTGCCTTACATCTATAGGACTGGGGGCTTGAATCTTGCCTCCACTCTCGGTGTGTGCACCACAAACATGCAGCTAGGCTAATTAGCACCTCTAAATTGCCTGTAGTTAGTGCATATCTTGTATTTGCCTGTCAGTGGTGTAACCCACCCTTGTACCCTACTGTATGTTCTCTTGGATATGCTCTATGCCACCCGACACCCTAACCAGAATGAGTGGTTAGAAGATGGATGGATGAACAAAATAATGATAAAAAATATACATTTATTTCTATAAGAAGAATTAACAATATGACACAAACTTTTCAATGTAATAATCAACATGGATTCTTGATGAGTATAATGAAACTAAGGCTGAACTGCTGATCTAGCATGAGTCAGATACTATTAACATAGAAAAAGCATTTGCAAATCTTTTGTTTCAGGGGTACAAGGAAACAGCTAGTAATTATCACTCTGAAGTAAATGGCAGTTGTGCCTTGCACCATCAAATTTAACAAACAAGCATAAAATCCTTTAGGATACTTCTCTGAAATCAATGAATAATGGAATGCACTTGCAGTATTTCCACTCACCAGCAGAAATTATCTGCTTTTATTAGCTCTGTAGAGACCATGCGCAAGCCTGTTGCACTACACTAGCTGGTATTCCTTTACAAGAGAGAATGCCTTTCCTGCAGACACAATTAGTCAATTTCTGTTGGGCCATCTATGTAGGACCCAGAGGGGGGAAACCTCCCTGTCCAATATCAGGCTCAGGTGAGCCAGAAATGAATCAGTATGGTCTATGGTTAAAGCATGTGGAAAACAAGACTATGATGATAAAAAGTGAGCTGGGAATCCAGGCGCGTAATGAGCCAAAGAGATTTAGGTACTGGAACCATTTGTATAACCTATACTGTATACTGCAGACAAAAAGGACAGAGCCTTTGGGTCTCTCGATCATCACCTTCTCACACTGTTTGGTCTTCTTAAATTTTGCTTTTTGTTGTATAGGAAGAGGCAGATTTTTACCACAAATATAGCAGTGGAAGTGGAAGAATGTGTTGTCAGTTTTGCATTTTGCGACTTGTTGCTGCATTGCATTTTGATTGAAACATTAGGACAATGATGGAATTCAGTGCTCTGTCACTGCCACGCATCCCTTGAAAGTTTCTCATTTAGTCCTTTTCTTAATAGAGGTTTTTTAACCTTGTAAATAGACAAAGTACTTGTGCTGTGAAATAGAATGAAGCAAGACTAAGCCTGAATAATAAAGGGGTTTTGCATGGGTGCTGTGGAATCGCCCCCCCCCCCCCAGCATTGCCACTATTCACTGTGAGGGCAGCTGCCTGATTGAATGCTGAAAGTATGTGGCTAACTCTGACCCTTTAAAGTCCACGTTTTACTTTTTCCGTGTGTGATTTCTGAGATCAGACAGCACATAGGAAATTTATTTACAATCAGCTTTCTCATGGTTGGACAGAAAGGGACTACTTTCTCCGTATTTTGTAGTAAGACAGGTAAAACATATATTCCTTGCCAGTGGAGGGTGGGGTTCCGCTAGTCCACAAACTGCTAATTAGTAAAGCTAATTTTTTTCATTAGCAGATTAGCATTACTGCTAACTGCTAATGAAATACTGCTAAATGAAAACCATTAGCGGACCAATTAGTTGCCACTAAATTTAGTTCTGCTAACTATAAATCCACTTACATTTTTTGCAGGTAAATAAAGTTTATTAATCAAAAACACTTGTATATCCTAAAATCACACATATTTGTTTCAGTCTACTATCTGCAAAATAGAGAATTTCACGTTATTGTCTTCCCAAATATAAACTTATACAACTACAAAACACTTTGCTAATATAATTTGAATGAATAATGCAGCATATGGTTCAACATGTTCTTGTTTTTGTATAATTATTTATAATTTTCACATTGGAGTTCATTTTCGGTTGGGTTGGAATTTTTTGCCTAAATACAGGATGAACTGTAAATGGTGTACAAAGGGGTTTTTGTCTAGCTAAGAATACTGCATATGGCTTAATGAGATTATTTAGAAAGTGCATGCATCCATTTCTAGGCAGTTTAGTAGGTAGGTAGCACTGTGCTTTCACACCTCCAGGCTTTTGGGTTTACTTCCAGAATTTCCTCTGAGTTTGCTTGTTCTTGTTGTTTTCTTCTGGTTTTTTCACAAGCTACATAATTTCATCCTGTGTACATTTCCCTTTGCGTGTACTTGTGTTTGTGTTATGACGTGTTGGACGCAGACCGGGAAGTAGGAGCAGGAGAAGAAGGGTTGGGGAAATAGGGATTTAATGGGTGAATGGAGGAGCATACGGGGCAAAACAAAAAAACGGCTTTGCTATAAGACGTCAAACCAGAACACTAGATTTCAATGACAGGACTGGTGAACACGGACTTAAATACAAAGACTCAATAAAACAGGATAGAAAGCTGGCAACACAGGGATTTCACACAAGGTTTACAGGGCGGTTGTGGCACACAGGAGGATCAGACAATTGGGTCACGATTGGGGCGCAACATATCAAATGATTTTCAACAGACCTGTGCATTGAACCTTTGAAATATTGTTAAACAACAGTCTCTGAACATATCACACATTCTTTTGCACAAAGCATCTTTTTTTTCCTTTTGCAAGATCATTCTAAGATTTGAAAAAATGATCCAAACTTTTTTAAACTTGGCAAAAATGTTTAGCAAAATTGGCATTTAAGACAGATATATTTAATGTACCCAGATATATTTACTATGAATCTCTGATGCATTTAAAAAGCCATTAAATATCGTGCCTTTAGACAAACACATCCCTATGGTAGCTATACATCATAAGTGACAAAAAGTGTTTCACAGAGAACTAGAGATAGCTTTTAGAAATAATTAAAAATTAAAAAAAATTAAATCAAGTACCATTTAATAAAACGACAGTACAGAGTAATAGGTAACATTTTAAAAGGTTTTAACCACAAGAAGTTTTTAAGCTTTTAAACTGGAAACCATCTTGGTATAAGTTCTATTAGTGCAAATGTTTCTCTGGATTCTCAGCAATGATGGTACAAATAATAAAACCTATGACACTTCGTATTCATGGATGGTAAGAGCGGAGAACAAGTTGTAATATAAAATTGAAACAAAACATCAGGATAACACTGTTTGTTTTCGCTAACTAAGGAATTGGACAGACAGACAGAAGCATTAATGTCTCCTTGTCCAGAGGCAGCAGATCAATAATTGATTTAAAACATCTCCATCCAAAGAAGAGATGTTCAAACAGCAAAATGACTAAGTTTCTCACCTCAGCTTGTAGTCATGAAGTTTTATTATTAAAGTTAAGCTTTAGGGTTTATTAAACTGTAATGTCTCTTGAAGAAATGTATGTCTCTGTGTTCCCTGTACTAGAAATTTGCTCTCTATGCACATTTTCTGTTCCAATTGCAGGATTTGAGAAAGATATCTGTCACAAGTTGCTCATATGCTGGTTTTCAGTGCTGTACTTTTATCTCTGGACAGCTGCTTACTTAAAAATGACTGACTGGTCATTTAACACAGATATCACCCATTATATTTACTGTAACACTGGAGAAAGAGGAAAAGTTGGAAATATAATGTGTCTTCTTAGGGAACCTTAAAAATTTTATCGACTTTATTGAACTCTTCATCTATTTTTATGAAACTTTTCCAGCATCTGAATGTTATCAGAAATAATGCACAAAGCATTCAGCTGAAGCGGTTTGAAAAATGTGAAGAGGAGAACATCATTAAGGTTTCCAACTGACTCTGGGATATTTAAAGGCAAATTGAAACAACTTTTTTTTTTTTTTAATTCCTTGGGCAGGAATATAATGATCTTATGCTGTTGGAAAAATGCACTGTTGCACAATGCTACTGTAAAGATTAGAATTAAGGCATTTAAACCAAAAAAGCTAAATCAATAGATATGCATATTTTAATCAAGAATATAACTTTTCAAGTGAAACCGAAACTTTCTTATTTTAATTCCATCATAGTTATCTACTAGGTTATATACAAAATGCTTTATATCATATGCTTCATAATATAACTGCTAAGAAAGAACCCCTTTTGTGTCCATTTGGATATGCTTTTCTGTAGACCTCTGTTATACTGAGGTGTTTTGCACTTGTGGCCTTCCTGTTAGCTATATGGAGTCTGATTATTCTCCTCTGACATCATTAACAGAGTATTTTTGCCCCAGAACTACCAATAAGTGCATGTTGTTCATCTCTCTATTCAAAGTAAACTGTAGTTTGTGAAAATGCCTGGAGGGTAGTTGTTTTTTTTCTGTGCGCTAATTCTGCCTAATACGACTTCTGGCCGCTACTCCCGCCATCCAGCAGCGTGGCGTGCATACTTCCAGCATCCTATTTCTTTGTACTTGTGTATACCCTTAAAATGTTGAAAATGAAAAAAAGTTGTGAATGGCCTTTTGGAACGTATAGTTTGTAAGTAGAGGAGCGTCTGTACTTACAATAAAATAAAATATCAATAAATAGATAAATTAATAAATGTTTTAATAATTAATATGTCATTTTATGTTAAAATTACATAAAAGGTATTTCATAGTATTTGGCTTCTACATATAATCATTAAATTGTATTTGCCATTATTTAAAAATATTATTTCACATAACTCAAATGTAATTACATGTAAAATCAAGCTATATTTCACAATAAAATTGAACTTCTCATGTTGTAGACATGCATTTTATCACACCTGACTTGTCCGATCCTCATGTGTGCCTCGCCCACCTCGTTACCTTGTGTTAATTCCTGATTGTTACCACCTGTTAACTGTTAAGTTCAGCCCATCTTATGTATTTAGTCCGTCTGAGTTTGTATCCCCAAGTCTGTCAAGTCTGTCATTAACGTGGTTTGCTGTATGCTTCCCCCGCTGTCCTGTAACTCCAAATAAACCCAGTTTCAATCATGCTTATGGCTCCTGCCTGCTTCCCTGCCGTCCGGTCATCACACATTTTTATACCAGACCTACACACTACAAATGTACGTGCTGAAAACGTCTTCAGTAGTAAGATATACCTAGGGCAGGTTAATACTTTTCTACTCAAGGGCAAAGGGTGCACTTTGTAAGGCATTTTGTTGGTTGCCCTAAGATAAAAATTTGGCTTTTAATTATTTTTATTTGAACCAGTGAGGCTCAAAATTTGCAAAGAGAAAGAGCTTCATTGTTTCACTCATCTGCGACTGAATTTTTGACCAGGACACTCCAGTATAAAACTATACGAACAATAATACTATTATATGTTTCTATTGACATATCTATTTTTTAGGCCATTGAACACACATTGTTACCTACACACTTTCATTTTACGTTATTTTACTGGCACAAATATTAAAAAAGCATGGAGCAGATTTCACATAAATAAGGAAGCTTCATTAAAGTGTGCATTAAATATGATCTGTGCAAATTCCAAAACATTTAATACAAAACCTCTAACATGTCACGTCAAGGGAAGGATGGAAATGAAGGCAGGCGTAGGGAAAACCAAAAGGGGCTTTATTTAAACAAAAACTAAGCAAAGCAAAAAGCAAGGCAAACTGGGGTGCACAAGCAAGCCACAGCATCAACAGCCAGACTGGGCAGTTCAATACAGGGAGGCACGATATACACCACTGACGAGGGAGCAGACGAGAGGCACCTGGGGTGATCCACACGAGGGCTGTAACGAGAGGAAGGGTTAAATGAATAACTGGTGTGGCTTGTTTGAGCCACACAATGGAGAGAACAAGGGGAAAGGCATACAATTTGAACAAAATATTAATGATGCGCACTTTTGACAAGGTTTCCATGCAAATAGGTTGTGACAGTCCAATATTAAACTAACTGCCCAGCAGATTCTAACTTATTTTTAGTTGTTGTAGGGAATAAGATGCAATTTTGTTCACAATGCATTTTCTACACAGTGGTCCACTCTGCACTGACAGGCATTCTGACATATATAATATTTTAAATAATATTTTAAAGAGTACATATGTAAATATGGCCACACAAGGACATCAGTTGAGTAGGTGGTCCTTCATTGCAGCCCAGGACATATTTGATTTTACATTGCTAGAGGAATATGGCCATATGCATCCCAGACCACGTACAAATGTGGTCTGAGCAATCCAATCTCAATGCGTCCTCAATGCAATTTTGGTGCATTCACAGCAGCATTTAGTATTGTCCATTAGGGATCAGATCACCCAGGACGCATGTTAATACCATGTTTGAACAGGGCCTAAGGTACTGGAACCACCATGTCTTACACCAACAGTAAAACACTTTTATAATGGCTTATATCCATTCATCCATCTTCTGAGATCGCTTACCTTATTCAGAGCTGTTAGGAGTCCGGATTCTATCCCAGAGGCTATAGGCACAAGGCAGGGAACAACCCAGGATGGGGTGCCAACCCATCACAGGTCAGTGGCATATATCATACATTTTGAACATTACAACATTTGATCTTTGGAGAAGCATGCTGTTAGCATTAAATAACAGATGTACATTACAAAGTGGCTACTGAGTGTAGGCATAAAACTGAATAAATCTAAGTGAAATGTATCATTTTATTTAGTGCAAGAGTAATTTCAATATTACACTAATTACAGAAGCATGTAATAGGATGTAAAGTCTACTAAAGTGTTCACGGTGGAAAGGAGGCTGCTGAGGAAAAGATGTACAAACTTGATAGCCATGCTTCAAGTTTAAGCGTGCAGTGTTTCTTATTGATTTTGTCTGAGCCCCTTAAATTATGTTGCACTATCATAAGCTGTGGTGTGTCTTGTTAAATTGTTATCTCAAATCAAGGTCTTTTGAGCCTTTCTGTGATGTCCATTTGCTTTTTATTGAACATGCTGAAGCAAAAGACAGCCTTTTCCGGCGGAAAGCTTATTTTTAACAATGAAATTTAAAGCCTTTTTAATTTGACAATGAGAGTGGCATATAACGTACACTGAAAAGTAATATAATTTGATTTTGTGTTTTAGCTAGTCTTGGATGCCTTTTAAATGGCCTTACAATACTGGTTTAAAATACAGTATGCAAACACTTCCTGTTTCATATGACAATCTATGTGTTTGCTGGCAGATGACCTTAAGAGCACCTTTATACACAAACTGATTATTTTGGTTGTTTGTAATATTTTGGGTTTTTGTTTATTAGAGGCTGCAAAGAATAGTGCACATTGTTTCCCCCTTTGCAAAAGGTACGGATAAATCCAAAAAGGTCTGTGCATAATAGCAGCCAAATTTGATTTCCTATGAATGCTGCTGTACATTTATATTTCTGCAGTGTGGTAATGAATCCCAAAAAATTTTGCATTAAGGGTTTTATAGCCCTTGCTATACTTATCACTACTGCACTCCTTCAATGAACCTTAGTCCTGTGTCATGAAGCAAGATTTGTTGCTTAGCTACATAACATGTCAGATTTAAGGTACCCCAGTTTAAATGGACTTTATCTTTGTTTACTTACACTGTGTCAAAACCACCTTAAATCCAAAAAAATTATCCAGCTAACCAACAAAATTCTTGTGATACAGGCCCATTGTATATTACACAAAATTTTTCAGATAAGTAGCCAAGTTTCAGTTTTATTAAGTGATATGCTGCACATTCATTGTCCTGCCAATTAATGTTTGATTGGTTAACTTGGTACGCAGCTATTTTTTAACATAATTTAGTCAATCTTGTGCTTTATGACATTTTTTTCACAGGCACCAATTCTTATATTTATATGCATGAATTGGTCCCAAAAAACGATGAGAATGTTTGGTATTTTCCAATACTATGTGAGATTTATAGATTTTCAAATAGAACTGTAATAAAACAGCCTAGCAAATGATATGTTTTATCTAATCAGTAATTTATAAATACATTCATTACAAATAATAATGCGATTGTAGCAGGGTAAAATTTTGGGATAGGATTGATTATTTCCGATAGGGGCGTGTACTTTATATACCTGGGGGGTATAAAAGGCAGGTGGATAGGACACCTAGGGTGCGGTACCGTCAGTGGCGTTTCCTGATCTGGTAGTCCCCCCTCGGACTGCAGTGATTTGGTGTGTTATGGTGGCACGCTGGCTGTGTGTTACCGTCAGGCACGTGCACACATAGAGATCAAAGGGGGCTTGAGCACCTGCCCTTTTTATTCCTGGAGAGAAAGTGCCCTTTT
>JAODKF010000001.1:38065752-38077769 GCA_026779585.1 Mormyrus proboscirostris | reverse complement strand
TTGATGCTGAGTTTGTGCTGAATAAAAACACATGTAACCCTTTGGGATAAATGTTTTTTAGATAGGTGAAATATTTTGTCAAGGCATGTCAGACTACCCCGAAGGTGGTTAAGAGGCCTCAGACTCCAGAGGGTTAAAGGGGCAACACCCGCGGACAAGGCGCAACCTCTTACAGCACCCCCCGCCGGTGGTTCCTGCGGCGCCCCCCAAGGTTCCTGTGCTGGCGGTTCCTGCGGTGCCCCCCGAGGTTCCTGTGCCAGCTGAACTCCCATGAACCCAGCCCTTGTCCCCGACTGCCGGACTATCGCTCCTCCCTCTATAAGTGGAGTTGGAGGAACTCGAGTGGGATCCCTCAGGGAGCTCTTTGACCTCCCCAGTGACTCCCCCAGTGACTGCTCCACCACCACTATCACAGCAGGGAGATCCCGGCCAGGGCCCCAGAAGGGGAGAGGACACCAGTGCTGGGGTCGAGGCCCATCCAGCCTGCCCCCTGGCTCACCGTCGGTCCCCCTGGCTGTGGCTCGGTCACCTGCAATTCCTCTGTCTTTGGCTCAGCAGTCGCCTACGCCTTAGCCTGCAGCGGTTGCACCTTCACCTGCTGTTCCCTCCTCCCCTTTGCCTGTGTCCCCTCCGCCTTCCTCCTTGCCCCCTTCGTTGGTCCCTCCGCCTTCCTCCGCATTCCCTCCTCCTCCCTCCTTCCATTTGCCTGCGGTTCCTGTGGCTCCCACCCCTTGTCTCTCCGGCTCCCCGTTTCCCCCGCGCTTTGATTTCTTGCCCTCTGCTTTTGTGTCCCCTGTGTCTGCTCCTTGTCCTCCTGTTTCTCTTTTGTTCACTCCTGGCCCTTTTCCTCCTGTTAGTGTTCCCCCTGTGTGTCCGGTGTTGTTGCCCCTGTGCCTTTTTGCTTTTCCCGTTTGTCAGTTATTGTCTGGGTTGCTCTCTTGTCTGTTTTGCATGTCTTTCTTGTTCCCTGTGCCCGGTTGATGTTTTGCTTTTGTTTTCCAGGTCCTGTGTCCCAAGTCTCGTTCCTCACTCCACTTAGGTGCACCCGGAGTTCACGCCTTGGGGGGGGTTATGTCATCCGCTCCACCTGTGTGCCATACCCCGTCATCTACTCTGTGTGGATTCCACGTGTTCACCAGCTGTTTCCTGTAGCTGTCATTAGTTCAGTGTATTTAGTCCATGTTTCAAATTGTTTCCCCTGTCCGGTCATTGACATTGCATGTGATTTGATGTGCTGTGTTTCCTAATAAACCCTGTGTTCCCTGATTTTGTACTCCAGTTCCTGTTTCCATGCTTTGTGTTTCGCCAAGTCATGACAGCTACCATGAACGAATTGTAATGGTGGATGAATGATAAATATTGCGGCCATACTATTAGAGCGGACCTGAAATCAGTTCATTATTTATTTCTATTATTGGTTGTTTTATGAATTTTATTTGGTTGCCTTTTTTAAAAAAAGGCACTGTCCTTTCTTTTCTTTCACTTAGTCAAAACTGCAGTAAACATTTGTTCTACATCTGAGGTTGTGCTCATTACACTTGATCAGGAAGCAGAGGAAAAAGAGAAGGAGCGAAGAGACTTCTTTAAGGATCCTTTAAAGTATGCCCACCGGATGCTTGATGAAAAATGAAGTGGGAGGCTAGACATCTCCAAGGAAGAGCTGGAGCAGTACATCAAGGGCCAGTACACAGATACAGCTAATACCCCACTTGGTTTACCAGGGTATGTACCTTAACCCTCTGGGGTCTAGGGGTAGGGAACAAACTTTCACTGATGGGCATGGTCACACATTTCATTCAATATCATAAACTTAATAAATTATTTCTTGTTTGTTTTGGCATCAAACTCATCTTAATCTCAGTGTACTTTGTAAATGTGTCAGATTTATGTGAGGTTTGTAATTTGATATCAAAATATAGACATTGCAAAATGCAGTTTGGAACACTTGTAGAAACATAAAAGTACATAGCAAGCAATGGTGGAAGATTGTTTTGATCCCAGGTATCTGATCACCAAAGTCTTACCTACATGAAGATGACTAAATGGTGTAGTTGCAGCATTCATTTAGACATAAGAAAAACCTAACTCATGTCACTATTTCTGGCTCCTTTAATTGAATATGTAGTAACTTTCATGCACTGTAAACCCGGATAAGTTCTACTAACTCAGCATAATTAAGGCAACTGATTGCTGCTATTCATTTAAGTTTGTAAACTGATGTCCCCCAAACAATAATACCACGATATTACCTGTAAGTCAGGAACCCAAAGAAATTCAGCAAGTGCATCAGCAGTTTTTCCAGTGTTCGCTGCTCTCTGTTGATATAAAGTCATCAAGCTCTGCATAAAATGTGTTTGTCATATTCTGATTGGTAATGCGCTGAAATTCAGCACATACCAGAGACAGAAGACAAGAAAAGCACGCCACTGTCATGATCCGCTCCGTACGATCCTCCCGTGTGCCACGCCCACCTCGTTACCTTGTGTTCCTGCCCCGATTGTGATCACCTGTGTCCTGTTACTTCCTGACCTGCCTGTGTATATTAGTGCACGTCTTCCTGAGTCTTGCGTCGATCATTGTGTAGTGTTACCGACCTGTACAACACGCTCAGTGCTACTGGGGAAATTCTCCCCATGGAGCAGGAGGTGATCCGCTGGTCGAACCTACTCGAGGGAAAAGAGGACCCAGTAGCCCGCCGGCTACTGGACAGGTGTTGGGACCTCCTTGATCTGAGGTTCCACACAGGTGAGGAACAGCAGCTTGGAGAGGTGCTGGAAAACCTCAAGCTGCTGAAGGAGAGAGCGGCCGTCTGGGTGCCCCATCTGGGGTATGCCGCTGCTAAGCCACCCTCCCACTCGCCGCCTGTCACTAGCAAGGTGCCGAGCGTGACAGCAAAGCGGCGAAAGAAAAAGCGGCGCCAGGGGAAGCAGGAAGGTGCCCCGACCCTGTTCCTGGGAACCTGCTCGTTGGTCCCAGTTTGAGGAGAAACGGAAACACCGGCTTCCTCCGCATCACTCGCAGCTTTGCCCGTGGCAGAGGCAGCCGCCGCGCCCGCGGTTCCTCCCGCGGAGAAGAAAGCCGCCGAGCCCACGACTTTGCCTGCTGAGCCAGCGAACCCCGAGGGACTAGAGGACATGCCCGTCCTCCTACCTCCCACTGTCCGCACGCCCGCCGAGGCACCCCCTGCTGGCCGCACGCCCGCCGAGGCACCCCCTGCTGGCCGCACGCCCGCCGAGGCGCCCCCTGCTGGCCGCATGTCTGCACCCTCCAAGGCGCCCCCTGCTGGCCTGCCCGTCTCGCCTGACCAGCCCGTCCTGCCCTGCTCTCTGGACCAGCCCATCCTGCCCTGCTCTCTGGACCAGCCCATCCTGCCCTGCTCTCTGGACCAGCCCATCCTGCCCTGCTCTCCGGACCAGCCTGGGCGTCGGACGGCGCCTTCCCTGGCTCCGGCTGTGCCGTCGGCAGTGGCGGCTTCCCCCTCCTGCCCGCCTTCGCTGGTGTCCCCTCCTGCTCCCTCCGTCTCTCCCTCATCCCGTTCCCTCGGCCCCTGTGTTGTCCCCTACGCCTCCTGTCTCCCTCTCCCCTGCCGCCCCTTTGGCTGCCGCCCGTCGCCCGTTTGGGCTCCCCTTTGTCCTCCGTCCCTGCCTGTGTGGTCTCCCTTCGTTCCTCCTGTTCCTGCTCCTCCTCCTCCTGTGCCTCCCATGTTCACTCCCGGCCCTTTTGTTCCGCCTGCTTGTGTTCCCCCTCTGTCTCCCTTCCTGATCTGTCTGTCTGTGTTCCCTGTCCTCTGTCAGCTCCTGTCCTGGCTTTTGCCCTTGTCCCTGTTCTGTGTCTCTGTCCTGTTCCCAGTCTCCCGTTGATGGGTTTTGGTTTTGTCTTCCAGGTCTTGCCCTCGTCTCGTCCGTCGCCTCTCCTCTGGCGCGCCTGGTGTGCGCGCCTTTGGGGGGGGTTCTGTCATGATCCGCTCCGTACGATCCTCCCGTGTGCCACGCCCACCTCGTTACCTTGTGTTCCTGTCCCGATTGTGATCACCTGTGTCCTGTTACTTCCTGACCTGCCTGTGTATATTAGTCCACGTCTTCCTGAGTCTTGCGTCGGTCATTGTGTAGTGTTACGGATGTTCGTGCCTGTCTGCCCGATTAAACCCCGTTTTCCCCGTCTACCCTGGGACTCGTGCCTCCTTACCTGCTTGCCTGCCTCACAAATCGTAACAGCCACAAGCCGACTGAAAATATTAAAATAATTTTTTTAAACACACAATTAAAGTTAATTATACCTTTGATTCCAAACGTAATGCTGGCCAGCGTCCAAGGATCTCTTTCACTGGTGATGGACTGGTAATCATATCATTCCTGCGTAATGCAAATGTCATCTGCATCTTATGAAGAACAAGATTTTTTTCAGCCTTCTGAACTTCTTCTGTAATTTTAACTCTTTGTTGCTCTAGAGTTGAAGCATCATGACCTTGTTTTGGTAATTTCCTATTTTAAATTGTCTGAACCTAGCTCTTTCAGACATGGGTGTTTGGTGACCAGAGCTTCTGCTGCTTTTGACAGTTCTTTGTCACTTGGGTAGGGTTTAAAATTATAGATTGCAGCTGCTAATTTGTCAAGGACATCATGCTTCTGGTCTCTGGTTAGCTGCAGCACTTTTCCTGTTTTTTCAAAGGCAGAATTTCCTTCTCTAAGTATGTGTAAGAAAATGCTGGCACTGGAAAATTGCCGTGAGGCCACCCTGAAACATGTTCAGGTGTGGAAATATCAGTTAATAATTCACTGTCTGATGTAGAACTACTTCCTCATCAAAGAAAAGCTTAACAGTAGCATTTGTTGGCAGCTCATTGATGTCCCCCAAAGATACAAGTTGTCCATCAAAATCTGGGTCTTATTGTATGCTGAAGTTTTTATCCAAGTCCAGTTTTTCTCTTAAAACATTTTTCAGTTCATCGGTGGATTCAAGATAGGAGGCGAGTGTCATTTTCCAAGTAGTCCTGGCATCAAAAATGACACGAAGCATCAAACAGGAAGAAGCTGCCATTTTTCTATGGACTGAAGAGTAGTAATAAAAAAAATTAAATGAACAATCACACTTGTAACACAGATCAGAAACATTTCCCATTAAACTACCCATGTTGAACTTCAGTAATACCTTTGCAAGATGTATCTCCTGGGAGACAGCATTAACTGACCATCAATGAAGTACGCAGCAAGTGTGATCTTGTCATTCAGATCCGAAATCTGAAAAACAGAGAGTCTTCCTGGCATTGGTGACAGCTCATAACAGTGCACATGTTCAACATACCGTGACTCAAATAAACTGCAGAGCAATGACACATTGTTATTGACAAGAAAGATTTCATCAGTCCTCCAGAACTGAGGCAATCCACCACAGGCTTCTGCAGGTACAAATATTCCTGGGGCATAGTCAGTGCCATCTATGGTAACCCTAGATATGGTGTAGACTATGATAGTAGTTGTCTGTCCCTGAATGAACACCTTAGCACAATCAGGCAGTGTTGAAACTAGCACTAAAGAGACACTTGAAGTATGTGTATGTGGCTTAAAATATGATGGTGAGCTCAGATGATGTGCCATCATGTTCTGGTGTCTAGTTGAGTAGAGTAGAAGTGACATTCTTAAAGTTTTGGGCGTCATGTACAACTCTTTTAAGGTCTCTTTTACTATTGGCATTGATAAGGAAAATATGTCATTCAAGTGTTGAATGATTTCCTGTGAAGCTGTGTCCGAGACGTGGAGGATGTTTTGCATCTTCAAAAATAATGAGGAAAAATTACATTTTAATTGACATCTCAACTTGTCAATATCACACTGCATCTCTGCTACATCAAGGCTGTCATTACTTGGGCCAGGTTCATTTTCTGTAGTGTCAGATGCCGTAGCATGAGAGCACTGTGGTATATCTGACTCCTGACTGACTATTAGACCATCTTTAAAATCTGAGGTGGAGTGAAATTGGTGGTTCTTGCTCTTGTGTGTATTGAATGACGAGTACACATTACTTTTAAATTGGCAATTCTTGTATGGACATTCAACCACTTCATGGCTTTTTAAATGGACTCTCAGGTGCCAGAAGAGAGTAGTGTCTGAGAACGGCTGCTTAAATAAACAAATTGGACAGATAAAAACAAAAGATTTCTGATTTTGAGCCTCTTGTGTAATACTGTCTTCTATGTGATATTGAAATAAATGGGTATTCAGGGCATTAAATGAGTAAAATAAACATACACAGTCTTTATCGAAACAAAACAACAGACTAACTTTTGAATAATGACTATGCTGCAATCGAATGTGTGTGGGCAAATGTGTTCTGGATTGCAATGAGGCTGTACACAGCTTACAGTCCCAAGCCATCCCTTTAATTCACCAAACAAAAATCTTAGACAAATTTACCTGGAAGTTGTCCCAATTTTTGTAACTGTAACTTTCAACTTGCTCAGCAGAGATCCTAAAAAATAATAATTTAAATGAAACCTAAACTGCAGATGCAATAAATAAACATTTAATTCAGTAGCACAATTTTTTTTTGTTACATTTTTTTATATTTTGTAATAGAATTATATTTGCAAGAATGTGTGTCTCACCTTAGTACCCTACACCCAAAGCAGCTAAAGACCCAGTCAAAGCAGTGGGAGAACCAGTGCTACCCTTATAATGGCAAACTTAAACTATTGGATCCATGGAAAAGAAATGGAGACAGGTCAGGAAACCGACTCCATAATTCAGGCTGTCCCCCAAGTTCTCGACAAAGTCCTCAGCGGAACCATTATGACAAGAGAAGGCGTTATGAACCAGAATCAGAGCCTGGACAAATCACTAAAGATGAGGTGGCACTGCTCCAGTTACTATGTGATTTCATTGGACAGAATCCTCCTTAGAGGATTTTTGAAAGAAAGTCTGAGGTGACTAAGGTGGCACTGTAAATTATGCAGAACCCTACAACCATCACCTGAACCTGATCCAGAAATAAGCACAAGTAAAGCCTGAAAAACCCACCAACCATCTCTGCTGCACAGTGCTCAGGACAATGACAGAAAATCGGAATAAGCCACATTTGACCCAGAACAAAGAGAAGAAAGAAAAGAATAGAAGGTCTCAGATAGGATATACTAAGGAGGTGGGCTTAACTACTGACTTCTGTGTGATGCTGAAATTGCGTATACAGTATTTCACAACTTGTTTTATTTTCAGTATTCCTTTATTTTGATTGATTTGTTATTTTTGGTAACAACCTAGGGCCCTATTATTCAAATCACGGTCCTCAAGGTCCAAGCACTGCTGGTTTTCCAGCCTTCCTTTACCTGTGAGCAAGGTTTGAAGCCTCTGACCAATCAGAACTACCTGGGAGAACTGCAAACAAGGCTTGGATTTGGAATCGAGGTCCAGATTTGAAGAGCCCTGACCTAGGGTATCTCAAGCATGCCCAGGAAATTATTGAAGAGGATCCAGGTATACACTTTTCTTTATCCTGTTTATTTCATTTCAGTTGTTCTCTGGCCTAGTATTGTCCTCCATCTCTTCTCCTTATTATCTTTGCACCGGTGTGCACAATCCTCAGAGTTTGCATTGACGTTCACTGTCCAATACCTAAGGCTACCTCTTCACTTTGGGCTACTCAGATATGTCATAAATGTGTGTCTTAATATTGGGAAGGAGTACATGGTTAGTGCCAGGTGGAAATGAATGTCTTTGATTTTGCATCCATTTGGAAACTTGTTGAAGTTATCTGATAGTCAGCAGTGCATGGTTTTATACATGTTTTATTTTATAAACTCTTAAAGAAATTGGAATAGAACAGCACTGTTTAGTTTATGATCCACGGAAAAAAGACAGACATAACAGACAGTTTTAGAGTGTAATGAATGTTGAAACTTTGAGTCGGCATCACGGATTGTGTCCGGGAAAGAAGGAACCCTGGCAGGCAGAAGGTGGGAGCCACAGGGGCAGCAGGTGACCATGAGGTTGGAGCAGGAGGGACCCTAGGCAACTGCAAGGCAGGAGCCGGAAGGGATGCTGAAGGGGGAGCAGAGGAAGACGGAAGTACAGATGGAGGGGACCAAAAGGGAAGCAAAGGGGACACTGGAGGAAGCAAGAAGGGAGCAGAAGCCATGGTAAGTGAAGGCGCAGCCACATGAGTCAGAGCGGGGGGCATCGCAGGTGACCGCCGAGGTGCTGGAGGCGTGAACAAAGGCGCCTGACAAGATGTCACACGGGGCACTGCAGGCGAGCGATGAGTTGGAGCCAGGAGGACCACAGGTGACTGCCGAGCATGCACTAGAGGACCAACAAGCGACCACTGAGCCAGAGGGCAGGTCGGGCAGGACCCCAACCCCTATGTAACTGTCCTCTCCCCCTTCTTGACACGGAGACCCGAGGTCCTGTCCAGGGCCCACCATGCAGGGGCGATGGTCGGGGTGACCCACCAGAGGGGCTCACCGGGTCAGTCACCAGGAATATTCCCAAGGGGTCCCACTCAAGTTCCTCACCCCCGCAGATGGAGGAGGAGTGGCGGTTCAATGATCTGAAGAAACAGCAGGCAGACGGGTGTCATGCGCAGACGAAGAAACAGCAGGTAGACGGACTCCGTGCACAGATGAAGCAGCAGGGACGGGCTCCTCCCAACACGCCTTAAGTGAGGTAGTGGAGATTGAGATGGTCCCCAGAAAGACCCCCAGCACTTTCTCTCATTTATCCACTTCCTCCTCCTGTGTGCTGGCGCTGCGAGGTCTGGCAGCTTGCATGGCAAGGGAGAAAGGAAGCCACAATGCCGAGTCTTATCCTCTGCGACCCAAATTCCCAGCTGGGTTAAATTAATAAAATATATACTTATATGTATGTATATTTTCATATCCATTCTAGGATCTCCCTCGATCAGCGAGCAATGACTCGCGCCGCGGGGTCCTATTTTAACTGGGGCTGTCCAAGCCAGTATATTACCTAAAATATTGAGGTGTTCCACCTTGGTGAGAGGGGACATCTTCTCTTGTGGTCCGGTCATTCTGTCAAGAATTGCATCCGGGAAAGCAGTATAGACATCGTGAAGTCAGGTAAACAGGAATTTATTACAAATAGCAAAAACCACAGGACACTACGCAAGCACAAATGTCATTGATCGGACTGGGGTAAGACAGACATGGAAGCATTAAATACACTAAATCAATTAACAAGAACTAGACACAGCTGAAAACACCGGGATTCAACATGAGGCAACAAGAGAGCATGTCACACAGAAGGATCAGACAAGCAGTTCATGACAGTCAGAATTTTAGCTTCAAACAAAAAACTAACTGTCACATCACAGGCAAAGACGGAGATGAAGGGGTTTTATTAAACCAAACTACAATAAGGGCAAAAGGAAAGGGACCACGGGGGATAAAATCAGGGTAGGACAGACCAGATCGGACCGGACTGAACCACAGGGCAAACTGGGAACACATCAATGTCTGGACTGAGGCACACAAGACAGGAAGGCACTATATATATCACTGACAAGGGACCAGATGAGAGGCACTTGGGGTGATCCACACAAGGGCTGTAACGAGAGGATGGATTAACAGTAACAGGAGTGGCTCATTAATGCCACACAACAGAGAGAATGAGGGGAAAGAAATGCAGGGGGTGACACCAACGTTGTAGCACATTTTTGTGTACTGTGTTTACAAGTAGGAGGTGTTCCAATTACACGATGGGCATGTTATATTTCAACTTTTGACAGAGCTCAACATCAATCATACATACACAAACTTTTATGAATAATTATTCCAAAAATATCAAGTAATTGTCTGTAATAAATATGCTGCATTTTGTTGTTATTTCAAGTAAGACTCCAGCCCATTTTGGAGTATTTTTCTATCCCCTAATTTATACGCTTATAATAAATACATAAAATAAATATTTTGGTAGCACTTTCTATGAAGCCCATATTCATAAAGCCAATTAACCATCCTTATAATTCATTGTAACATTCATAAAGTATTATAGACATGGCTATAAATATTTATGAAATGGTGTACCACATTATCGCTGTCAGGCTTCGCAGGCAAAGGAGGAGAGAGAGGAGGATTGTACGGAGCGGGGCGTGACAGAACCCCCCCCCAAAGGCGCGCACTCCGGGCACGCCCGAGGGGAGGCGACGGACGAGACGAGGGCAAAACCTAGAAAACAAAACCAAAAAAACCATCAACGGGGAACCGGGAACAAAACCGAAACACTAAAAAAGGAACAGGGACCAGAAGAAGGATAAGACCTGACACAAAACAGGGAACGCGGACAAACAGATCAAGAAGGGAGACACAGGGGGAACAGAAGCAGGCGGAACAAAAGGGCCGGGAGTGAACACGGGAGGCACAAAAGGAACCGAGGGACGCGAAGCAGAGACAGGAGGGATGAACGGAGGAGGAGTGGACAAGGGAGGACAGACTGGAAAGGTCGGGGGACAAAGGGGAGCCTGAGAGCACCCAGGCGGGAGAGGGAAGGCAGCTAGAGGGGCTGCAGGAGACAGGGAGGCCGGAGCAGGAGGGGACCACGGACAGAGGGAACGAGGAGGGACAGACAGAGGGACAGACAGAGAGAACGAGGAGGGAGCAGGAGGGAACACTGGCGTAGGCGGGCAGGAGGGGGAAGCCGCAGCCGGCGACAGCACAGCCGGAGCCCAGGAAGGCGCCGTCCGACGCTCAGCCGAAGCAGGGGGACCCGGAGGCGGCCGACGAGGTGCCCTCGGAGGGGGACCCGCTTCCGCCGGTTATACCCGGAAGCGGGAGGCGGGATTGCCTCCATGCCGGCGAGGGGCTGTGGCCGTTCCTCCTTAAACCGGCGGGCTAGCTGCTGGAGTAGAGAGCGCACTTCCGCCATATGACACTCCTCCATCTCCGGGGTAACCCCCTGAAGGAGATCCCAGCTCCTCGTTACCAGGTCGAGCAGTGCGGGATTCCCCTGTATCTCGGGCTGCTCTCTCCAGTATGCAACCTCATGCAGCAGATCCTCGTCCTGCTGCGTTGCGTCTGTTGGGAGATCTGTCATTCTGTCAGGCTTCGCGGGCGGTGAGCAGGCAAAGGAGGAGAGAGAGCAGCCAGTCCAATAGAGAACACAGGGGTTTAATGTCAACAGGACGGGATATGCAGGACGAACACTCACGGCAGGCACGAACCGAGATTGACGACAATGACAGATCTGGGGCAGACTGATCGAGACGCGGACTAAATACACGAAACAAGCAGCAGTAACAAGAAACAGGTGATTACAATCAGGGATAAACACTAGGTAATGAGGTGGGCGTGGCACACAGGAGGATCATACGGAGCGGGGCGTGACAATCGCATTGATTCTCATGCATTATGAAAGCTCTATCAAGGTCTCATTGATAATGCACTATACTTTATACACATAATAATGGTCAGGATAATAATTAAGGATGCACTGTGCTGCATTATGAAGGTATTTATACTTTCAATGAGCATTCATAATGCATAATACACATGACCATAATGTGTTATGCCCTACTATGAATAGTTATAGCCGTGTTTATATTGTAGCACTGCTGGGGGGTGGATGTCCCAGCATGCTCCGCGAGTAATTATGAATAACCCTTGTTGTATTGTTGTTGTTATTGTTATGATTCTAGTTGTATTTAACTTGTTGCACGTATGTTTCTCCGTGTCTTGCATAAATCCAGTACGATCCTCGTGTATCTTTTATGTTGTATAAATTACCCACCAAGTGTGATCTTTACTATCTTGTGTCTGACTTCACTTTGTTTCCCCATTGGATTTTGGTTCAGTGCTTGTTGGGTGCCTGTTACAGTCCTGATAAGGACTACAATAAAGAGCGGGCTTTTCCGGGCAAGCAAGTCTCCTTGTCCTTCACTGCTCTCACTGGGTCCACCCAGCACTACAATATTATAAAGCATTATGAAGGTAGTGTAGCACTGGTGAGATCTGCACATCCCAGCATGCCTCATGAGTGCTTGTGTATATAGCCATGTGCCTGTGTATCTCCAGATGT
>JAODKF010000001.1:38024510-38045558 GCA_026779585.1 Mormyrus proboscirostris | reverse complement strand
CAGTGGGTAAACCTTGACTTTGATCACCCAAAAATAGTTTTAAACACTGTCAAAATCACAGTAAATGATTACAGGGTGACCTACCGGGTACTCCTTAAACTTGTTGACTGAGGGGTAAAGGCTTGTGAAGTCGTAGTAATCTATGCGCTCATCACTCTCTGCTTTATAGTACAATTGCAGCACGTTATTTCTGCCACCAAACAGAGCATCCCAAGGATTGATGCACTCTGGAAAGTCAAATTCCCTCAGGAATGCCTATACATCAGCCTTTTCAGCCTTCAGTTTATCCCACTGGCATTCCCAAATAACATATACATTGAGGTTGCAATGTGGTTGCAAAGTATTCTGGGCACCCATGAAAAACACACCCCACAATTCATATGCCGTACAAACCCCATCGATTTTGGCATAGCCGTCAAAGTAATCCTCTCTCCCCTCTATAGGGCACATGCTGAACCCCTAGTTCTTCATGATGGGTGATGTATTCCAGCCATTGAATAGATGGCATGGAGTATGCCTTTTGACGCTTGATGTAATTCTCAGGAGTGGTTAGCGCGACTGTATTTTCAGGCAAAAAACTCATGCACATCAACTGTTTCATGCACACTGAGGCTATGGTGACACATTGAAAAGGGTCTAGATTACAGCTACTGTATTGATAATCTCACCCCTATATCTGAGACAGCCCTCTCTTAAGATGACAACATCATTTTTACAGTACTTAGCCATTTCTTTCCTAAAGTCAAACACCTCCATAAACTTTCTCTTCTCCTTCATGGTTTGCACACCATATGCCTCAGGTGGAGGGTAGGGTCTGACGTAATTTTGATTTTCTACGGTGTTCCAAAAATGTGGGAAATAGTCTTTCTTTTCGCTCTCAAGACCCAGTGATGCAGGGAATGTGCTGAGCTTCATGGGCAAAAAGCAAAATGACAATCAATGTTTTTTGGCTAAAGTCCTCGTCTGTCACACAGAGCAGTTTGCTGCCCTGCGTGATAATGTGTAGGGTGATGCCATTTTCAAGCAGGTAACTGTCACAGCCTATGTCATAGCGAGTTGGGCACTATGAATGTGTACCCCTTGTATTTATGGTTGCAGTACTTCTCAAAAATACAGCCACACAACCATCCCCCTTGGATGGACCAGAAATTGCTCGCAAAGTCAGTACAGCAGATAAAATTAGCAATGTGGGTCCCCTCATCTTGTCTACATTCAAAATCATAAAATATATAGCGTTCCGTCAAGTCCTCAGCCTCTACTGGCTCGATAAAGCACTGATGTTCACACACATGTGTCAATTCTTCTTTACAAACAACACATTGCATATTAGGTTCACCTTTATGAGCCTTTAGGGTATTTTTTTTAGTGAAAGTGTATCGACGGTTACACTTGTCACAATACTTGACTGAATCACACAAAGTATAAAACCCACCGTCTGGCTGCTGTTTTGAGATTTTGTGCTGCTCAAAGCAATACTGCAAGCAACAGAAAGACCCGCAGTCTTCACAATGGATGTACACAGTGCGGTGCTTATGGCACTTGGGACTGAGACATACATTGCAGTGATACTTGCATTTGTGTTGTGTTTTATAGCTGTACATGTTGTAATCACAGATGTATGGCCCCCCATCCCCCAAAAAAACGCCATCAAGCTTTTTGTGCTGAAATAATGTTGATGTTGAAGGTACAGAAAGATTGTTGACAGACGTGTAAAGACCGTATGAAGTCCAAGCACACAAAAGACTACTGATTACTATGTCTATCTGTTATGAGATGGCACAAGGTGCTTTACATATAAACACTGACGTTGCAACCTGCAAAAAAGATTGTGCAGTTACGAGCACACAAAAGACTGTAAATTACTCCGGACATGTGTGCATTTGTGTGTGGGATTATGAGACATCACAGAGCACACAAACACTTCATGATGTGAAACAGGATGGGCAGTTATGAGCACACAAAAGTGCTAATTACTCAGAACCAGATTACGATCCAAATATATGATGGTACCATAAAAAGACTTTCAGGGGCGTATGTTTCGGTGTCGCATTCAAGTGGTTATCCATCCATCCATCCATTGTCAAACCCGCTTATCCTTCTGGGTCGTGAGGGGTCTGGAGCCTATCCCGGAAGCTACGGGCACAAGGCGGGGAACAACCCAAGACAGGGGGCCAGCCCAGCGCAGTCAAGCAGTTATATTTGATATAATAAATAGATACAGTTGATGTCTGTAACAACCTGTGTAAACTTATTCAGTTGTAAAAGTTAGAGCTAAAAGATAAATTGATTTATGTATATCCGTAAAAGGATCCTGACATGACATTAGCGCAGTATATGCATTATAAATGTGTCATAAAGTAAAAATGGAATATTGTTAATTTGAGGGGTGCCAAAAGTGTTATGCAATGCAATGTGTTCCAACTTTTGTTAGATGGCAAATCAGATGGTGAACACAGGGATTCCACACGGGGTACATGAGGGGGCACACTGGAGGAGCGGACGAGTGGGGCATGACACTAACATCAATGCTAGATGTCCACTATGGCTAACAAAGGGTATCTGTTTGAACCATGAAATCATCAAGGTGACCAAAGTCAAATGGCAAAATTCCAAATTGTTCTTGAACAGTCTTTGGGGTAAGTTTAGCCAGAGAACAAATCAGGGAAACACCATCCTCATCAAAGATCCCAAAGTGTTTCTGCAATACATGTTTTCAAAAGAGCTTGAAGTGTCACACTTTGCATTTCTGACTGATGATGTTGCATTGGTTCAATGGCAGCACATAATGGGGTATCCAATTGTGGCACGGCACGTCAATGTATTTATTGCAGCTTTCACTACAGCGTATGCTAGGCTTGAGCTTTACAACCTCATGGATCGCTTAAGTATGTGTATGCTGTACCATGATACAGACTCTGTCATCTTTGTCAGTAAACCAGGGGACTGGATGCCGCCTTTGGATGACTTTCTCGGTGAGCTGACGAGTGAATTGGACCCCGATGACCACATTGTGGAATTTGTTTCAGGGGGTCTTAAAACGTATAGCTAAAGGACTGTGAAGGGTAAAACATGCATGAAAGTGAAGGGGATCACGCTTCACAACACCAATGTGAAAATAATCAACATTGCATCTGTCACAGATTTGGTGCATGACTTTGCAAGTAATCCACAAGGGGTCCGTAGAGGGATTAAAACATGGACGCAGGAGATTTCTATTTGAAAAATAAGACAGTCAGCAAATGCTTCAAGTTTGTGTACACTAAGCGTGAGCTTCAACCAGGATACACAGGACACAGGATACCTTATGGATTCTAATAAAGGATTTGACATTAGACTTCAACACCCCTTCTCGTGTATTGTATCAGGACCGAGCAGCTGTAGCAAATTGTATTTCATTAAAAAACTTCTAGAAAATGTGGATTGTTCATTGTCCAGAGTGCCTGAAAATGTTGTGTAGTGGTATTTGTGCTGGCAAGCTCTGTATGATGAATTGTTGTACAAAATAAAGAACATAAAATCTGTGGAAGGAATACCAGAGTCTCTCTGTGATGATGAACTTTTACCTGGAAATAAATCTACCTTTATCATCTTATAGAAAAAAACAGCCACAGCAACAAAGTGGAAAAAGCGTTTACCGAGTACACGTACCATAGAAATTTAAGCGTTGTATATCTGGTACAGAACCATTAATCTTAACGCCAATTACATCGTTTTTGTCACAAATCGCACTGGATGAGCAGGCAGGCAGGCAGGAAGACAGGCAACGAGGGTTTAATTGGGAAAATGGGGTAAACAGCGAAGCACAATACATCAATGACCGATAATAAAACTGAGGAAAACATGGACTAATATACATGAAACTCACCAAATTACTGTAACAAGTAACAACTGGGCACAATCGGGGAAGCACACATGGACAATGAGGGGGCGTGGTGAACACGAGGAATGGATGCGCAGGTCATGACAGAACCCCCCCCAAGGCACGCAGTCCGGGCATGCCCCTAGGGGAGCGGTGGACAGAGGAGACGAGACCAGGCAGACGGGACCTGGAAGACAAAACACCATCAACTGGGCCCCGGAAACAGTACAGAAACACAAAACAGGCACAGAAACAGGAACCAGGACAACACCTGCCAAAGAACACAGACGAGGAAGGGAGACACAGGGGGAACCCCGACAGGCAGAACAAAATGGCCAGGAGTGAACACAGGAGGCACAGAGGGACGAGGAGCCGAGACAGGAGGGACAAAGGGACGAGGAGCAGACAAGGGAGGCAAGAAAGGAAAGGTCGGGGGACAAAGGGGAGCCCAAGAGAAGCCAGGTGGGCGAGGGAAGGCAGCAGGGAGGCAGGAGCAGGAGGGGACCACGAAGGGGGCAAGGAGACAGACGGAGGGACAGACAGAGGAGGGAGTAGGAGGGGACACTGGCGCAGGCAAGCAGGAGGGGGAAGCTGCGGCAGGCAATGGCGTAGCCGGAGCCAGGGAAGGCGCCGTCCGAAGCCAAGCCGGAGCAGGGGGACCTGGAGGCATCCAACGAGGCGCCGTCAGAGGGGGACCTGGAGGCGACAGCCGAGCTGGACCACAGGACCCGCAGGCAGCCACCGAGCCACGGCCAGGGGACGAACGGACAAACCAGGGGGCAGGGCAGGCGGGTTTCGACCCCTACGGAGGTGTCCCCTGCCTTTTCGGGACACCAAACTTGGGGTGATGGTGGAGGAGTCCTTCCCCCACCCAAGTCTCCGGGGTCCAGTAAGAAGATTCCCGAGGGGTCCCTTTCGAGCTCCTCCTCTCCTTCCACCAAGGGAGGAGGAGCGATGGTGAGATAGTCCAAGATCTCCTCGGGGACAGGGACTGGAGTCATTGGCTCTGGGGCAGAAGCAGTAGCCTCGGGCAGAGCAGGAGGTGGAGGCCTAGGAGGCTCGGGCTGAGCAGGAAGCGGAGGCCTAGGAACCTTAGGAGGCAGTGCCGGGGCAGTGGACGTAGTTGCAGGTGGCGCCGGGGCAGGCAGGACAGGCGGAGCCGGCGAGACAGGCAGGACAGGCTGGCTGTATCGAGAGGAACTCCTCCCGACATTCGGCAGGGAGAGCACCTGCGGGGAGAAAACACGCCCCCAAACAGATTGCCGGGGCATCCTCCAGCGCTTTCCCCCTTTGCCCCTTTCTTCTCCAGCTCTTCCTGGCTGGTGGACCCGTGGTTGCCCCCAAGAGATTGTGCAGCTGGAGCCGCTTCTCGGTAACCCTGTCCAGCAGTTGCTGGAGATGCCCAGGTTACCGGGTCTTCTCTGACCTCTGGCTGGGCCAGCCAGTATAGGACCTCATCGACCAGACCGAGGTAAACGTCCTTGGTCAGGGGGGGTACCTTCTTTGTGTGGTCGGTCATTCTGTCACAAATCGCGTTGGACGGGCAGGCAGCAGCAACCAAAGACCAGGCAGACAGGCAGGATGACGGGCAACAAGGGTTTAATTGGGAAAACGGGGTAAACAGCGAAGCACAATACATCAATGACCGACAATCAAACTGAGGAAGACATGGACTAATATAAATGAAACTCGTCAAATTCACAAGGAACAGCTGGGCACAATCGGCACAACACGTGGATGATGATGGAGTGTGGCACACACAATGACTGGACACGCAGGTCATGGCAGTTTTATTTAAAAACCCCAGAGATAAATTACAAATGAGTGTGTTGACATGCCAGATGTATCCGAGACATTCAAAAAATTTTTCCCGTCGTGACAGGTAAAGATATACAAAAGATCTTCGTCAGCTCCCATGTGTTTATGATTAGTAGTAATCGTACAGGATATTCCTCCTTTGGTTAATTTCGATTATGTTGTCAAAGCATGCATAAACTATCAATGTCGCGGTTCTGGCTAATGGCTAGCTGAATCTCAGCTCCAAATGCATATTACCACTCTTAACTAGTGAGAGATGCTGACAGGTTAAATGCATACAATGTATACCTGTTTACGTACTCGCTTCTCTCATAGACGAAAGGGTAATTTTTCAAGTGTCTCCCCGTAGCCAGGATCAAACTGTAATACTCCCAGAACATGTTGCCCTGAGTTAAATCCAGTTGAAAGATTTTAGCGGGATACTGCTGTCCATCATATGGGGTTATACGTCAGAAGTATAACCCCATATAACCTACATTATCTACAAGTCCTATGATGATGGTTTTAGGCAGCTGGCGTAGAAATAAACTTTCTTGTCCGCAGACACGGCACATCGGATGCTTTGTGTTCGCAGCCAACAGAGCGCTAGCGTGATCTTATTTGACACAGTAACCTTTTTTACAAAGAGAGATGCTGACACTATTTTGATGGTGTATAGTTCGGCGTCTTCGCTCATGAGACAAAACTCATCTTTGTTTCGAACCATTTTAATTTTAACATCAACATCATTTAGGATTAATCTATACTGGAAAAATATGTCAGAATGTATAGGGCCCAACAAATCAAAAACCCCACTTCTTGCTGAAAATGCTGCTCTTTTCTTTAACCCCTTGTTATCTCCTTCTGGATCCATTTTGTCCATAGCCCCAGTGCTGTCTTTGTAAAACAGTTTTCTGGTGTGCGTGCTGCTGTGATAATTAAGCAGACACTCTATTATCTCTCTATACGGGTAACTGTTGCTAGATTTACTCACGAGCCAGTCATGAAACATCCACTTGTGAGATCACGAATATTGTCATGATCGGGTAATTTATGACTCCCACTTTTGCCACCAGATGCATGTTTGCTCCATTCGCTCTTGTAATTCGGCACTGGAGATGCAATAACATGTTGTTGAGGTCTAAATTGTCTTCCCCATTACCAGCGATAAAAAACTCCAGGGGTCCATTATCCATCAAGGCTGACGCAGCACATCCATGTATATATTTTTATCGATACCGGCTTGTGTAAAAGGCACGGCAAAAATGTCCAACTCAGACTTCATGCATTCCTCTGACATGCTGTGTACGAGAGTCATAGTTTTTAGAAAACGTATCTACGTTTCTGTGATTTGTTTACCCGTTTTCTTCTCTTGTTTCTTTTTGACAACTGTGACTCTCTTGGCTGATACCGTGCATTTTTTGATGGTTGTTATTTGACTCCCAGGGAGAATTTGATGTTTCCCTCGGCTCAACATCATGAGACCAGAGCCCTCCTATGATTGTGCTGTTAATTGCCCCGTTGAGGTGCTTTGCACAACGTCTTTAGCAATATTTTGTGCATTATTATGTTGTTTTGAGTACTGGCTCGCAGGAGTGATGGGAATTTTCCAACATGGTTAAGTACAGTCTTCGTTAGTTTCATTGCCTGATACTGCTAGAAGGGGGTTGTACTAACAATGTCATCACCATTAGAAAAAATGACAGTTTCTTCAAACTTTTTTCTCAAGTTTTATACAAATGCAATCATTTCGTAAGCATATGTTACCCAGAACTCCATGTTTGCACTGCCTCGGCGAGTTGCATGGCGCCCATGTAGGGTTTTGCTGTGCTAAGTTGTTGGGAGGAGGCGTCGCTGGATTGGCCGAACATCTTCTGGGTTCTGGCTGTATGAGATCAGCAACAATTTCACAGCTGCTAGCCATTTTATTTCCAATTTGACGTCACGAGTCAGCTCTTTAAAGGGATGGTTTATGTTTTTGCGCACACGCACTACAGGCTTATCAAGAGCATGCTCGGATATATTTTATGGGTCGTATAGCTGCACAAATGCGTTACAATGGTTATTCAAACCACGGTCCTCGAAGTCTGAGCATTGCTGGTTTTCCAGCCTTCCTTTACACGTGAGCTAGGTGTGAAGCCACTGACCAATCAGAATCAGTAAATATTAAACTAACTACCTAGGTGAACTGAAAACAAGGCCTAGATTTGAAATCGAGGTCCAGATTTGAAAAATTCTGCGCTTCAGGCTGATCGACTGAATGCAGTTCAAATACCACATTTCTGTTTCAGACCTAAAGGTCATTCCTCCTTAATGTTTGCTGGTTAAATGCTTTCTTCAAACATATACTGAAATAAAACATTGTTTTTTCTCCGTATTTAAACATGTTGATTAAATATAATGAGGTTTTTATATACAAGTTTTTTATAATGAGTGCTTTGTTCTTTTAAAATATGGAAAGTGTCGGGATGCGTGTGCCTACTCCTAACAGCACATGGCTGCGGCCTGCGTGTATGGACTAGTTCACATTCATCCTGCTATATGTTTTGTATTATTCCTTAACACTAGAATCCCTGAAGCCTACGAAAATTCTTGCACACACCTCAGGTGAAGCCCCCCCCTCCACCCCCACAGAAGTTGCCCGCCCCCTCATCAGCGCCAGTCAACACCTATTGTTTTGCAAAGGGTTTTTCTAACAGTGTGGTCTGAGGAATCGTAAAATACATGCGTTAATATATCGTAATTTGAAATACAATTGAATCCCCATTTCTCTTGATTCTGCAATTGCTATTTCAGTTTCCCCAAAGTATTTCATAGAATAAATACATGCATTTGCTTGCTCTTAGTAACAATTCGTGTTATTCTGCTTTTCAGTTTTAAACTTCGATCAGGGCTAAAAGACAAATTAATTAATGCATGTTGTTAAAATTACCCTGAGATGACATTAGCACGATATATGTATTATAAATGTGCCGTCAAACAAAGCATTTTTATAGGTCATGAAGAAAATGTGGAACTTGCAACTGAGAATGTGTAAAGACCATATGAAATCCAAATATCTTACAAAATACAATAAAGGCATGTGCTAAAACACACATTCAGCCTGTTAAAAAAATGGCACAGTGCACCTTGCAGGGAAACTTCGTATGCTACATGTGAAACATTGCGTAGTTATGAACACACAAATGACTACTGATTACTATGTCCATCTGTTATGAGATGACACAATGCACTTTGCATGTAAACATTGACGCTGCTACGTGCGAAAAACACTGCGCAGTTATGAACACACAAATTACTCTGGACATGTATGCAATTATGTATGGGATTATGAGATGCCACAGTGAACTTCACACAGAAACACTTTACACATTACATGTGAAACATTGCATAGTTATGAGCACACAAAACACTGTAAATTACTCTGGACAATGTGTGCATTTGTATGTTGGATTATGAAATGCCGCAGTGTACACAAACATTTCATGATGTATCGATATTGATAAAAGGACCCTGGCATGACAGCGCAGTGTATGCATTATAAATGTGTCACAAAGTAAAAATGAAATATTGTTAATTTGAGGGCAGCCAAAAATGTTATGCAATGTAATGTGTAAAGTTCAACCTTTTGTTACAAAAAAAAAATAATGTCATACTGCACCTTGCACGGAAACACTTGTATGCTGCATGTGAAGCATTGCATAGTTATGAGTACACAAAAGACTACTGATTACTATGTCCATCTGTTATGAGATAGCACAATGCACTTTGCATGTAAACACTGACGTTGCTGCATGCATCCAGATTACTCCAGACATGTGTGCATGAAACAGGATATACAGTTATGAGCGCACAAAAGTGCTAATTACTCAGTCATTACTGTGGGTGTATTCTGATTTGACAGAATAAAAGTAGACACACAGATCCAGGTGAATCAATTTATTTCTTCTTGGTACCATGTGGAGTGAACAGACACTGCAATGGCAATAAGATTGTCTGCATTGTTATTTCATCATAAATTTACACATATAGCTGTAGACACAAAACATACATTAAATATATGTATTTGTTATATCAAATTCATTTCTGTAATTGACACCACGGTTACCGTAGTAGATTTGGGGGTTCCACTGCATTTAAAATTATGCTATATCAAAGCACATATATGATTTCTTACAACACACCGCTAGATAAACTCTTTAGTGCAGACCTGAGTTGAAGAAGTGACTTCAGGCTGGGGGATGACTTTGACTGAGCGTCTATGATTCAAAATGTGGTAATGGTGCTGGAGAGGGGGCGGGCAGCTTGTGTGGGGTGTAAGGGCGGGGGCTCAGCCCTCAGCACTGGTCCCCCTCACCATATACAGCGCCCTTGTTGTGTATGGTGACCTTCAAGTTCCTGGGAACTATCATTTCCCAAGATCTAAAGTAGGAGAGCCTCATTTTTCCAGGAATTATAGTGTTAAAACGTAATTAAAAATAACACACTAATAAATACATGTAATGTATTTTTATTCTCTTAAAGTTTAACGAATCCCTATCTGCCAAACCACATGTGCCTTATCAGCATATACACACCAAGTGGGCCTTACAGTCAAGCCCCTATGATACCATATCTGGACATAACCCCTGGACCAGTCAGAATAACATCTGGGGTCATGACCCTGGACCAATCAGAACAAAGGGATACAGCCCTTCCTTCATAAATGGACCCCTACTAAGCACCGCCCAAAGTGACACATTAACTCTCTCTTGTGAAACCATATTTAAGTTTGATTATAATAAATCTACAATTAACATTTTATGAATAATATCAGCAGATGTTTTGTCTTGCCAAGGGTCTTAAACTACTGCAGACATTTTTAAACGTTTACCCATTATACTGTATTTATACACTAGTACAAATTATTATCAATCTGAAACATCATAATATTTACACATGTAACAACTGCTGATACTGATTTTATGCCAACTGTTAATAACAGTAACAAATTTCATATTCATTCCAAAGGCTTCGTTTACACCGAAAAAATAAACAATATGGATCTATAACACTTATTTCTCAATATCGATTCCACACATCCGAAGGAATCCTCCAAAAGTGCAATAATTTATTTGATATGAGTCAATGTAAACCTGAGCTTTTTGTCATATGCTTACATTGGGTATACTCAGTGAACCATTAGAAAAAATGCTTTAAAAGTAAAAGATTAATGGGACAAAATAAATTTTACATTTATTCTTCTGGTCCGAGATACATAAACACATGGACAAAACTAAAACAATCTTTAACCATGTTTTTGCTGTTTTCTTTGGAGTCCAGAGCTGTAAAAATAAATAAATAGCATTTATAGGAGATACCTTCTGACACTTGCATCCTTGTTGTCCTAAGTGTTTGAACATTTTTTTACTTATAATTCTGTTTACTATAACTCTCTGTTAACTTCAAGTTTAGTACTGACTGGATGTCAAATTATAGTATGGGCTATGGCAGAGAGTTTATGACTTGAGTGCAATTTTAAGTTCTGCGGAGCTGGAATGCTGATCATAGGATGCAGGATAGAACTTTTTTTTGCTCTCTATCTATCTATCTATCTATCTATCTAGTTTAATGTAAAATTGTTGTAATTAATAATGCTCGTCCTCCCCTCCTGTGTTCCCGTCCTATGCCTGTTCGTCGGACTGATCTCCCCGGCTTCCGACTCCCCGCTTGCGACCCAACCACAATCTTGGCTTGTGCACTTGGCTTCTGTTATACCTGGTTATACTGTAGAAGTAAACAACCTGTCTCCTGCACTTCGGTGTCTGCCTCTTGTCTGCTCTCTCAGCGTCACAGTTCCATTAATTTTTTTAAACTGACCCTAATCAAAATTGGGCTTAAAACTAAATATGAATTTGATTGCATTTAACTGGTAGTTCTAAGTCAAAAAACTAATTATATGTAGATGTGTTTCATAATACATGTATAAAAAATGACCACGTTAACACGTGAAACATTTATTTTTATCAACATGGCAATAACTCCAAACAACCAAGCACTAAAAAGAAAAGAGCCTTTTCCCTGTTAGCTCAAAGCCTTTCCTACTTGAGGGATAAATGGAAAAGCAGGAGAGCAAACACAAAAGCTCAGATTATAAAACTAAATTAACAAAACAATGAAAAAGGCTCATGGTTTATTTTCCATCCCCCAATAAATTACACAAGAACTGTCATGACACAAGAACAAGCTTTGACCCTCCCTCAGGCTAATGGACTGTATGAAAAACATCTTTCAGGTTTTGGTTATTTTTTAGAACAATTCCCTTTGCTTTTTTGACACATTTAAGGTTTTGTTGGTCCAAAAATGCGTTTTTATAATGGAAATGTCTTCACATCAAGGCAATGCATTAACTGAACCTTTTGATGGATATCCCCCGCGACCCAATAGGATAAAAATGCAGGTGATTTTTCAGTCTCTGAACCTTGACTGAAAGGTTTGTGGGATCCAGCTCCAGGAACACTTTTTGAAATACCTCAAAGCAATATGTGAGATTCTTGGGGTATTTCAGATCCAAAGCATAGGCTAGTCCCAACAGATAGCATCAGGCTCTGCTGAGATCCCCAAGATTACTGAGAACAGTTATGCCCTCGATAATGATCCCTACATCAGTCGGTTCTCCAGCAGGTAAATCTTCATCACCTCTTCAGCCACAGCCTCTTCAACACAGACATCATCAGCATTGTCCTGAAGACATAACAAAGAAGTAGAGTAAGCTGACTTTATCCCACATATTTCAAGACATGAACACAAAAAAGCTGTTTTCACATGAAATCTGAAGCTACTAATATGAACACCGAGATGCACAATTTTAAGTAATTTTAAGTAAAGGCTGTTCTCTGATATACTACTGATAAATGGTCTCTTGGTGTGAAACAATATGGGGCAGCATGTGGCTCAGTGGGCTAAGCCTGTGTGCTTGTAATCACAAGGTCGCAGCTTCAAACCCAGCCTCAGCATGGCTGCGGACAATAATAATATAATAAAGTTAGAATAAATAAATTTGTAACTTTGGAATGGGTTCCTTTATAGATTGTGAAGGTTCTCAGTCATCCAAGTCATGGTAATTCAGAATTGACAAATCTCCTCAGATGAGAAGCAAAACATCTTCAAGGAACTAAAGAAGTCCAGGTTCACACAAAGTCTTACCTCAGTAAAACATGCAACACTGCAAATATGCCACAGAAGAACAAGAGTTAGCCACTGTAGACTGGATCTTCTGCTTTTGTCCATTGACATTTGGTAAAGATTCACCTTGCTTCCACCTTCAAAGCTTTAGTGGCTTTAGTCACAGGAACACAGTAGCTTGGAAAGACTTTGACATTCACGTCCCTTACAACACCCTTATGGTCTGGACTAGTGCCAACAACAATGCCAAGCTTCAACTACCCCCTCAATGCATTCTGGAGTCTCTTGTAAGGATATCTGTTAAAGTCAAAAGTTTTCACATCCCCAATCTGGGATACCCGTCCAAGCAGGAAAAAATTAGGTGTGACATATTGAACATAATCTTCCCGACTCTGCACCCTTGCATCAATTAGGTGCTCATTCGTAAGATTGTCTGGAACTCACTGTAGCTCAGTGTCACCCCCTTCCCAAGATTTTGAAGAGCCCTCTTTACAGCATGCACAGTGGCTTCCACGGCCCCATTTCTGTGTGGAGAATCTGCTGGATGGATCTTCCACGTCTACTCAGTCCCATTCTTTGCTGCAGTCTCTTCTAGGGCTGCTTTATCCTAGCCATCCAGGAATTTGTAGAGCTCTTCCTAAACTGGCTTTGCCCTTACAAAGTTGGTACACAGATCCAACCAGCCTTTCCTTGGATGACCCTACATAGCTGTAAACCATCAGGTAGGCCATCAGGAACCCTTCAGTTGACACAGAGTTTACCAGTTCTACATGAATTGCTCTGCTGGCTATGCAGCAAAAGACAGCACCCCATACCTTCAGTGCCACTTTTTTCTTAACATAATCTTTCACTTGATAGGGTCCGAAAAGATCTACTGCCGTAAACTTGAAAGGCACTGCAGGTTCCATGCATTCTGGCGGTAAGTCCCCATCACTTGTTGACCTCTTCTTGCTTTCAATTTCCGACATGATGCAGCCGTCAATCACCTGCTTAACTAACTTTCTTCCTCTGACAACACAGGCTTTCCTTTTCATCCTGAGCAAAGTCCCAGCCACTCCATCATGCCCCTTACTATGAGCTTTCCGGGCTAACAATGTGGACACCTAAGCATCATAAGCCAACATAGGAACAGCAACGTGGTCATTCTTGAAGTTCTGTACTCTTCCACCACAAACTAACAATCCATAGTCTTTATCTTCATAGCCCACAAACCTGTCAGTCGTGGTACTTGGGAAGGTGACGCTTGCTTGCGCAGCCAGAAAGATGCACCTTAAGGCATCCTTGCGCTCACCTACTGAGATAATCCTAATGGAAGAGACTGCCTCCCACTTTGCTCTGTCCATGGTTTGATTTTGTCTTAACGTTTTTGCTGCCTTCCAAACCCATGCAACAGTTTTAACAAGCCTGGATAGGTTGCTTAACCGCTTCACATTTACCAGGTTATGAGCAGCCAACCCTGCCGGTGGCTTACTTGGCCTGATCTGGACCTGGTCTTGCCCCTGTCTCGGTATCTTCAACCCCGCTAGTGTAGCAACAAATTCCTTCTTTTGTAACTTCTTGATGTTCTCTCTAGCAGCACTTGTTATATCCTTGGCGGATTTGACAGGCCACTCCTCTACTGGCAAACTCAAGAACCTCGGTCCTCTCTGCCACTCTGAATCCTCCCCTAGATCTGGAGGCCTGGCTCCTCTGGTGATTATATCAGCAATGTTTTGTGGGCCTGGATCCCACCACCAATCTTCAATCTGCGTACTACTTTGAATCTCCCCAACTCGTTTCGCGAAGAAAGTTTGATAACCATAGCTTTCCCGCTGTATTGCACCCAGGGTAGTTTGGCTATCAACAAGATGGTACCAATTCTCCACTTGAATTCGGCTGTGTGAGTACTTCTTCAGGTGTGATGCAAACACACCTCCACACATCTCTACCTTCACAACATCACCTCTGTGATCCAAAGAAGTCAGCTTGGCTTTTGACTCAACCAGTCGGATGACAGCACCCTGGTCTGTACTCCATTGCAAGTATAGGACAGCCCCATAGGCAGGCTCACTTCCATCAGATAATGTGATTGCCTATGGCCTGCCTGCACAGGATGAAGGCGTTATGGCTCTAGTGAACTTGACCTTGCCGAGCTGGACATACTCTCCAAAAAGCTCAATTGCGTCTTCTCTGAGGCTATCTGACAGTAGAGCATTCCATATGTCCCACCTTTTGCTTCTTGGAACGCTCTTCACATCAGGATCATTCCTTTCTGCTTAACAGGAGTTATCAGGCCACCTAAGTCATACAGTCCTGCTACCGTCCTGAGCAGTTCCCTTTGTGACATGGGGTTTGGTGTCTGGGCTCTAACTTGATTTTCTTCTTCCTCTTTGAGAAATTAATCGCTGTCATGACATGGAGCTTGTCCTCATCAACTACATAACCCAGGCTAAGAGCTTTATTATCCTCATCACCCATTTAGTTCAGCAGGACTATCGTTCTTGAAATAACTGTTTCCTTGCCTTCTCAACACTGCACTCTTTCCTCCTGCCTTGGCCCAAAAAGGCCCATGGCATGACCTCAAAAGCTCCGGCTTTCAGAATCCGCTCCACATTTGATATAATAGTTTTCAAACAGTCTAGATCATTATGCAAGGTAAGAATGTCATTAACATAACTGTCCTGCTGGAGTACCTCCTCAAGATGCAAAAAACAAGGGAGATTGGCAGTCTTACGCATTGCTAACTGCGCAATATACCCTGCTGGTTTGTCTCCAATGTTCACCCTATACTCATACTCTCCCAGCTCCCCATCAGTCTCACCACAGGAACCTATGCAGGTTCAAGCCAGACAGAGTCATACATCTTTTTTATGTCACCCAGAGCAGCAAACACACCACACCAGAAACCAAGGAGAACAGCACAGATCTGGTTGAGGACATCTGGACCCTTCATCAGTAAATCATTCAAGCTCACCTCTGAATTTCTGGCTACTGTTCCAAACAAGCCTGACAGGTGTCGTCACAGAATGCAGATTTAGAGCAATAAGCTCTAAAGCTTACTCTTCCATTTTGTTAATTCCACCCAGATTCCCTGATTAGCTGCCCAGGATGGACTCTGCTGCTAGCTGGTTTTCCAACTTCCCAGTCACTGCTCCTTTGTTTCCAGCTACTGGACTGCACTTTTCTACTGTCAGGTTGTCCCTTCCTTTTGTGCAATTTCCCCAACTTGAAAGGAGTAACAACATCCACTTGGAGGTTTAACTGGATTCCACTCGACAGACAAGGCAAAACTTGCTCTTTTTTTGTCCTTATTTTCCTTTTATTTGGACTTCAGCAAGGTAAACAATATTCCCACCAGATAAAATAGTCACAAATACAAATATCAACATTACATAATCAATAAATTATTTCATTCTTATCAAGTTAATAGATACCTTCTAAAAGTGATATCTTGGTAGGAAAATATTGATACACATCACATTCATCCACAAGTATGTAGCAGTTCCTGGCCTCAATGCAGGGGAAGGGGGCCAGGCCATCCACCCCAATGCACTCTATGGCCTCAATATGGAGAGGCAGCAACTCCCCTGTGCCATTTGGTGATTGCCAGTGCTCAAGCCCCTTCTGTTTGTCCCACTGGGAGTGGTAGGCCTTTATTTCTGGATCAGAGGCCGAGATTGCCTCCCAGCCCAGTCGCCTGCCTTCACCCATCCACTCCCTCACACTGGCCAGCATGGGGTTGCCATGCTGTTTCGTGGCAAGCTGCTGGCAAATGACTTCCAGGTGGGCTTGGTCGCCTGGCGTTGTGCACTTGGCGGCTCCTGCCGCAATGAGCCGATCTTGCCCCTCCAGCTGGCAACAGTGACGCAGCTCCCCGTGGTGCAGGGATGGCGAGATAGAGCATTCGTGTTCCTGTGTAGTTTCCTGGGGTGATGCTGGATCCTGAAGTCAAATCTCCAACCAGCTGTCCCTCCAGGCTGCAGAAGTTTAGATGCTGCAGAAGGGATGTGTGGTCTGTACGCAACAGGAACAGCAGGTCACAGAAGGAGGTATTTGTATGCCTGGACCATGAGCAGCAGTTCCCATCAAGACACATTATAGTTGCGCTCCCGCCGGCTAAGTACGAAACCAAGCACTCCCCTTTGAGTCCAGTCTGCAACACCACAATGTCTAGCCCCATGATACTGGCATCCATGTCCAGGAAGAAAGGGAGACATGGATCTGGGTAAGCTAGCACAGAGGCATCCGGGAGTGCCGTGTGAAGCTGGTTGAATTGTGTAGTAAAGGCATTCGTCTGTGAGAAACCGCTTCCCTTCTCTTTAACACGGTGCAGTAGTTTTGCAATGCGGCAATGTCCTTCACAAAGTAGTAGGATGTTAGGACTGAACAAGCTAATCAGGAAGGGAGAGGTGTGGTCGGTGGGGAACTTGATTCTTTAGAGACTGTAACAGAAAGAAGAACTTTATCCAGACTTTGGGTCATCATGAAAAATACCGACCACCCACTACACAGTGTGGTGATTGATCTGAAAAGCACCTTCAGTCACACACTCACCAGGGTTAAGTGCTCCACTGAATGCCACGGAAAATCCTTCCTCCCCACTGCAGCCAGACTCTGCAATTCCTCCCTCCGTCACTCGTCCTCGCAATAATGCGCTTAATAACTTACTGCGGCTACAATTACAACACAGTCCAATAACCAAGGTACACATACTTCAATAACAAGGTGCACATACCTCGCATACTGCTCATTCTACTGAATTATTAACATGCAATAAAGTCAAGTTATATTTATAAATAACTTTTACAGAGTCACACATGTACGAGGTAACATTGTATTTTATTGTACTCCATTTATAGATTTTTTATTAGACTACTTTAATTTAATTTAGCTACACCAATCAATTGTATTGCATTGTTCTTGTGTGTTGTGCAGTCGTAATTTAAGCAATTTCCTTCGGGATTAATAAAGTTTTCTGGTTCTGATTTTTTGCACTTTGTAAAGAAGTGCAAAAGTACAAATTGGAGTTCAGTTCACAGTCTAGCTACATGTGGAGGGAGTGGGTGTGGGGGGATGGTTCGGCAGTGTGCTGAGGAGTCTGAAGGCATGTAGGGGAGAAAAAGAAGAAAAGCACAGCGTCTGGAGACTAGGCTTTAATGTTTTGATAGCTTCTGTCAGATGGGAGAGAAGTGTGAAAGAGTCAGTGATCCTGTTCACACCTGGCACTGAAACACCTTGGGGGTGATCCGATCACAAATGGACAGCCCTAGTCACAAGTGTGAAAGGCACCCAAGGCACACTGAAGATGCATTTAGCCCTGACCCAGCGGTGGAGTGGGTCATGTCTGACCTTACCAGACTCTGAAGCCACCAGGCAAAAAGCTTGGGGAAACGACTGGCCAGTAGGACTACATGCTATCGATGTCCCTCTGGTAACCCCACCGGCATGCCCCCTCACTGATGAACCACGGGAACCGTGCCGGCCGGCCTCTCTGAGAAGGTTCCCCACCAACTGGAACTGGAGTCACCGCAATGGCTAGTTACCTTTGCCTTTCCTTGAGCACATAGGTGGACAGGGCATGCCATTTTAAGCGACTCATCTATTGGTTCCCCCATCTCATCACTTTAACGTTCACCAGAAATGAATTTGTTGAACACATCAGTAATCTATAAGTGGAAAACGTGGTTGGGGTTCAGCTGCTGAATAAATCTGTAACATAATATGGAAAGTTCATTTGAAGAAATGGGACCGGGGTCTAGGATGGATCTCTATCCGCACTTGGGTGCACCTCACCACAGGGAAGGACCCAGGCACCTCCTGGTACCTGCAACCCTTACCCTGGCTCTAACCCCTAACCTCAACCCTAACCCTAAGGGTTGGAGCTCTGGAGCTTGAACAGGGGGTTTAGATGGACCACTACCTGCACTTGGGTGCAGCTAGCATACCCTGGGGAAGGACCCACGCACCTCCCAGTACCTCCAACCCTTACTCTGGCTCTAACCCTAAAACCCTGGAAGGGGGGGGCTAACCACCCCAATTAGCCCCCTTGGGACATAACTTGAGAGGTGCACTTATTACGCTTCTATATTACCCAAATTCAATTCCAGCTGTACTTGGCGACCGTGCCTGTACTCAGGATTTGCACGGATTCTTTCCACACCATAATCATTGACACCTGCAGTTTCCCTGCATGGGCCCGCTCTTGACTGCAAAATAACTTCTGTCTGCACAAATGGGCTGGATCAACACAAGGAGATTCCGGCCTTGACTGCAGTTGGCTCTCATTAGCGCCCACTGGCACCTGGGCTGGATCTCTGCACGGGATATTAGGTGTACCTTGAGCTTTTTCATCCAGCACTTGTACCTTCAGAACCTGGCACAACATTGGGCCCTTAACAGCCAAGACAAAAGCCCTTCCCTGACTGGCTCACACTCCCATCTGTGCACATCTGGTCCACTAGCTGGAAATCTAATCACCTAACCCAAATTAACAGGGTGAGATTCTGCAAATTAAGTCATCTGGGGTGCATACCCCGGAGAGAGCTGCCTCTCATGTTAGCTGCTGGGTCCACCGTGAAATAGGTTTCCTTCCAGCAGCATGTGTCCTCCTAGGCTCTGCTACGAACGATGCCCTCACCCAGAACCAGGTCATCTGTGAGTGATTTAGCGCCCAGCTTATGCGAATGTGTGTTCTGTGGCCAGGAGAGAGGTGGCCTTTGTCCTGCCGGGCTCCATTTTCAACACGAGCGGCTCTCCGTACCGGCCTCCCCCCCGAGGAGGGGCGACCGACTATTGTGGCCTGTCTGACGACCCACAGCACTAACATATCATCATGTATAGGTAGGCTTCTTACTTAGAGGTGTTCAGTCATAAGCCAAGCACATATACTAAATGTCTCAACCTGTGGTTCCTCTCATACTGCGTAGGATTACTCTTGCAAGAACACATCATCAGTATGGTAAAACTAACTTGTTTTATTATGGTCTAAAGCCAGCTCACATTCCCTATTAGTGAGTGAACAATCCAACGCTTTGTGAATTCTGCTTCACAATGATAGGAAGAGCTGACATCGAAGGATCAAAAAGTAATGTCACTATGAACACTTAACTGTTACAAGCCAATTATCCCTGTGGTAACTTTTTTGACACCTCCTGCTTAAAACCCAAAAAGCTAGAAGGATTGTGAGGCCCCAATTTCATGGCTTGAATTCATACTGAAAATCAAGATCAAGCTAACTTTTGCCCTTCTGCTCCATGGGAGGTTTCCTTCCTTCCTGAGCTTGCCTTAGGACACCTGTGTTACCGTTTGACAATTGTACTCCCCACCTGTCACTGTCCCCGGAGCAAGAAGCTCACCGGCATGCACCGGTGCCTTGACTCCAGAAGCAAGAGCCTGCTCAGTAGAGCAAGCCAAGGCCTCCCACTTATTCTACATGGGATTCAGTGGGTTACCCACGCCTCTCAGCGAAGGGTGCGCATACACTGCTCTACTCAGTGTGGCACGTGTGTAGTCCCGGGCATTGAAGGGCATCACAGACCTGTTATTGTTAAATCTCTTGATATTATTTGATGAACAGACACGAGAGCGTTCTGTCTGATTTCAGTCAGCCATCTTTATTGAACTTTCTTATGGTTCACTCCCATCATACATCTGTGCATCAGGATAACTGTACAGTGATTATTCACATATCATGACAGTGTGGCTGAATGCCACTTGTCCCATGAAGAAGTTGTATGGCAACCGCACCGGGTCCCATAACTATTTAGCATGTCAGAATCTCGTTCATCATCAGAATTAACCAGACAAATCACTCCACCAGTTAAGAATAGCCATGCACCAGCACCCACAGAATCGAGAAAGAGCTATCAGTCTGTCAATCCTTTCTATGTCCTGGCTGGGTGAGGTTTCCTGTGTCAAATTAAGCCGCAAGCTCCACTCATGGTTGGTGCCCTTCCATCAATTCCTTTAAAGTATATCAATATAAACCATGTTCTATCATTCTATTTCTTCCTTTGGAAAATGTCAGGATACCATAAAAATTTGGTATTTGTCACCTGTAGTAATGTCATAATTTTTTCTATGCTTTTCAAATAAATTGCACGCCCCCCTAGTGGACTGTGACCCCCTGGTTGAGAACCACTGGTCTGAATGCATTACTCATTCCCAGGTGATTTAGGGTGTACTCACACTAGGCATGGTTGCCATGAACCGCGCCCGAGTACGATTGTCCCCCCTCCCCACTCCCCCTC
>JAODKF010000001.1:37988272-38000981 GCA_026779585.1 Mormyrus proboscirostris | reverse complement strand
CCAATCAGGGATAAACACTAGGTAATGAGGTGGGCGTGGCACACAGGAGGATCGAACGGAGCGGATCATGACAGCTTCCTTGTCCCGTGACCTGTATGCTTATTCAGGAGTGTTTTAATGTCCTTGGTGACCCATGGTTTGTTGTTGGGGAAAAAGCGCATGGATTTGACAGGTACCGTGTTGTCGACACAGAAGTTGATGTACTCTGTGACACAGTCTGTGAGGCTATCAATATCCTAGCCATGTATCTCACACAAAGCCTCCCAGCCTGTAATATCCAGACAGTCCTGTAGAGTTGCATTTGCCTCCTTTGACCACTCCCTCACTGTCCTGACAGTGGCTGGCTGCCTCTTCACGAGTGGTAGATATATGGGCAGGAGGTGTATGCCTCTTTAACATTAGCATACAGCAAGTCAAGTGTTCTGTTTTCTTTGGTGGGACAATCCACAAACTGTGTGAAGCTGCTGAGACCATCTGGGGGTCTCGTTTGGAGTCTCGTGGTCACCGAGTGTATGACGTCACACGCTGTTGTCACATTGGCCGACGGAGGGATGTAAACAACAATGGCCACTAAGTGTGAGAATTCCCTAGGCAAGTAGTAAGGACGTAGCCCTACAGCAACTAACTCAATGTCCGGACTGCAGACACGTTCCTTAAGTACAATTTGACCCGGGTGGCGCCATCACTCATTAACAAAAATAGCAAGTCCTTCCCCTTTGCACTTTCCACTATCGTGCCGCGTTCTGTCCACTCTAACACATGAAAAGCCAGCAATGTCCACAGCAGAATCAGGAATGCGCTCATGCAGCCATGTCTCAGAAAAGCACATCAAGCTGCACTCGCTAGATTCCTCGTTGCATTTGACTTGTGCTGTATTTTCCAGTGACCTCACATTGCCCATGATAATGGAGGGGAGATACGGCTTGTATAGCCGCCTCCACTCCAGCTTACCGGACTGTTTTCCATTCCTCCTTGATCTTTTTGCTCTACCTTTTGCTCCTCCACGGCATCCTCTTTTTGTCTTTCTCCTTATTTCTGAAGGAATGTCTGAGATGATCCCTCTGTGCACTGTGGCATCCTGCCTCGTTAGCATACACAGCATATACATAGCTGCGTTAGCATACACAGCGCCCGGGTAGTTCAAACAAAGTGCCGAAAACATTAGGAACAAGGTAATTACTCTCTCAAACCTCATGATTAGAGAGGGCACAACTTATTGACACAATGTGCAAAATAATAAAGTTTAAAATAGAGAAGACACTTAAAAATACACAAAAATACAGTACATGACATGGAGCAGTAGTAAACATGCTGCTGCAAAGCTCGCACCTGTGCAGGAAAAAAAAAAAAAAAGCATAATGTCTGTCTTATGTTAGTTGTAGTGTTAGTTAGGAACAAATGCATGTCTTTTACACAACTTCAGCCACCGTTCATTGAGTCCTCACAATAGTCCCTGCCTCTGTGCGATCTGGCTACTACGCTCTGAAACCTCAAACTCGCTTGAAATATCATGAGACTCGGCTGTGAGCTTCGCTACCAATCGTGATGCACTCACGGGGATACCGCAACTGAGTTTGGAGGAATCAACCATTTGGCATGACGATTAGGCAATAATTGTCATTAAATACTAATTAAACAAACTTTAATTAATTTCAAAACATATTGGTGGAGATATTAAAATTTACTGAGCTAATAATTTCTACAACCCTGTGGAGCTTCCAATGAAGAGTTTTGGTAGAAACAGGAAAGACGAGGTGTGCAATTTAATTCTGCAGTGAGTAGGGCAGCTGTGGTTTTATGCTTTTGGATACAATTCAGGACAGTATCCGGACATCCCTTTTACACAGCATCTTTTGCCATCTACTTTTACTCCTGCTGGATGTGGTCCGCCCTTCATGGTGGTATGCCAACAATACCCTGGATACCGTGGCTCTTGATATACAACAAAGACTTGCTGCCCTGGTCACAGATGTGCCAGCAAGACATGCACCAACAATTTGCCCTCTTTTGAACTCTGATATGTCTCCTATTATGTTATGTGGATTGTAATATTTTATGTACAGCTGTGCTCTCTCTCTCTGCCAATTGAACCTTCACACTAGGGTTTTACTAATGGAATGTGCAATCTGTGAAGATTGGCCACCAGGCTGGGAATATATAGGCGCGAAACCTCAAACACTATTTTGGCCAGTGTTTAGGTTTCACTGTCCAACCACTGTGCGTGTGCATGTGTGCTATAATATCCCATATTTTTATAAACATTAAGCATACTGTCACAAAGTCTCCATCTGGTTAGTTAAGTCACAACAACTGACTTGAACAGTTATTTGCTTTTCTTTTCAATGGGAGCATTTCTGTTCTCTCTTGTAATTTTTATTCTTTCTATATTTTACTGCAGGTTCAGAGAGACTGATAATGGGACTATGAATTTGCCACGTGCAAAAGTATGCTAGATTCCCACATTAAATGTCCCACTTAACCATGACATTTAATTTCACCAAGGGAAGCTTGGTAATGGAATTGTTTATTAGATCGCAGTACGGGGATGAAATTTTAACAGTGGAAGTTAAGGTGCTTATTTTATTCTCCAGGCAGCCTTCAGTCTAGATGCTTTTGAATGAGGTTCTGGTTTTTATTTCCCTTTGGTCATCCAGATGTGGCTCTGAATCACTAATGGCATATCAGTGAGCGGGACACGTCATGATTGTAGCAGCAGGATGTGTTTATTTTTATGTCTGTAAATTCTATGCAATTATATTTAGCCTTTAATTTTTAGAAATATGAGATGTAGTCATTTAAAAGGTGAAATAGTTCAATCATTCTAAGTGACAAGAGGATTTATTTTTCTGGACTGGATGCGATGTCCAAACCGTAATTAAAGACGTAAACATGTGATGTGGAGACATGAAATGTAAGGATACTCACTGTGCTGAATGTTCAACTCGGGTGTAAGTTCATTTAACTGTGATGTGATTCATTCATTGATACTCAGATAAATATTTTTTCCAAATGCATTAAGGTGTTTGGTTTAATCTGAAGCCACTTTCTGTTTAAAAGCTAGAAATTCCTTTGGAAAATGTATTTTTCGCATTTTTAAGCTGCAGTACAAAAAAATAATAAATTATACTCAGAGTTTTGAAATTACTGTCTCTGCTGGATTTCAAGAACAGGTAAAGAATTTCAAGCAACCCTGCAGAGTCACAGATTAAATGAAAAGCTCAGACCGTGAGGAATCTAAGTTACTTAAAATATAAACATAATATACTTTATCATGAATAAAACAAAGGAACACCAGCCAGACGCAAAAACTTCTTAGTTCATGCCATCCTTCCAAACTGACCATTTAAGGAAACTAGTAAATGAGGGAGGAATTTCCTCGCCATTTTGAAATTATCTATGAAGCTTAATGGCTGAGATGGGAGAAAATGCAATAAAGCAGTCAACAATATGAATAACACAAACATTAAAAACACAGTTTGTGTGGCAGTAAGTAAGAGGTTTGAAAGTAAAGACAATGAGGTCTCAACAAAACATCACAGTGATATTGAGAAAATAAAAAAGGAAGTTTCAAAATGGTTATGGTGAAGTAATATCAGACTCAAATCTAAATATCAAGGATTGTAGTTTACTCTGACAGTGTCCAACACCCATCCTGCACCATTCCAGCACTCAGGCTTGATAGTAACATCATCACTGGGGCAAATCTACTCAGCAAGCAATAAAAAAATCTCATTAGGAATGACAGAGGTGTATGCAGAAATGTTATAGGGAAAAATGGTATGTTATGGTGCTCATATGAACACAGAAGAGGGGCATATCAAAAGGGATGTAGACTGCACACTCAGCGTGTACTTGTTTTAATTTATAATCCGATGGATAATGGAATTTGCTGTGTTAATTGAAATTGTAAAGACAAAAAGAATACTTGATTAAATGCTCAGTGAGACAGAACTGAAATTAAATGGATGTGCTTATTTTTGATCCTTTTACTTTAATAAGCCTATTTTCCTGGCTTTTATTGTGTACTGATGTCCTACCCCAGAAAGAAAACAAAAGCCATCTTTTTGATTTGAAGCCTTTATACCATTAACCAAAACTGAAAGCATGGTAGCATTAGATCAATACTTGATATTTATTAATGGTTATTGATTACTTTGGCTAATTAATTATTGGGTTGCTTAAATCCATAGGATTTAAAGGAAATATTTGAATCAGAAGCTGTATGTTAGTAGCTCATATTCTCTCTAGGATTAGATTCTTTTCTACTGCCTGCAGCAAATGTCTAGGTATAAGGAGCTGGCCAAACACCTGGAGGGTGCTTTGCTGTATGGTAAGGAAGCAATAGCAGACCAAGCACAGCCCTTTATTAATCTGCTTGTCAAATTTAAATCCCAAATCAATACTAAGCCATCTCTCCCTGGTGGCTGGATTAAAGCACTTCCACGCAGTCTACTTGCAGTCAGTGACACCTTGTGTTAAAGTGAGTGGACCTCCAGGATGCTATCACAGGGAAGTTACCAAAGTCTCTGGGGGCTTATTGTGCACTCTGAGGGGAATTGAAGCTGTCACAAGCTTGTTTACAGAAACTAAGAATACTACAGAACAATGCAACTTGTCTGGAATAGCAGCTTTGAGTACACAAGGCTATGAGATTCGGTATGGAGTTTAGATGTAAGAGCAGTAACAAAAACAGCTCAGTAATCCCTTAAAAGAAATCTTTTTGTAAGTAGGCACTCTAGGTTTTTCCAGTATTGAACACATAACTTGTGGGTTCAGCTGAAGGCCTTCACCTACCCCGTCCATATACGACAAGTACCTCATCTGAAATCAATCGCGCATGGATGTTAGGGATTCAAGCACTACTGAACCAGATCACAGAACAAACTGGGCACCAAAAGTTCAACGACCAAATCACCTATAGGAGATTTCCTACATTAAGAAAGCTGACCTTTAAAAATTCAGCCATCCAGTGATTGTAATAAACAACTTCCATTTAGATTGTAATTCCAAACATCATAATCATCTTTTTCTTCTCCCTCTTAGGTCTTCTAATAAATATAAATTCTGGGATAAAAATATAAACCACCACAAAGAGAAAGGAATGAGCAACTACCTGTGGGTTTTTTTTCCCCATCTAGTGTATCTGAAAAACACACTGTTGGGGAGGTAGAATAAACTCACATCACATGGACATGCCTGCTGCTTCAGATCAATGCAACCTATTCAAGCTACTCTCAGATACACTGCTTTTTTATTTTAATGACATATTGGAAAAGATAATTAGCCTTATTTACATACAATAATGTCAGCCTGTCAAAGTAAGAAAGACGGACATAAAAAAAATGAACGGCTCTCACGCTGAGGTAAATGCTCATGTGCATAATCCTTAAAAGCTGACAAAATGTCAGGCTGAAAACAACAAAGACGGACTGTATGGACATAGACATACCTTGCACATAATTCTGCTATCCTCACAAACACCTTTTATTAAATTGTGAGCATCGGTGTGGTCCAAGAAAAGATGCATAAAGGGAGTTTGGAACTCCAGAGGCACCACAAAACAGCTACGTCAGCTGGCTTTTTTTGTTTAATGAGGATATAACCCAACCAAAGAAGAACATGCTAGATGGCAAGCCTGTCATTCTTGGGACAGAACATTACCAGGTTTGCAAAAACCAGACAGCCTTGCCCGAAACACAGCCAACTTTCTGAAGAAATTGGTTATGTTCCTCCATGGCACTGATTGTTTCATTTAGATATTTAGCCAAACACCAGAAGTTGTTGGAAGAATGATGTGTGAGTGGCCCACGACAGTTAGTATATCATGCCATAGATTGTTGCCGTTCTGCAGTTTGGGGAGCGTTTGGGGTGTATGCTCAGCCGTGTTTCAGAGTCTTGTATAGGACAATTTGAAAACATTTTATTTTATTTTTATACGGCTCGGATGGATGGATAAATGGCTCTCAAAACAAAATAATGTATTTTAATGTTTATATGCTAACTCGACATTTGCGGTATATGGGTTGAAATGCAAGATATTTTCTTGTCGTAGCAGCAAATGCACATAAAATAAGTATGTATTTGCGTATTTACAAACAAACAATCGATTGTTGCACGTATCACTCTTAAAGGTGAATGCGTACTTGCGCACCAGTTATGTGCACCCCTGCATGTAACCGCGTTCATTTAGGCACCGGAAGGAAACTCATACTGACACGTGCGCGTAGTGTCAGAACTATTAGTATTCACACGCGCGCGGTAAAAACAAGTAATTAACCAATTTCTAACAGTCTACTTCATAACAAAAAACACACATCAAAATCCGTATCATAAACACACAAATAAGGTTAGTCATTAATAACGGCGATACCATGCAAAAGGTGTTAAAATCATTACCTCATTAAACGCAAATCTCAATTTAAAAAGTTTAAAAACAACTTGCAAAATAGATGAGGACACGAGCTGGAGAAACACTACCGCTAAATTACAATTGAAATACTGCCTATCGACTTTTGTCCTCTTTTTAAAAACCAACCGTTAAGGGAAGAAACAGTACAGTACAATGAAGGACCGCGTCTTACCAGCTCCCATCTTTACTAACCGAAACCTCGGCCGAACCTCAATTACGCTTCTGTATTATTTATACATCCCAGAAACCTCAATAAACCGCAATTGGGTACCGACGACAAACCTCCCCAGCCCTCCTCTTCAGCCAAAGTATCAAACAAAAAGTTCCCCTAATAAAATCCCACATGCAACATTAAAACACACCACCATATATATATACACATGACTATGTTGATAATTAACTCAATAAATAATGAAAAGCTTTTTCTCTGGTCAGCTTTAACAACAATCAGAATCCATACAGTAAAGAAATGACAAGAAAATAAAATTAAGAATTGACAAGAAAAGAAAAAAATACATAAATAAATCGTGGGGGATAGGTAAGATATTTTTGCTTGAGCAACAACTATAATAGTGTAGTATTGTCTATTGTCAAACTATGATAAACCATGGTAATTTGTGTATCACGGGTTGCTGAAAAAGAGTGAAGAGCAAAGTGTGTCCTTTTAGAATGTTATACATTCTGTGTTTGTAAAGCTTATATTACTTAAAGTTAGTTCGTAATCCATTTACAGGTGCATGTTTCAGATGACATTCTGCGGAAATTATTAACATTTGCTTGACCAGCCTTTAGGGGGTGCTGTTTCACGCCAAACCAGTTTAAATTTTCACTGCAAGGGAGATGAAATGTGCTTGAGAATCACTACTACACACCCACAATAAATATCCACGTAATGCAAGGATGTATTACTTGAATGAGGCACATATGCCCTGCAATTTTGTTCACTGCACAGGCCATTCATATGGAGTTACCCGTCGTGATTTGGGTAAACAATACATTTATGTTGAGTATGTTGTCCCAAGCAGAATATGAAGTGCGCCTCTGTCAGTATCGTATGATACTTTTGTGTTTAAATTCACAGCCTGTGATGTCAGCATTTTACATTCTTATTGTATGTAATTTTATTTTTTCCTGTAAATACAGTGCATACTTCACCTGGTTCACCTGGACTTTTATAAGATACACGACCAAATTTTTTCCTTACTAAATGGATGTCTTCCTTTTAATGGATGCTTCAAACTCACTGTTGCTGTCTTCTCATTCTGCTGTTGAATTCCTTGTGTCTTTCTACATCAGAAATGTCAAAGTTCCAATCAGTTCTTCCTTTCTAGTGAGTCTTCCAAGAAACAGCACATGTCATACTTTCCTGTGCAAGCAGGCCCTGGTGCTAATAGCACCAAAGGAAAGAAATGCCACAGTCACTTTAAAATGATTTTCTTCCTGTGGCATTTGAATCACATTCTGATCTGCTAGACATAGACGTATACCTAACGTCGACTGTATGCTTGTGATATATGTGTCATGCAAGCCACAGTGATGCTTCTAAACCACACACACAAACTCTGAACTATTCTGGCATTTTTGAGTAAAGCGTAAGGGAATGTCTTAAGTCTCCAGATCTCTAGTCTGTCAGAAAATAAGAATTTATATAATAGATTCAAGATTTGTCACATACATAGTTATACAAGTACAACATGTGGTGAAATGTACATGGGAAACTCCTGCTAGCATATCTGTGAGCGCAAGTTTAAATTTAAAGCTACCCAGCTACCTCATTGATTTTATCGCACTTATTGCTTTCCTGTCAATGTAACATTGAGTGACAAATTTCCCAATAAAACATGTATTTTTTTCAAATATTTCTACAGTATATGAAGTTGTTCCTTTTTCTAAATAGATCATCCTCCCATGTATTTTCTGTGGTTTTTAACTGTACAGTAGATAGGGAGACATTTTACTGTAGTTCTTATCAAAGAGCTTTTTTCTGTATTTCACCCCATTCCTATTAAGTATTTCATTGTCTAATTAAACACAGAAAGGAAAAAAATGTGACCCTAGTTGAACAAAGTTGGACGGGACTCCATACAACAAGGCAAAAGGTTGGTGGCACAAGTAATATATTTTATATAAACTTGTGCTCACGGCACATATGCTAACGTGGGTTTCCCTTGGCATTATAAGCATTTTGGAGACTTCTGTCCCTGGCCAAACATATAATTTTGAAAGTTCAGTTATTAGTCTTGATATTAGTCTTGTCTCGATCATTTCAGCTATGGTTACGTGTCACCAGCCATTCCTATGCAACCTCCAGTTTACCTAGTCTTGAAAAAAACAAATAAAAGTATGCAAGGTGTCTTACCGGTGCTTAGGTATAGTTTTTTTCTCCTGAATCCCATTCCATGCATAGTATTAGTGTAAGTTTTAAAAGTCATCCACCCCCCCCCCCTCAAAAGGAAGGGTCTGTAATCCCTGTGTTATGAAGTTGTGGTAGCTGTGATCACTTAAGAATCATTCTCCTTGTTAATGTTTTCTACTTATAATGTGTCTGTGATATTAAGCTCAAAGCTGCAGAGATTTTATGAACTGTGGCAGCTTGGATCAAAAACTGGTTAAATGACAGGAAGCAGCGAGTAGTTATTAGAGGCACAATGTGACAGTGGGCGTGCGTTCATAGTGGGGTATAAATTTTAGGAACACTATTGTTCTTAATTTACATTAATGATATTGACACCAATACATACAGTAAACTGGTTAAATTTGCAGACAACACCAAGGTGGGTGGTGTAGCACATACTGATCTAGCAGCACCCTTTTGAAAATTCACTATGGTTTCCTATGGTTTTTATGCAGTAACCATAGTTTTACTATGGTACCTCATGGTACTTTGGTACTACCCATAGTACTACCATGATTTATCCATAGCACTTCATGGTACCTATGGTACTATTATGGTTTTAAAAAGCATGGTTTGGAAAGACCATGGTAAAACAAAAACCATGGTATATCACAAAGATTATACTAGGATTTAACTAGCAAACAATGATAAAAACCAAAGTCATGGTTTCCATAGTTACCCAAAAAAACATGAAAATCATAGTAAAACCATGGTTCATTTTTGTAAGGGCAGAGAGGCTACAACGGGATCTGGATTTAATTAGCGACTGGGCTGATATTTGGCAGATGAAATTTAACACAGACAAAAGGTAATCCATGCAGGGAGCAGAAGTACAAAAATTTTATGGGTTCCACTGAAAAAAAGGTAGCTGATTACAAGAAAGATCTTGGTGTGCATGTTGATGCTTCCATGTCCCACTCTCGTCAGTGTGGGGAAGCAATAAAAAAGGTCAATAGAATGTTGGGTTATATATCTAGGTGTGTGAAGTTTAAGTCAAGGGAGGTGATGCTAAAATTATATAATTCCTTGGTAACACCCCACCTAGAATATTGTGCGCAGGTTTGGTCACCATACCTTAAGAAGGACATTGCTGCCTTAGAAAAGGTATAACGGAGGGCTACGAGAATGATTCCTGGTCTGAGAGGAATGTCTTATGAGGAGAGTTTGGCTAAGCTGAATCTGTTTAGCCTCAAGCAAAGGAGACTAAGGGGGGACATGATTCAGATAATCTTATGTTTAAAAATAAAACCACAAAATAAGAATATTGTCTTAATCCTTCAAACCCTATCCATTTTGAATACATTTGGAATGTACTGTAGCTTATTTGCTTTGCTCTCCCGACTTCAAAAACATGTTTTTTGCTGTTTATATGACAATAAACTTCTTGAATCTTAGACGACTAGGTCGAGTAAGTTCCAAAGTTATGTGATTCATGTCTGTGCATTACCTATCCAAAGTTATGAGCTTGAGATTAATGGGTGCGAAAATCAACACATTTTGAGTTTGTTGGGTTCTAATAGTTAAAGGAACATTTGTTTGATGAAAACTTGTGATTTGTAAAAACAATTTGTATGGACATGAACTTGATTATCTATATTTTAACTGTAGGCAAAAAAGATAAAATAAGAAAAAAAGAGAAATATATGGTTTTTCATAGTTCTGTCTAAACTTTTGACTGGAACTGTATGCATCTATATATAGATGAGCCAAAACATTATGTTTGACCACTTCCAGATGACATGAATTATCTTGTTAAGAACACTGCATGTCAAAGTCTGGGATATATTACACAGTAAGATAACATTTGTTGTCAAAGCCAACATTTTGATTTCAAAAGAATTGTGCAGGAGTAAAGACCTGAATGACTTTGCTAAGGGCTATATTGTTATGGCCAGACAACTGGGTCAGAGCATCTCTGAAATAGCAAGGCTTGTGTGGTGCTGACAGTTGCTGTCTTGAGTACCCACTGAGAATGGTCCAAGAAGGGAAAAAACCATGAACCACTGACAGGGTTTTGGCATCCAAGACTTGTTGATGTGAAATGTGAACAAAGGCTGTCCAATCTGCAACATATCAACAGAAGAGCTTCTGTGGCACAAATCGCAGATTACTCCTATGACCGTCTTTGAAATTATGTCTCATGACACAAGTGTATTGAGCTCTGCTGTGTATGGGGCTACCTAGCTGCAGATTGGACCTGTCGACCAATGGATCTCACAGTTGCTTGAAACAAACCCAGCCATCCACATTTCTTCCATTGTGGCACGGTCCATTTCTGATGCTTCTGTGCCCATTATAGATGGTTTTGATGGTACACAGGGATTAGCATGCAGCTATGCCTTCATTCACATTCTGCATTGACGACTCTTGGCAACCCAATAGGCTGTTGGGAGATCATACTTTTTCCCCTCCCGGAACCACTCTCAGTAGGTATTCACCATGACTGACTGCGAGGGTGCCTGTAGTCAATGTGTTGAATGTAGAAGAAATGGACAGGGGTAAGGACCTATGTGACTAGATAATTGCCAAATTATTAAGGACAGAAGACTGAGTCAGAGCATGTCGAAAACAGCAAGACTTGTGGGGTCACTTCATGTTTTAATTAATTATTTAATGTTAATATACAAATTCTCTGAACGTATTCTCTTAAAACAGTATGGATACGTGCTTCCCAGACACAAGCCAAGGAAACAGTTTTTTTCCTCTGTCAAACAGGTGTGAGATCTAGGCGCCCCTCTTTATGTGCAATATCGACACTAGAATGATGGACAATTGAGCTTCAGCGGCGTGTCAACAGCCTCTACGTCTGTCAACACAGTGATGGCAGTGTCAGAAACTGACAGAACTTGGAAACACTGCTGAGCTTGGTTAAAAGAAAAAAAACTTGTTTCAGTGCTAGAAAAGAAAAATCAATCACATGATTTTTCATTTTATGCCAGATCATGCTTTTTAACATATACAGTTAGGTCCATATATATTTGGACACTGACATAAGTTTTACTATTTTACCTGTTTACTAAAATATATTCCAACTGAAGTTATACAATGGGCAGACTCAGATTTCTTTTTAGGGTATCCACATTCAAACTGGATGAAGGGTTTAGGAGTTTCAGTTTAACATGCGCCATCCTCTTTTTAAAGGGGCCAAAAGTAATTGGACAATTCACTTAAAAGCTATTTCATGGCCAGGTGTGGGCAATAACCTTCATTCTTTCATTATCAATTAAGCAGATAAAAGGCCTGGAGTTGATTTGAGGTGTCTTGTTTGCATTTGGAAGATTGAGGTGTGAACATACAACATGCGGTCAAAGGAACGGAACAGGCCGTCCTTAGGCTGCGAAAACAGAATAAAACAATTCGAGAAATTGCCACAACAATAGGAGTGGCAAAATCCTGTGAAAGAAAGAAAGAAAGCAACCCGCCTAATCAGCATTGGCCTCGGTCAAGGCTGCCGCTGAATTAACAACTCCCTTGGAAGAACAAGGCAGTGAGACTCTCTTGCATTCCTCTCCCCCAATCACAAGGACACTTGGATACACACACACATATACATACGTACAGATATGCACTCACCGCACCCTCCCCCCATCCCACGCCTTCGCCGCTTCATACCCTCAGCGTGAACAAGCGGGTCCATGACCAGCACCTCTATGGCTGCAGGAGTATGGCTGTTTATCTATGCTGGACTACCTCCACCTCCCCATTTCCCTCCCCTGTTGCAAGTCACAACTTTTTATGTTGTAAGGTGTAGTGACGATATGCTTATGTTGCTGAGGTGTTTTTTTCGGTTCCTACAATGTACTCCCTACTGGAGTACAGTATGGTCATGTTGATGGCCAGTTTTTTCGCTGGTACTTGTGACTAGTGACATGGTGTATTGCAACAGCAATAAAGGGTTTCATCAT